>JAUTDX010000203.1:0-462509 GCA_030844895.1 Ambrosia x helenae
TCAATCTTGACCGGTGCCTTGCTGGCCTTCACTTCCCTTCTATCTTTTTCTAAAGCTGTTGTCGACCACTCTGGATGGCGGGCTGACTTATTTGATCTCCTCTGATATAAATGTGCCGTTCGATTCCCATATAATGCTAAGAAAATTAATATATGGGCCCCCTTTCTATTCACGTGAAAAGTCTTAGGTTATTTTATTTTATTTTATTTTTGGACTTGGGCCGATCAAAGTCCTTGACTTTTTTTGTTTTATTTTTTTCTATATTATTATTATTATTATTATTATTATTATTATTATTATTATTATTATTATTATTATTATTATTATTATTATTATTAGTAGTAGTAGTAGTAGTAGTAGTATACTCAAGCTCACGTCTCGGTGTTCTTTGGCTCAACCAAAAATCTTCGTTTACTCTCCAACGTCCATGAACACCTGCTCTTAAGTGTTTTGTCTCGATTAAAATTCTTTCATTTTGAGCTCATTTTCTCCGAACACACCTATAAAATAATAAAATAAATAAATACATAATAATAAAAATGACACGAAACGAATAAAAATCTAACCAAAAATATACAAAATACATAGGAAAAGAGATGTGTTTTGCAACACATCACCAAGATCTTCTATCATCATTTTAATTTGTGCTTGGGTTTCAATAGTGAGTTAGTTAATTTAGAGCTTCTTTTGGTTTTAGCAGTAAGTTTTCTCTCTAAATCACATTTCATCTGAGTATATTTTCTTTCTAAATCATTGGCTTTTCCTTGTAAGTGCACATTTTATCTCTTATGAGAGCAAAAGATCTTTGCAAGAATTTGAGCAAAGTTTTGTCAAAGACTCTTTTGATACCTGTGACAATGCAGATTTTGAAGTACAGCCTTCAAATGCCATTTAAGGCAAAGTTCTTTCTGCCATTTTCTGGTTCTCCCCAGTTGATGTCAAACAACTTGTTGTCTGCATCAGGATTACACTCTGTGGTGTCAAAAGGGAAGACTGGCTCCAGTCAACATACCCTGAGGTGAAAATACTTTGTTGGAAGGGTTGTTGAGGCTGTGGAGGTTGTTGAGCAGCTGGAAAGGGAGGGATTGATTGTTGGCTCTGCATCTGTTGAGCAGGCATTTGAACATATTGTAACTTGTGGCATGTATTGCTGTTGAGGAGCTTGTGCCTGTACAAAATGAGCACTCCCTTGAGTTCCATTATTCCTATTATAGTTGGGGTTAAAGTTTTTTCCAGATTGTGATTGGTTAAAGCTAGAGTTTCTACACTCTCTAGCAAAGTGTCCCAACTTCTGACACTTGTGACATCTCAGTTTAGATTTGTCAAAACCAATTTTTGTATTACTGGTCAATCCTGGAAATTTCCTTCCTGACCTTTTATAAAACTTGTTAGTTTTAATGCTTAGCATGGCCAGTGGTGTAAAATGTCCATTTCTTCTAAGTCATCACTGCTAAAGTGTTTCAAATCATCCATGATAAAACATAGATTATCAGCAGTTTGAGACTTTGGTCATCATTGTCATAACCTGGGAAAGATCTTTCTGATAAAATCCCAGTTGTTATGTCAATGTTGTCATAAGATCCATAGGAACAAGCTGGTGAGTCTTGTCCAAAAGTGCTGTACTACCTGGTAGGTAGTCATCAGCAGTTTTACCAGATGATTGTAATTTCTTCTTTTGATCAATTTCTCTCTCAAAAGTAAGTAATCTCCTGAAGTTTTGTAAGAGTAAGGGAGCTAAAATCTGGTGAAGATCTTAAGACTATTGAGTATGTTTCCCATTTGTCAGGTAAAGACCTTTAAAATCTATGAAGCATAGATACAGTTGTATAGGTCGGACCATTTAGTTTAGCTCAGATATTAATGAGGAGAATCTTTCAAATTGCTGAGTTAAAGTTTCTCCATTAATGTGAGCAAAAGTTTCATATTGTTGAGCCAAGATTTCTCTGGTGTTGGCAATCACCTCTTCAGTTCCTCCCAAACTGTTCTTTAAGACAATCCCAGAGTTCTTTGGCACTTTCACAATGTAAAAGGCCAGAGTATATCTCATTTGGGAGAGCCATTGCCAACATAGAGAAAGCTTTTGCATCAAGCTCAAGCTTTAGGAAATCATCATCAGTATAGTCTTTTGGTTCTTTAGGAACCTCAACTTTAGTTTCAAGATTGATATTTACTGGTTTATGTGGTCCATATATCACAGATCTCCAACAACCTGTGTTGGTCTGTGACAAGGTATGTGCCATTCTCTTTTGCCATATGGTGTATTCATTTCTTACAAGCATGGCAGGTTTAGTGGCAGAACCAGTATTATGAGGATCCATTTTAAAGAGTATTGATTTATCAGATGACTCTTTTAAGTGATGGATGTTGATAAAAAGTGAACTTTTGATCTTTATTGAGTATCAATAATGAGCTTTGTGTCTGATTCTCATTTGTTAGATTGATATGTGATCAGATAAACCAATGCTCTGATACCAATTGTTGGATCAGTATGCTCTTTGTTTAAGTAAGAACTTGCTATCTTTGACACTTAAGTGTTTAGCAAGCTCTTGTATATCAGATTGTAAGCACAGCGGAATGTTTAAGTTAAAGCAACACTTTTTATACTTAAGAGGAGTTATTACTCCCTCTTGATGATTGAAACTAATAATGACAAGTATTTATTATGAATCTAAGCAGTAAATGAGAATTAGATACTTAGGCAGATTCACAATAAATACTGAAATGGAATAGAACAGTGAAAGTGTTTGAAGGATTTTTCTCTTAAAATCAATGTCTAAAATAGAAGGTTGAAGCCTCCTATTTATAGACGTTTACATACATGTATCTTGCCAATAAAGCAAGTATACAAATATCAGAAACAAGTTGCACAAGTTGCAACATTGAAACAAACAATTACAGCTAAAAGTAATAATAAACAATAAACTACTGATACAAAAGGCGGTGGAAAATATCTGATGCTAAGTGCTGATGAATGACAAACTACTGATGAGTAGTTTGTCTTCAGTACTTCTGAAGTGAACTTGTCTGGTTTGGACTTCAAAACTTCTGATGAAGTTTCTTCTTCAGCACTTGTCATATCTTCTCTTCAGCAGTTTCTTGTCTTCTCTTCAGTACTTCTATACTTAGCCAAAATTGACAGAAGTGAATTAGACTAAGGTTTCCAAAAGTGGTTTCACAATCCTCTTTGTCCTAACAGGAAGGAATTTGTGCGGGAACGTTTTGGTGGTTGTGTGACTCTTCGACTAAAGATTTATACGAATATAATTTGTCACAATTGCAGTCATATCTGGAAAATATGGATCGTCAACGTGAGTACTTTTACATAATTACATATGTACTTGTTTACATAAACACACGCCTGACTAGTTATGGTTATATTTTTTAGAGGTTTTTTACTACACAAAGAATAACTGGTTGGACCCATACCGTCATAAGTTTGTGTCTGCATGGACTAACGAAACGTTGAACTTCCGCCAGACCACAACCAACAGAGTTGAGGGCATGCATGCAAAAATAAAAACTTACTGTCAGGCAAGTCGCAACTCGTTGTTGTCAATTGTGAAGCCCGTCAATAATATGGTTGATAAGCAATATAGAGACATTAAAAAAGGTTTTGAAGAGAGCCAAAGAAAGCGATGAACCACCACAAGAAGCAGCCATTGCTTAATAAGTTACTTCGGAAGGTTAGCAAACATGCTCTTGACCTCATATACAGCGAGTTCGAAAACGTTTGCAAACATCCATACGCACATACCATAACACTTAGGATGCCAGCTTTTTTAAAGTTGTGCTTTGCCATGTGCCTGCCATCTCGAGAAGTTACAAGCTGATGGTAATTAATACTAGTGACCATATGATTTTACTACATAATTTATTACATGGTTTAACTTACTAACACATGTTATCGTTTTCAGGTCATGAAATCCATTTGTTCTCGATAGACGTGTTCTGGAGGAAGCTTGACTTCAAACCTGCGAAGATTGGTTGCGAAATATAAATGTAGATGAGGTGTGGGTAACATTAAGGGGAACGATTGACACAAAACCAATTTTTTTCCCAATTAACCTACCTAGACAGATTTGCGCAAGTCGTCACAGGCAACTACTCCCCCAACAAACCGCCTGTTGTGCAAAAGAAAAACCGTGGTCATCCAACCAAGAAACAGCAAGAACAGAAGCGAGAACGATCTGCGAGAAAGAGCTTGCATATGCCGGATGAAGAATATGGGCCTGACCAGGAGCCTGACTTTCCCCGGCACAGCTCTTTCATACCATCACAAGAGGAGCTCGTACGACCTTACCAGTCCCAGCCTGGCATTCCTTTACCAGCCTCACCGTCACAGCGCTTACACACCGTCAACGTCCCAGCCGAACAGCATTTGAGACAAATTCGATTTCCGGTTGCTTCCGCGGACAATAAAGGCAGAGAACTTAGTAAGGAAATATGGGGATAAAATTCCATCTGTGTTTTACCCATATATATCCAAAATAAAGGATGTGAAACCGATGGTCATTGCGGGTTTCGAGCGGTAGCTGTGGGGTTAGGGTTGGATCAACACGAGTTTATGAATGTCCGGACCCAAATGCTAAGAGAGTTGCGCAATTACCTTACCTTGTGGAAGGACATCTTTGATCCACTTGACGAAGGGCATTATAATCGTCTCGTAGAGAGTATAAAATTTGTAGGGGGTGGGAAACGCACCACGTGAGAATTGGATGGTGGTTCCAGAGTCGGCATTTCTCGCTGCACAGAGGTGGGATGTTGTTCATACACTCGACATTTGTGGCAGTGATACAGTTTTCCCTCTATTTATAGGCACAGATTGTTCTGAAAAACCTATTTTTAAAGGTAGCAGTTTGCTTTATTGATGACCATTACATCAACTTAACGCTTGAGGGATCGTATCCAATGCCTCCACCGAATCCAGCTTGGATCGCTAACAGAAATGAAGATGGCGCAAACTAGAAACTGAAATACATAGATCAAATCAATGAGTACAAAGAACTAGTTTTCCTGAAGCCGAACGAAAATCCGGATATACAAGTTATAGGTTAGATATGTGAAATTTGTAAAAAATATTATAATTGCATTGACTGTGTTTATGTTATTGAGAATTAAAAAAATTCGTTCTTGGCAAATGTATTCATTTGAGTAAACAAAGTAAGTAGCGGTGAACAAAAAGCCCGCAGCTCGAGGCTCGCTCGAAAAGCGGGCCGGTCAGTTCGAAACCGCTACGGGTGGATAGCGGGCCGGTCAGTTCGAAACCGCTACGGGTGGATAACTGGCGGTCAGTTCGAAACCGGTACGGGTGGATAACGGGGCGGTCAGTTCGAAACCGGTACGGATGGCTAAGGGGCCGGTCAGTTCGAAAACCGGTACAGATTGCTAAGGGGCCGGTCAGTTTGAAACCCGTAAGGGTGGATAACGGGGCCAGTCAGTTTGAAACCCGTAAGGGTGGATAACCGGTCGGTCAGTTTGAAACCCGTACGGGTGGATAACGGGCCGGTCAGTTCGAAACCGTACGGGTGGATAACTGGCGGTCAGTTCGAAACCGGTACGGGTGGATAACGGGGCGATAGGTTCGAAACCGGGTACGGTTCGTTACCGGGCGGTCAGTTCGAAACCGGTACGGATTGCTAAAGCCGGTCAGTTTGAAACCTGTAAGGGTGGATATCGGGCCGGTCAGTTTGAAACCCGCACCGGTGGATAACAGGCCGGTCATTTCGAAACCGGTATGGGTGGATAACTGGCGTCAGTTTGAAACCGGTACGGGTGGATAACTGGCAGTCAGTTCGAAACCGGTACGGGTGGATAATGGGCGGTCAGTTCAAAACCGGTACGGTTCGTTACCGGGCGGTCAGTTCGAAACCGGTACGGATGGCTAAGGGGCCGGTCATTCGAAACCCGTACAGATTGCTAAGGGGCCGTTCAGTTTGAAACCCGTAAGGGTGGATAACGGGCCGTTAGTTTGAAACCCGTACGGTGGATAACGGGCCAGTCAGTTCGAAACCGGTACGGGTGGATAACTGGCGGTCAGTTCGAAACCGGTACGGTGGATAACGGGCCGTCAGTTCGAAACCGGTACGGTTAGTTACCGGGCTGTCAGTTCGAAACCGGTACGGATGGCTAAGGGGCCGGTCAGTTCGAAACCGGTACAGATTGCTAAGGGGGCGGTCAGTTTGAAACCCGTAAGGGTGGATAACGGGTCGGTCAGTTTGAAACCCGTACGAGTGGATAACGGGACGGTCAGTTCGAAACCGGTACGGGTGGATAACTGGCGGTCAGTTCGAAACCGATACGGGTGGATAACGGGGCGGTGAGTTAGAAACCGATACGGTTCGTTACCGGGTGGTCAGTTCGAAACCGGTACGAGCAATTACACGTACTGAAACGCGTAAAACAAAGTCTGAAACTCCAGGATGTCGATTACAAACGCAAATTCGTATATAAAAAAAATGGTATCGATAGTAGAGTCCTTGTATGACGTACAATGATTTATGAATGTTCTTCAAACTTGGATGTTTCTATCGAAAACCACAAATGCGCAAGAAACGAACCGAAACGCAACACACGATTTTTTTTTTTGGATTTAATACAACATTAAAGGATTAAAAATGAATTAAAAAAAAATTAATCAACCAAAACCATTTAAATTGAATTAAAACAATTTTTTTTTAAAAAAAAAAAACCCTGAATCGCCTCGTTTTGGCCAAAGCGAGGCGCCTGAAGGCGACTTCTGGGATTCGAAGCACCTCGCTTTGGCCTAAGCGAGGCCAGAGTCGCCTCGCTTGGCTCTTCTTCTCCACACACACACGCTGCAACACACACACACACACATCGAACCCAAAGGCGAACGAAGGCTCGGGCTCGTATTCTCGGTCAAGGATCCTCCCACACACACTGGTAAGTTATTGTTTAGTGTTTTTATTGATTTGGAGCTCGATTGGGGTGGTTCGATGGGGAAGACGACCAAAGCGGCTCGCTTTGGCCTAAGCAAGCCGCTTGGTTTTTTATTATTATGATTATTATTATACATAGATCCGTCCGAGAACCCAAACCCAGCTGAGACTTTTCGCCCCATCCGATTTCGGTTGGTGAGGCAATGGCAGGAGATGACCCATGAGGTATGTTATTTCAAGTATCTGTCATTTTATTATTATGTTCCCAAAAGTTGTTAATATTATAATTATTTTTTGCAGGAATTTGTTGTTGCTTCGGGGTTGTACACAGCGGTAGAGACTGATACTGCTTTGTACCGGGACGCTGTCAAGATTGTGGATAGGCCGACCCTGGTCAGTTTTTTGAGGTACATCGCCACTTCTCACTTTGGCAAAAATATGGCGAAGGCGACGTCGATTAGGGACCCCCTGTACTATTATTTGCAGCATGCGATCGCCACGTCTATCGCAGCACGGGTGAGTAGTCAGGAGAAGGTCAACCAAAGTGACCTTTTCTTTTTATACTGTCTGATTATGCGGCAGCCGTGCAACCTAGAAGCGTCCCTTGTGGAGTACTTTTAGTGTGCGCACAAGCGCCAGGCTCGCGCACATCTCCATGGCGGGGCGTTCATCACCGTCATCGCGCGTCGTCTGCGCCTCTCGCCAGAGACTGACCCCTATCTGTCGCCCAAGATCCCATCGGTGGAGCTTGGTGAGGCTAATTTCCGGAGCATGGGGATCCTGATGGAGGTCGAGAAGGGAGAACATCGGTTTCGATCTCTCGGCACCAGGAGGCCTTTTGAGCCGGCCCCCCTTCCTACGCCCGATGATATACCGGCCTACCTTGAGTTGCGTCCGGGAAAGCCTCTGCTGGCGGACTAGGCGGGTCACGACGACGATGCTGACGCTGACGACGATGATGGCCCCCCACCTCTGCCGCGACCACAGCAGCAGTACCCCCGTCATATATATGATGACCTCACTCCTGCTGCGCGTTACGTAGCCGATGACATTGATCGTCGCATCAGCCAGGTACAGGAGGTTCAACAGTGGACGATCGAGGCGATACAGGCGCTGGCGGGGCATTGGGGGGTAGAGTTACGCAATCCACCGGGGGGGGGGGGGGGGCACCACCACCACCGCCACAATGATTATCTTTCTATCTTACTTTCCTTAGACTTTTTTGCAGTTGTTTTTTTTTTGGCATGTATAAACTGATTACTATTATGCACTTGTGTGACATCCGTCACCTTTCACTAACATTATTGTATAACATTAGTCCCTCTTGTTTTCTTATATTTATATATCTAGTCCTTGTATTTCAAAACTATTATCAAACAATAGAAATTCGCGAGTTGTTTCATTTCATAAACCTTTCCTTATAAAATTTCACATTTGATGGTGTGTGCATGTATAGATATATAACCTTCCTAAAACAAAATCACCTTTAGTAATAGATATAAAAAAAATAATAATGATAATAATAATAATAACAATAAAATCAGATTTTTTTTTAAAATGTCAAAGTTATGAAGTTATTTTAACATACATATATACATGTTTATTTTTGTTGTTTAAAAAAAAAAACATAACAAGTCCAACTAAATCAAACCCAAATCATTCCCTTTAAAAGCTTGGCCCACAATTGTTCCAGCCCAAACCCACCAAACAAGGTCCAATTTCTTTCCTCTTTCCTGCTCAAAATCGTGACACAGGAGTGCAAAACCACCAAAATTATTGACTTTCACCACTTGATTGATCTATACTTGGCAACCTTTTTATGAATTTATTTGTTTTTAAATGCGACCATGAGGACGCGTCTACAGCTCAGTAATCGCGAGATTTTAGAGCCTAATTACTCGTTTTTTACTAAACTCGATGCCAACATCAAGACCTTCCATTTTAGCGATATCAGTATAAATTGAACTTCAATTCGTGATTAGAACTGTCCAAAAACCAATACCTTAGTCTCAATTTCTGTTTTTCGCATTCATACGCAACCATCACGACGGTTTGACTTTACGTTTGACTCACGATTAGGAAGCTTTGCGTGTTGGTATGATCAAATTCCTTGAATACATATGTTAATCGACACTTCTAGATCAGTAACCCTATTGTTAATTGGGTTATTGGTCGCGTTTTGTAAATAATTAGGATCTAGGGTTCATACTTTTGATTTGGGGAAGATGACTCATCACAATCAGCATACTTATCTTTTACGATCTGAACATAAGCACCAACTGATCTATAGATCAGCTGGTGATATGTTCTGTGTTAAAAACATGAACCGGTTGTGGTCTGGGTTCGAGACCAGGCACCTCTTTTTCTTTTTTTTTTTCTGATAATTAATCATGCTAGAACTTAAGCAACCTATACCTATCATGGAATCCAAATAAAACTCGTTCTCAGGGTCAAACTAGTTGGGCTGGCTTGTGATTTTAAAACCATTGAACCGCCCAGAGACTCGGGTTCGAGTCTGGCACAGGCAATTTTTTAGACCTTTTTCTTTAATATTTATACACATTATCTTTTAAAATAGTTTTAAAATACCAAAAGAGGTTTATAAATTCTATAAAAATTATTTTATGTTATTCTAATGGTAAATTTTATCATACAATTTTTAGTTTTTCAAAAATAATTTATTTAATATATATAAAATATATTACAAGTTTATTCATTTATGAGTTAAAAATTCTATAAAAATATCTAAACGATTTTTTAAAATTCCACAAAAATTATTTTAAACTTATAATTCAATAAATATTCCAGAAATAATTTTTGATTTCAGAAAAACATTTATTTAATATTTTTAATCAATTTTTACTATTTTAATCATAAATAATTCATAATAAATTCATTTTTCACTATTTTTATACCAAACTTTTACATAAATTATTTTTGTTCATTTAGAACAGAAATACAAATTTTAATTTGAAATTTCATTAATTTTAATATTTTTAGATATTAAAATTATATTCTGACAAATAAAAATAAATATACTAAATATTCAACTTTTGAGAAAATAATAAAAATTATTTTCATACTTAAAATCTTATAATATGACCATCCTTAATCAAAAATCTACAAATAGTCTTTTATTTATTTATTTTTCCAAATTTCTTTTATTTATTAAACAATTTACCTAATTAATAATTAATCAATTACTTATCCCCAAATTAGGAACCCTAGAAATACTTGTAGACTAGATAGACTTAAACTTATTTATTACCTTAAACATAGGGTGATACTTGGCAACGTTGGATCACACTTATTCTATTCCACAAGACTTAACACTTTGCTAATGTGAGTATTACTTATCCCCTTTTTCGTTTTTACACTTTTGGGGTTATTCATGCACAACTATACAAAACTTGCACATTCACTTACACATACATTTTTCTTCATTTACAATTCATATACGTGTCTTGTTTATCTTTGTGCTTTATGTCACGGAAAACATTAAGAATCTAAACACAATCCTGTGATGTTTTTCCATGGCTTCGGGCCTGTTGGTTACCCTATCAAAAAGTATTCTGTTTGGTATTAACATCGACGAGGCAGAGGTGGAAACGATGGCTGGTTTGTTAAGGTGTCGTATAGGTGTGCTCCCATTTATCTACCTTGGTCTCCCGGTTGGCGACAATATGAAACGGATTAAAAGTTGGAAGCCGGTTATTGACAAGTTTCAAGCGAGATTATCATCCTGGAAAGCGAGAACATTGTCTTTTGCTGGAAGATCGGTGCTCGTTAAAGCGGTTTTGGGGGCGATTCCTAACTATTTCTTGTCTTTATTTAAAGCACCTGCAAGGGTATTAAAAACATTGGAAGGACTAAGAAGAAGATTCTTGTGGGGAGGGGCGACATTAAGAAAAAAGATAATCTGGATAGCTTGGGATAAAATTGTGAAACCAAGAAACCGAGGCGGATTGGGAATCGGTAATATTGAGGATTTAAACATGGGGTTGCTTGCAAAGTGGTGGTGGAGATACAAGCCTTGTCCGAATCAACTGTGGTGCAAGGTTGTAGATGCAATACACGGGTACAGGAGGGGGTTGGGTTCATTCCGTATAAGAAAACATACAAAGGGGTGTGGGGTACAATTGGGTCGATCGGTTCGACTTTTGTGAAGAGGGGGATTGACCTGGAATCGTCTCTGGTCTGCAAAGTGGGCAAAGGCAGCACGGTTAGGTTTTGGGAGGATATTTGGTGTGAAGGCAGGCGACTAAACGATCTATATCCAAACGTATTCCAGCTATGTTTAGTTAGAGAGCCAAGGGTGGAAAAGTGTTACAAGAAGACCAATGTTTTGGTTTGGTGGGATCTACCATGGAGCCGATTACCAGAATCACAAGCTGAACAGTTGGAAGCGAACCAGCTGTGGTGTTTGCTGGTTAAACAAAGGATTAGAGAAGCGGAAGACGAATGGTGTTGGGCTAGACAATCCGGGTCAGTTGAGTTCTCGGTTAAAACAGTTAGAGAAGCCCTGCAGTGTGCATCTAACGGGTCGTCGCCTGGGTTCGTTTTCAAGTGGAGTAGGATCGCGACGCCGAAAGTGAATTGTTTAGTCTGGAGGGCTGCAGAAAACAGGATTCCAACTGCTGAAAACCTGGCTTTCAGAGGGGTAAACATGGGGACGGATTATGCCAAAGGTGTGGGCTGCAACCGGAGACAGAGCAACAGTTATTTTTTGATTATGTGTGGTCAAGGGCACTGTGGTGGAACGTTGGTGGATGGGTGAAGATGAACGGGCTGCTGTCTTGTAACCGGATCTCACATTTATTGGACGGTGTTTGGGGTGCTCAACACAACTCAAAGAAGAAAAGAGAGGCGATATACGCGATTGTTTTACTCACACTTTGGAAGCTGTGGATCCATCGAAACAACAAGGTGTTTAACAACTTGATTACAGCCACGCCATTAATTCTGGAAGAAATAAAGTTAGAATCCTATTGGTGGATGGTGAAAAGGGCACGAAACAACAATCTGGACAAGTCGGCTTGGTGGGCGTTTTCCCATTTTGATTCCGTCTGAGGGACGCTAACAAGCGGATACAGAGGGGTAGACTTTAGGGGAATTAAAGCGTAATGTGAATGTAATGTATGTGGGGCATGTAGTTTAGCCCAGGTAGTCTCTGGCTTAATGAGCTCGGGTGTAATTATGGTTTTGTTAATGAAGTTTGCGTTTGATTGTTCAAAAAATAAAAATAAAAAATTAAGCTACTAACCTGAAGAGTGAAAACAGAAATCTGAAGGGGTGAAGAAAGGCAATAAGTTGTCTGAAAACACATAATAATAATAATAATAATACTCAGTTAGACAGATAGCAAAATAAAATAAAATACATAATGATACAGACCGATTCCAGATGGTCAATCTCCTGTTAGATACCCGTAGAGTGGGTTACACTCCAAGAACAAGATGAAGAAGAGATTAGACAATTTGCTTCAATTTTCTCATATTTTTTTTGTCACTGTTAAAAAAAAGTTTCCTATAAAATACCATTTAAAAAATACTATCCCATAAACTTCTCTTTAACCTTCATATATTTCTAAAAATACATCATATTTCACTATATTTTTCCTCCATATTTTAAAAAAATGAGTGACGTTGAAGAAGATCAAATTTGCATCCCCCGCTTGACGTGCCACCCGATTTTAAACTCAACCGATAGTAGCCTTGAATTTTTCAAGGATCTTGCCAAGCGAGCCGAAGAAGAAGACACAACAACATCTAAAAATCTATGTGTGCCATGTGATCACGAGGGAGGTAATATTCGTTTAATGGATGATTATTTTGTCGACATACCAAAATACACCGAGGCTATGTTTAAACTAAGGTATCGTATGTCGAAATGTCTATTTTTAAAAATTATAGCAGTTGTTGAAGCAAACTTCGAATGGTTCCAAGAGGGCGTGGACGTTCGATTTAGAAAGACTTTTAAGCCCATACAAAAAGTATCTTTAGCAGTGAAACAACTCGCAACTGGTAATCCTCCTGATGAATACGATGAGTGTTTCTGTATCTCTGAAAGGACGTCACGTGAATGTTTACAATTTTTTTTGCAATGTCGTCATTAAGTTATACGGGGCTGAGTTTTTATGCAGACCAACAAGTCACGGCATTGCATGTCTGTACGAAGCACATGAAGAAAGACATCACCTTCCCGGCATGATCGGTAGCATTGGTTGCACTCATTTAGTTTGGCGAGCACGTCCTAGGAAATTACAAGGACAATATATGAGAGGCGATCACCAATACCCTACAATCATGCTAGAAGCGGTTGCTTCGCAAGATATGTGATTTTGGCATCAGTTTTTCTTACCCAACGAAGCGGAACAGCGCCGAAGTATCCATTTACTTTAAATGTCTTGCTTCCATTGTAATACCCTCGGTTGAAGAAGTATGCCTATCTAAAACTGTCTTGCTTCCAGCAGAAGTTTCTCTTATACCAGCTAAACGTGCATCCACCGTCTCTCTTTGTCTACTCATATGACTTGAGACTAAAGTTGTGGCATCAAGACTAAAGAATTTACATAAGAGATGTTAAAGGTATCATGTTTTATTTCACCTTTGTTATTTAAAAAAGTATTAATGTACCTCATATACCTTCTAAAAGTCATCAATATTCTTTGTTTGTATCTCATCAGCATAATGAGGTGTATCGAAAGGCGGTTGGGAGTCAAATTCTAATTTTCGTTTATGTTGATGATCTTTTTTTGACTGGAACTAACACATCGTTTATCACTGAGTTCAAAAGATTGATGGCACACCAATTCGAGATGTCGGACCTAGCAATGTTGACATATTATCTTCGTACTTTCTTCATTCGAAGCAAAATTTATGGCGGCTCCTGCAGCCGCTTGTCGAGCAATCTGGCTTCGACAGTTACTTGTAGAGTTGACGGGGTGGGAAAAGCAAAAAGTATTAATTTGTGTAGACAATAAATTAGCAATCAAGTTGTCTAAGAATCATGTTTTCCATGACGGGGTGGGCGAAGCTTGACCCGGAGGTTCGGGGGGTCGGAAGTCACTAGTTTCGGGGGGTCGAAACCCTATATTTTCAAAATTTTCTATACGAATACTATATAATCGAAACTTCTGCGCGAAAATCCGGGGGGGTCGGCCGCCCCTCCCCGCCCCAACTATGCTGCGCCACTGCGTATACGAAACAAAAATTTTGGGGTGATTGTTGGTGAATTGCCGTTTTGCCCCTGATACACATGATCAAGGGAGTTTCCTACAAGAGTTAGACGACTGGAAAAAAGATTTAAGGATCCTATGCGAGTTAGGCTAGGAATCCGATTTCAATTAATCGGTATTATCAGATTGTAATTATCTAGTGAGATAGATTAGGTATTATTAGTCCGGTTCTGAACCCCCCTAAAAAAAATACAGACAAGACAATTATAGATAGTTGCAACAAGAGCAAACTTTTAGCTTTTAACATGCACAAAAGTAAAGTGTTATCTTATCAAACTCCCAACATCTTTTTAGTAAATGAGGATCCTACTTTGTACAATGTATAAACCACACAACAAACAAACAATTGTCTTAAAACAACAATCTCCATGTCACCAAAACTTATCTCCATGTGAAAATATAATAAACTATACAAACACAAAAGACTCTTGGTTACACACTTCTATTTTTGACATGATGATGATGATGGTCAAATATGATTATATAACTCCTCAATTGTGGAAGGAAGGCTAATGAAAAACTGCCAAAATACTACTATACACAGGCCAGTAGGGCAGAAGCATGATGATTAATTAGGTAGGTTCACATAGCCGCATAGCCCAGGCTGAACTGAGAGCACGAAGGCGTTGGAAATACTCACCTAAAGAGATTAACCCTTGAACGGCTTGTCGGGTCGTTAGGTAGCGTAGCGTCTGTTGAAGGGTTTCATGACGAACGAAATCCGCCTGCTTGCAACAAGTTATGGATTACAATTTGTTTTTATTTAAAGATGATGAAAAGACAATCAACATACAAAGTCAGTCTGCTTTCAATAATCAAATCAAGCATAATATTTAGAAGATAATGAGAAGACAAACAACATACAAAATCGGTCTGCTTTCAATAATCAAATCAAGCATAATATTTAGACTTATCCTAATAATCCCAATTTATGAAACTATTTCATAAATCATAATGCAAAATATTTTACTAAGGCTAACAGTTCAATCAAGTAAGCCGCTTTTTATTCGTGCTAATAGATTCGGTTACTTTAAACTATATGCTAAAGAAGATAGATAGAATTCGTCGTTTATAAATCGCATACGTCTCTTTAACCAATCGGAAATTCTTTAAAGACAAAAAATGGCACATATTTTAGGGAAATGAATAAAACAAGATCATTAACTGAAGCGGACCCATGAACTTTTTGTGAAAGGTGTTTCCGAAGAAAGGAATACTTAGTTTCGGCTAATTGATGAATAACCATAGTTAAGAATAGACCTTGATGGCATTAGTGGACAAGCAAAAGTGATATATTACCTGAATAACAAGCCTTACTAACTCTTCTAGTTTATCCATTGCATTACGCATCTCGTAGCTACCTCCTTCCAAGGCTTGACCACAGACCACAGCCTCAGCAAGAGTTTGCTGAAGTTTTTCCATTCCTTGTGAAAGAGAATCTTCGGCTTGCTGGCATGCTTGAGTCAAGTTATACAGATCATGCGATTGTTGGTCTAACAGGTCAAGTTGTGGTACAAGAACCTACACACAATTATAACATATGTTGAAGTATGTACAAAGATAAGGGTATATATATAGAACATAATAATTGTCTACACATGGCTGTAAGCCGTTAATTTTCGTTACATGAGGGAGATAACACATGATCAATCGCTCTTCTGTGCTTTGACAAGAAATAAAATTATGATTGATGTAGATCCACAGAATTATAATAATGCAAGCAACTAAGTAATCAGTATTATCTAATAGACCAGCACTCATGATCCAATGATCGGTATGCAGCCAACTGTGCCACAACAGTTGGCTTTTCAACGGAAGTGGGAACGAACTTTATTGATTGATAGATAAGCACTAACCGAATCACCCACTGACCAAAAGAAAAATAATAATAATAATATTCTTAAATTCCTAGATGATAAGCACTAGCGCAGCTTGTTGCTCGTCTGCCCGCTATCTTGATGTAATTTTCTTAGTCATGGAATGAAAGTTGTATTATTCAAAAAATAAATAAATAAGAAAAGGAAATGCTATAAGTCAAATTGTTTAATTACCTTAAGAAGGTCTGATGGTCGAAAGCCTCCAATCCACAAGAAAAGACGCTCGGTTGATGTTTTCCAGACGCCTGATATAAGATAGCATACATCAGCCTTTGCTGCAGTCGCTTTAATGTTGAAGAGATTGGCATAGTGGTTCATGGTATCCTTGACAAGCATATCTAGTTCTGGATCGGGTAAAGCAGAATGCAATGCTGACTTCAAAGCGGAAGTTTTTTTATTTTGCACTTCGACCCACTGCTCATATTCTATCTCGAACGCACTAATTCCTGCAGGTGTCACTAAGGGGACTTTACTTCACAAATAAATTTATAAAAAAAAGGAAAAAACTTCCGAGCTTATAAAGAATATACCTGAGTTTGCACTTGCAGCTCCATGGAACGCAAGTTGACTAGCGTTGACTCCACCGCTCATTAAAGCACACTGCAGAAATCAAGTTTGGTAAAATGTATACATCAACGAAACAAGATACAGAATGTAATATTGCATAGATGGTGAATCGGTCTTGACTTACCTGCGCCTTCGTTTGTTCAAGTTCTTGTTCAAGATGAAGAAGTTTCAAGCGACTAGCTTCCAACTGCTGAACATAGGCCTACGAAACAAGATTCCGGATTCGCAGTTAGGGTTTGTATAATCAAACATGTGCAATTGGAGTTTTAAAAGCAATGCTCAGTTATGAAAATATTATGCACAATTTTGTGAAAAATAAAAGCGACTGTTTTTATTCCATATCGACGCATCAGCTTCCTTACCTTTTTCCGCAATCGACTTTTTCGAGCTGCTTCGCGATTTTGCGCAAGGCGTCTCATTACCTGAACATTAAACTTCACTTAATGAAATATAAACGGAACGTTTGGATGAAAGATAACTAAGATAAAATAGCATGAAAATGGATCGATATGCATTGCTATCAACACAACAAGCCAATGCAGGACTACAATTTCACAGTTCATCAGAAACTAACCTATAACCACACGTAAACGTACACACCTACAGGTACATAATCAGATGACAGCAAGACTTCAATTCTAGTACCTTATCATTCGGTTTACTAGCTTCTTGATCACGCTGATTCGTATGTCCATTCGTTGTATTTGAAGCATCCTCCGACTAATAAAATAGGATTAACTTTATAAAAAAAAATACAAGAAACACGACACTGAGGCGGTCAAAAAAAAGGAATATCTATCCAAACGCGTACCAGCTGATTTTCCAGCTTTGCATCCATCTCGATAATCATGGTTGCGGCCGCATCTTGATATATGCTACCTTTAAAATCTCCCCACATACTAAACTGGTGCATCGGCTCGTACACATCCATCCTCTTCGTATTAAAAAACTGAGTCGATGAAGAATTCATCCTGTTTCGTCAGTCGAATAAATATATGCCACTCAATAATCTTAGCACAGCCACACATCTATCATCATTACTATGAATAGTCACAACTTTATTTACCACTTTAGACTAATATTATAAAGTCAAACCAAGTTGCAGCATAGCAAAAAAAAAAAAAAAAAACTTTTATTAAAAAGAATATATAAAGTTTTGTAATTTATTCAATCTTTTTATATATCATACAATACAGTAACTTAATCTATCTATCTATCATAAACATAATCATAAACTAACTAATTCAACTAATCCAATAACAGTCAACGTTTCAGAAGCTATAAAAAATAAATAAATAAATTAATGATTATTACACAAAAAGATAATTAATAATCAAGAAACAATACAGAGTTTTAAAGATTTGAACTGACCTGACTTGATTACATGAAGAGGTTTCAAGTGTGAATTTGATCAAATAATATGTATGATAATAAGCAGACCCAGATGAATCTTTGGAACAAATCCTGGTTTTATATTGTTGATTGGTGAGAAGAATCGAATTCGAAGACTATAGGTTCTAGTTTTATATGCATACAAGTATACAGTTACAAATGCATATAGATATGAAGATATAGATATATTCTATGTTGTAATAAATTATTATTATTATATATGGAAGACAGAGAGCATATATAGATATATAAAATTGGTGCGTGTGACTGTAGCATTATCAATCCGTCTCTTCGAATGAGGATGGAACCACATGATGTAATCATCTAAAATTGTTTTTGTTAGACTATTAGGTGTGGTACAGCCGTAGAGAAGTTTTGGGAGGACTTGTCGTTACGTTGGTAAAAATGAGTCTTCTTTGTATTTAGACAATACGAACACTATCCTTTTATTTTTTAATTCTAAATTAAAAAATGGTGTGAGAACGGTCCTTCTTGGGTAGTCCTCAACTCTTATTGATCTAACCTTTTATTTTTTAATTCTAAATAATAAATAATTAAAATAAACAATAATATAACCTCTTTCTTTGAATCTAAGCTTACAAGCCCTTTCATCCCCTTCGATCATCTTTATCATCTCCTCCATTTTATCACATCCACCACCCCCTTAAACTCAAAGCTCACATCCCTCGGTAGTTGCAGGTTTAATTTTTTTCATCTCCTCCGTTTTATCATATTCATCGTCTTCTCCATGGTAGTTGCAGGTTTAATTTTTTTCATCTCCTCCATTTTATCATCTTCATCATCTCCTCCATGGTAGTTGCAGGTTAAAAAATTTTTTAATAAAAAATTAATATAAACGTTGGGAGGGACCTACCAAACCAAAACACCAATCAAAAGATCCGGCTTCACCGTTTGATTCTAGCCGTTTTGGATAGGTTGGGGACGGCTAGGGCGGTGTTGGCCGAGTCCAAGCCGTCTTATAGTTAACACTAGATTATTGCCCGTATGAACATACAATTCAATAAATACTAATACCTTATACCATGAATTTTAAACTTTATTGAATAAAAATAAATCTAAACATGCATTAACAAAAAAATAAATATTCATATAAAAATAATAAAACACAAACGTAATCAATAGTTAAAATAAAATTCATAAGTAAGGAAAAAAAACATATAATTCAAATACCATTTAAAATGTTAGATAATGGTGTTCGTTCCAGGTTACCTAAAAATGAAATAAATTCAATATAAGTTGAATTATTAAATTAAATGCGGGTTAAAGTTTAAATTATTTTTTTCATTGATTAATTAAAGTTGTAACAACTTACCAGTTAAAATGCCACGTTTTGTTGGATGCTTAGATTACTTAGATGTATCCTGTTTATATTTGAGACAAAAAAAAGTAAATGATATACCTGGAAAATAAAAAAGGTATGAACAATGGATATATTAAAAAATCTAATTCAACACAATAATCTAATTTAAGTCAAAGTCAACCGGCACAAACAACAAGCCGGAAAAATTAAAATGACATTTTGAGTTATTAAACAAAATGCAAGTGAGCTCATTTACTACATATGGTGTTAGAAAGAAAGTTTATTATAGGAAGAATTGAGTGTAATATCAGCTTTTTATATACAAGTTTTATGCTAATATATTATGCATTATTTACAATTGCACTAAGATAATAAGTTATTGATTATATATTTTATAAAACTTAGAAATGCAAGTATCATTAAAAAAAACAATCGCCTTCGATTGAGGATGGAATCACATGATGTCATCATCTAAAATTGTTTTTATTGTGGTTAGATTAGATGTTTAGAGAATTAATACTATAATATTTTGAAAAATAAATATATTTGTTTTTGTTTACTGTTTTTGAAGTATCCTACACATTGTTAAATAAATGATAAGTGTGAGAATGATACAAGAAACGTAATTAATCATGAAATATAACCCGACGACGAAAATACATAAATGACACAATGCCACATAAAAAACATAATGATATAACACAAATTCTAAAAACTACAAGCTAAAAATCTAAAAAAACGAACACCTTAAAACTAAGATCGTAGAGTTCGATAAGATGGTTTCAACGCCGATTGAATAAGTTCAATCAGAGTCTGTTTGATACCCCTCCTACGACTTCCTATTATTTACTGTGTATTTGATCATAATCCTAGACAGGTGAAACTCTTATTTGATATAGGACATGTCTCTTCAAAAGAAGGTCTTAGATTTAAAAACCTGAGCAATATGAGCATTTTGTAATATTTGATATAAAGTATTAATAGACTGAGTTTTTAGATAAAAAATAAAGTTTAAACTTTTTTCTCTTGCAAATAAAGATGCCCATATCTTTGGAATTCATTTGCTTCATTTAGTCTCACCTAGGATCCAAGATTTAAGATCCTTTTCACCAACAGTGTTTTTAGATTGGTAAAAAGTGGAAATATAAAGTACCATTCTAGAATGCATAAAGATTTGAATTAGATACCATGGATGCTATGGTGACACCATATTACGATTTTGGTCTCACTTTTATAAAAACAAACTTTTATTCTAAACTTTTATGCATTCATAAAATTAAATGGTGTAAAATAAATAGGTTAGTTTTTTTTTTTTTTTTTTTTTTTTTTTTTTTTTTTTTTTAAATATTTGATGTCGTCGACTGCTATTTAACCTACACATAACTATTGCCATCAATTTTACGACTCTCCACCATTGTTCCCTAACAAAAAGCAACGTAGAAAATCAGAATTAAATGAGGTAAATGATCAAGGTATCGTCATGGTTACAATGTGGATGTTATGGAATGCTCGAAATAAGAAGATATTTAACCACAAGGAGCCAAAGGTGCACGAGGTTATATCGAGTGTCAAATCTATGTCTTTCTTTTGGATTAAGAATATGAGTAGATTTAAAGATATTGTATGGAAGGATTGGATTGTTTCGCCTTTGTATATGTTGTAGTTGGTTAAGTGGCGGTCCTCGCTTTGAGAACGCGCCCTTTGTTTTAATGAAAGTTCCGGTTAAAAAAAAGACAAAATTACACGGATGGTGCCTGTGGTTTTCATGTAATAACGCCTTTAAGTACTAAGAAACTTTTTTAACTTCTTTAGGGCCCATGGTTTAGTTTTTGTAACGAAAATGGGTATTAAGGTTTGTTTTTGTAACAATGTTGGGTACTAATACTAACTATCGTTAAATTTTCTGTTAACTTTAGTTAAAGTGATTAAAATGCCTTTTTATAAACTAGAGGGGCCATTATGTATTAAACTTCATTTACAAAACCTTTAGTACCCAAACATGAAACTTTAGATAAACCACAGGGACTAACCATGTAATTAACTCATTATTTTATTAAATGTATTTATTTTTAAGATTTATAATTAAATAAGGAATATTTAATTAAAACATATTGTTTTATTAAATATATTTATCCAATTATTTATAAAAATAAATACACTTTTAATAAAACGTTCTAAATGTTATTAGTTTACTTATGGATTTTAATGAAATTCAAAAATGATTTTTACCTTGTAGGTCCAAACCTACCAAGCCCACCAGTTCTTGAAGAAGAAAAAAAAAATCTTTCTTTTTTTATTTATAAAAATTCAACTTCTATTTGTTTCTATCTTTTTTAATTTTCTTGAATTGGGTTTGCATGTTTTTGGTCAAAAATAACACTTAATTCAATCACATAAAGAAACCATTTTTATAAGTTAAATCCTATAAAAATAAATACACTTTTAAGATAGATAAAACGTTCTAAATGTTATTAATTTACTTATGGATTTTAATGAAATTCAAAAATGATTTTTACCTTGTAGGTCCAAACCTACCAAGCCCACCAGTTCTTGAAGAAGAAAAAAATCTTTCTTTTTTTATTTATAAAAAATCAACTTCTGTTTGTTTCTATCTTTTTTAATTTTCTTGAATTGGGTTTGCATCTTTTTGGCCAAAAATAACACTTAATTCAATCACATAAAGAAAACATTTTTATAAGTTAAATCCTATAAAAATAAATACACTTTTAAGAAAGATAAAACGTTCTAAATGTTATTAACTTACTTATGGATTTTAATGAAATTTAAAAATGATTTTTATCTTGTAGGTCCAAACCTACCAAGCCCACCAGTTTTTGAAGAAGAAAAAAAATATTTCTTTTTTTATTTATAAAAATTCAACTTCTGTTTGTTTCTATCTTTTTTAATTTTCTTGAATTGGGTTTGCATCTTTTTGGCCAAAAATAACACTTAATTAAATCACATAAAGAAAAAATTTTTATAAGTTAAATCCAAGTTATTAGATTAATAGTTGTAACCACAACACAAGTTCATCCAACATTAAGTTAAATATTTTCTTTATGGTTACAACTATTAATCTAATAACTTGGATTTGTTTTTATAAATAATGGGATAAATATATTTAATTATAAATCTTAAAAATAAATACATTTAATAAAATAATGAGTTAATTACATGGTTAGTCCCTGTGGTTTATCTAAAGTTTCATGTTTGGGTACTAAAGGTTTTGTAAATGAAGTTTAATACATAATGGCCCATCTAGTTTATAAAAAGGCACTTTAATCACTTTAACTAAAGTTAACAGAAAATTTAATGACAGTTAGTATTAATACCCAACATTGTTACAAAAACAAACCTTAATACCCATTTTCGTTACAAAAACTAAACCATGGGCCCTAAAGAAGTTAAAAAAGTTGCTTAGTACCTTAAGGCGTTATTACATGAAAACCACAGGCACCATCTGTGTAATTTTGTATAAAAAAAAAAGAGGTAAATGACTAAATGGGCCAGATATTACAAAAACTTCATATATTCTTCCTTCATTGAATTTCCAAAATTTGATTCCGAAAACCTTTAGACAATCAAATCTAGAGATTCCCTAAATTACGATCCAATGAAATCGAATATGTGTTCGGAAAAAAATTAAAATGAAGGAATTAAATTGTTTTGAACTCCAAAATTTCAAGAATGAACTGTTGTTATTGTTCATAACTGCATTTCTTGAACTGATATGAACGGTTGTTCATGTGTTCGAAATGGTGGTGGTGAATGTGAAACTATCGTTATCAACGTGGTTATTGGCCTTCGTCAAAACCATTGAGTCATGGCAACCACAAGAGGTCTCGTGACAAGGGAGGTGTGAGGGTGGGGGAGTTTGAGATAATAGGGATCAAGAGAGACGCTGTAAGCTTAGACCTTTGGGTGTGGTTAAGCCCCGGCAAGGCCGACCGGCCGCCACGTCAACGGCCACGTCAACGACGGGCCTCCCTTTCCGGGCCTGGGGTGTGGACGACGGGCCTCCATCTTTTCCGGCGAGTCTCCGGCGGCCTCCACCTTCTCCGGCGACGTCACCGCCTTCTTCTCCGGTGACAACTTTTTTTTTTTTTTTAATAAAGCCCAAAGCACAAGGAGGCCCGACTTGAAAGTCCTGGGCATGCCGCTCGTGCTGTTGCCGGCCCTGGAGGGGTGGTGTTGCCAGGGCGGCATAGGCCTGCCCTCCCTTGCCGTGCCTTATGCCGGTGCCACACCCAAAGGTCTTAGAGGCATTGATCACGACAGGGGCAAAGGATTCTTAGCCCCCCCCCCCTTTTTGTTTTTTTTTTGGCGCAGTAGTCGAAATTTGCGATTTTCGTGGTTATAACCAATATTTTTATAACCGGACCGGTCATCGAACCGGTGGCCTTAGGGGTTCACTGGTCGGACCGGACGGTAGAACCGGAACGTAGGGGTGGCAAAATGGGTAGGTTAGGTTGGGTGATGGGTTAGGATGGGTTTGGGTTAAGATGGGCAAATTAAAAAAATAGGTTAGAATAGGTTAGGTCTAGATGGTTTGAATTAAGATAGGTTCACATCAAAATAGATTAAAATTTTAAAAAATAAAATAACAATAAAAAGTTAAAAATTTAAAACGTAAAAAAAAAAAAAAAAGGAAAAAAAAACAAATTTAAAATTAAAAAAAAAAAACAAAATTAAACTTAAAAATAAAATTTTAAGGGATCCGAAATATTTCATTTCAAACCGGACCGGTTCGACACTATCAGGCTCGTTAACAACCTGGAGCATTACTACCCGGCCGGGCCCGGTAACGACCCAGACCGTTTCAACCTGACCCATCCTGTAGCGACTCGGACAGGCCCGGTAGAGACCCGGACCTTTTTGACCCGACCGGGCGCGGTAACGCCCCAGACCGTTTCAACCTGACCCGTCCCGTAGCGACCCAGACAGTTTCGACCCGGCCGGGCCCGGTAGCGACCCAGACCGTTTCTACCCGACCGGGCCCGATAACGACCCAGACCGTTTCAACCTGACCTGTCCCGTAGCGACCCCCATACCGTTTCGACTCGGCTGGGCCCGGTAGCGACCCGGACCGTTTCTACCCGACCGGGCCCGGTAACGACCCAAACCGTTTCAACCTGACCCGTCCCGTAGCGACCCGGACCGTTTCGACCCAACCGGGCCCGGTAACGACCCAGAACGTTTCAACCTGATGTAACATTACGCATTTAAACTTGTACGTTACACGATCATCATTAATAAAACGACAAGTTTCAGTATTTTTGTACACATTTAATTATTTTTGTCGCATACTTGAAACCCTAATCCTATATATATTATAAATATAATATGGATAAACCTTGGGTAATTATAAAAAAATAGGTGCTTGGGCCGGAATCGAACCCGCGCCCAAGACCGGGTCAACAACACACACACACACTACCAGCTGGGCTGGCCTTCAATTCTGTTTCAAACCTAACGCGATTTAATTATATCAACACTTGAAACCTTCACAGTTGACTTGAAAAGTCAACTGTGATAAACGACTTGCCATAATCAATCACAATAACTAGTGATTTGCATATTTTTTGGTATCTTTACACGATTACCGGTCCTTTCTGACTAGGATACACGCTAATTATCAAACAATTGATACCCAATTAAACCAATTACGCGTATATCATTGAATGTTGGTCAACACATGCCATTTCATCGATCCAGTGCTTAGCACTATAAATTGAACATTCTCGAGCCTTCACAACTCGCCAATACTCCTCTCATAACCTCCAATCTTCTTAATTATAATCTGTTCATTCTCCACGATCGTGTTTTTGACTTATTGGGTTGACCGATCAATCAAGCTCGAAACAACTTTGTAAGTGAAATGTTTTCTGTGGGATATGTTCATCGGCATCCACACATCAATAGCCCTATGATTAATTGGGCTATTGATGTGTGAATCAGTCAATTGCTAAATCTAGGGCTTCGAACATTTGATTTGGGGATAAACTGTTTCAGCATAGTGTATTTAATTTAATTAAAACTGAAATAATCACAACCACTGGTCTGGACCAAGTGGTTGTGATTGATGCTTGCCTCCTGAGCCATCCGGGTTTGAGTCCCGGCAATGGCGATTCCTTTTTGTCCCTTTTTATTAATGTTTTACAAATCAAATAAATATATATATTATACATTTAATCTTATAAATTCGTTTTTAATTATTAAAACCCTTTTATAAATTCTAAAAAAATTATTTTTAACTAATCTGATATAAATGTTCCACCTACAATTTTTAGTTTTCTGAAATTAATTTATTTAATATATATAATAATTAAATTAATTTTATTCTATTATATTTATAAAAATACATTAAAATATCAAAACAATTTTATAAATTTCCACAAAAATTATCCTGAGTTTGTACAATGATAAACTTTACTGAAATGATTTTTAATTCTGAAAAATCATTTATTTAATATTTTTAATCAATTTTTGTTAGTTTTAATCATAATTAATTCAATTTTTAATATCTTTGCACCAAAATTTTATACAATTTATTTCTGAATATTTAAAACAGAAATATAAATTTTAAACTATTAATTCTTTAATTTTAGTATTTTTAAATATTAAAGTTAAATTTTGGCAAGTTGTAATAAATAGATTTAAAAATCTATTTTAAAGAAAATAATTTTATAAAAATTATTTTTATACTTCAAACACATTATTGTGAACATCCTAAATTCAAACTTTATAAAAAGACTTTCATTTATTTAATTATCAAATTTCCCTTTATTTGTTTAAACATTTTATTATAAATTCAACAATTGGATATCCCCAAATCGAAACCCTAGAATATACTTGTAGACTACATAGACTTAGACTTATTTGTTGCCTTATACATAGGGTAATACTTGGCAATCTATTAGGCTACACTCATACTATTCCTCAATACCTAATACTATACCAAGGTGAGTTTACGTAACTATGTTTATGCGATGCTTTATACTTGCAACATTTTATTTAAGCAATTCAACATGCATGTCTAGTTGTAAACTTTATTGCCTCATGAATTAGTCAACAACAGTTTCAACGAGTTTCAACATTACATAATCATTAGCTATGGCCAAGCCGGCGATACTCAATAATAGATCTATTGGATTGACAACCCCACCCGGATACGCGTACCTCCTACATAGGTAGCGTGGGTGATTGTTATCGTTCCAACATATTACTAAGGTGAACCGTAGATGACGGGATGGACCTAAACTAGTCGGAGGTTTGATTATGTCGATTCAACATATTATGCTATTTCATGTAGACTTAAACTTACGATAGACATATGAATTGCTAAACTTTTATACTTAAACTATATGCTTAACATGGATTATGTATTCTCACCAACTTCTAGTTGACCCCCCCCCCCATTTTTACAACTCAACAGGAAATAATGATGCATGAAGACTAGAGTATTTTCATGAAGACAATATGAAGTCTATGCTTGCTTGATTTTGTGATGTATTAGATTTCCACATTAAAACTCATGATGTATTTCTATTTTTGGATATTTGCAATTTAAATTTATTACAATTAAAATTTGGTTACCATGTGCTACTGTATACTCATTCTTACGTGACACCTCGATGTTTCCGCCATCGGTTGGGGTGTTACACCTGACCCGTCCCGTAGCGACCCGGACCGTTTCGACCCGGCCGGGCCCGGTAGCGACCCGGACCGTTTCAACCTGACCCGTCCCGTAGCGACCCGGACTGTTTCGACCCGATCGGGTCCGATAATGACCGAAACTGTTTCAACCTGACCCGTCCCGTAGCAACCCGTACCGTTTCGACTTGGCCGGGCCCGGTAGCGACCCGAACCGTTTCTACCCGACCGGGCCCGGTAATGACCCAGATCGTTTCAACCTGACCCGTCCCGTAGCGTCCCGGACCGTTTCGACCCGACCGGGCCCGGTAGCGACCCAAACCGTTTCAAACTGACCCGTCCCGTAGCGACCCTGACTGTTTTGACCCGGCCGGGCCCGCTAGAGACCCAGACTGTTTCGACTCGACCGGTCCCGATAACGACCCAGACCGTTTCAACCTGACCTGTCCCGTAGCGACCCGTACCGTTTCGACTCGGCCGGGCTCGGTAGCGACCCGAACCGTTTCGATGAGATCAGTCTCGTTAACGACCCGTGTTGTTTTGATATTACCGTCCGTTAACGACCCGAACGGTTTCGAACCGACTGGGTGATCAACAAATGCAAAAGATATAATTTTTTGTTTTTAATGACATTGATTTCTATGAGGCATCAACGCTTTTAGTGTTGGGTGAGTTTTAATTAAGATTTGTATATGTTTATCTAAAAATACCCATCATGACCCATTTGTTTTTTTACATACCCATCCTGACCCACTTATTTATTTCCTACAATTAAAATTACTCATTCTAACCCTCTTGAAAATTATACTAAACTCATTTTAATCCACAAAGTCAAATTTTAAACCCAAAACAGCCAAAACTCAACTAGATGGGTTGAAATTGTCAGGTCTACCGGAACACATCATAATTAATTATATCGATCGTATACAATGTAAGAATTATATCTATATTAAACTGTAAATATTTTTTAGAAAATATAAATGAAGAGATGAGTGTAAACAAAACACAAGAAAATATGTTACGTTATTTTGTTTTTATAGGAACAAGTCCATTTTTAAAATGAAAATAAAAAGATATTCAAGCAAAACTAAAATAGGTTAAAAGTAAAGTAATAAAGAAACAAAAAGATTAGGTTATAATAAAAAAAAAAAAAACTGGTTATATTAAAGGGTTGGGTTATTCTACAAATGCTATAAAAAATGAAAAAGGTGAGAAGCCACTAGAAAATGACATGTGTCCAAAGGATTAAACAAGTGGGATGGGTAATTTTGTCAAAAAAAATATACACATGCAAGTCACATGTCATTCCCACCTTTATTTTTAAATGTCCGTAACTTTTTTATACGTCATCTTTTTTTTAAAAAAAAATTATACCATAAAATTGAGTGTCTTTTTATCTTTAATATTAGTACCATATTGTTATACTTTTGAAAAAAAATAAATTCAAAACCCACTTGTGTAAGACACAATGGAGTGTAAAACACAATGAACACCAATTAAATACAGGGTATAAAACATAATCAAGAGTCTAGTAAAACACAATGGACGACATACTAAAGACACAATGAATAGAAGACTAAAACACAATGAATACTTTTGAAAAAAAAATTGAAAACCCAGTTGCGTAAAACACAATGGATGACATACTAAAGACACAATGAACAGAAGACTAAAACACAATGAATACTTTTGAAAAAAAAAGGTTAAAAACCCAATTGTGTAAAATATAATGGACGACATAATAAGGACACAATGAACAGAAGATTAAAACACAATGAATACTTTTGGAAAAAAAGTTGAAAATCCAGTTGCGTTAGACACAATGGAGATAACGTAAAACACAATGAGTACCAATTAAATATGCAATGAACAATAGGGTATGAAACATAATGAACAGTCTAACAAAACACAATGGACGACATGTTAAAGTCACAATGAACAAAAGACTAAAATACAATGAATAATAGACTTAAACACAATGAACAACATGATAAAACACAATATACACAAAAATACAAAACTCATTTGCGTAAAACACAATGAAAAGCATACTAAAAACACAATGGACAAAGTTAAAACATAAATAACATATTTATAAAGCACGCATGCATACTATAACACAATGAACGAGCAGAAGACACAACGGAAAAGAAAACACATTTAGCACGATTTTTTTTTTCAATTTTAATGTAGCAATGTGGTACTCATATTAAAGATAAAAAAACGCTCGTTAATATGGTGAATATTTTTTGAAAAAAATGTCGTATGAAAAAATTATAGACGTTTTAAAATGATGGGGGGGGGGGGAATTGACATGTGCATTGCATGTGGAGAGAGAAAGTCAACAAATATGATTTTCCTTTTATGTCCTTCCTCTAATTTATTATTTATTTTTTTCAAACAAAATAATCTCAACCCTTCAAATATATGATCAATGGATTAGAATCCTTCTCACATTTCCTAGAAAAAGTATCTTGTGTATTTGATCCTAACCCATAAAATTTGGAACAATAATGAAAGATAAAAAAACTAAAAGCAAACACCATTATCTCCCAAAAACCCTAACAGAAGAGCGTCGTCGCAACTGCAACCACTCGAACGGAAAACGAGTTTCAGGTGATCAATCCTCGTCTCTATCATTTTCTGGTAACTATTTTTCTCATCTTCCCCATTTACCGACCACATGATCTTCTCTTGAAGCAAATCAAACTTGTTTGAGGTTGTTGGAGGTTGCAAGTCCAGTCCGGTTTTAAAAACACTGGTTATAACCTAAACGATAAAAAGTATAACCTAATCTACATTATATATGTGATACACACATATTATATGGAAGACATATCCTATAAAAATGGTGCCTGTGTAACATGATTATTGATCGGTCCGTCCCTACTAATGAAAAATGGTACCATATGATATCATTATCCAAATTTTTTTTATCGTTCAGGTTTGTAACTAGAACTATAATATTACAGTTACTTTTAAAAATAAGTATATTTATTTTTTATAACGACATTTTAATTAAGATTAACTAAAATATCGAGCAGAAACAAACAATATATAAATCTATAGAGTGTCATTCATGAATATGAATAAATACATAGATAAAAGCATTTCTTTATATGTGTTTCATATATTCTCCCCTAGACGAAAGATCTAAAGGTGGTTTTTTTTTTTTTTTTTTTTTTTTTTTTTTCACAATGAGTTGAACAACCCCATATACTTAACTCTCACTATTCCACTCACCTCTATTCCTAAGTGACACACACACACAACCCTACAAGATAAAAAACAATTATAAAACTTTATCATACAACCACATGATCAACACTTATATACCTTCAATGTATCTGGTTCCCCATCCTCTTCATGAAGGATAATGTGAAACATATCCTGGTTCCTTGTAATGACATTGACATACCACCTCTAATAAAGCAATCCCATAAAGTCACCCTTACCACAAAAGTCAAAACCGTATTGGGGTTTGTATATAGATTTTTAAACTTGTAAGAGTGGGTGGGGTGATCATCACACCATCACTAAACATCCAACGAACCCAATCGGGGTTTGTATATAGATTTTTAAACTTTTAGTTTTGGACACTTATATACACATATGTATAAATGTATAAAAAATTATAAAAAAATAATCTTAGCAGGAAAAGGTGATCTACATCTACACTTCTACATCTACATCTACATCTACATCTACATCTACATCTACATCTACATCTACATCTACACTATATAATAAAAGAAAACACATGAGGGACACATGACACTCCCTCATGAATTCTCTCATTTTGTTATTTAATACATTAAACTTAAATTTAATTATAATAATTGATTTGCAAAACCATGATATAAGTTTATTAAATTAAATTTTAGTAATTATATTAATAATCATAGTTGTAACTAAAATCATTAATAAAAGAAAACACATGATTCTTTTTTATATAACATATTTATATTTATGTATTATTAACTTTGAATTTAAATCATGTACCTTAAATTAACCCATTTTAAAAAAAATTAATCTGTTATTCTAAGTTTAAAATTAATTTTGTTACAATATTTGACAAATGATTATTAAGTTTTATTATTTTGGTCATTGTTTTAGATGTTAAACTATGTTCAGCAAATACATATTAATTTTAAATACTTAAAATAGTTCAAAAGTCAAATAAACAAATTAATAATAACACAATGCAATTAGTCAAGCTTTTGTGTGAGACTTTTATATTGTTCAAAACAAATAAATAAAATAAATCAATCAACATTAATCGATTTTATCTATAGTAATAAAAGACAGTACATGGAGTACATAGAACTCCATTATAAAGCCTCCCATTTTATTATTTCAAACAATACGTTTATTTTAATTTGTTTCTTTATTTAATAATTATTACTTATTCAGTTTTTATTTGTTACAACTATAATTATTAATATAATTACTATAATTCAGTTTAATATATATATATATATATATATTCTATGTTTTTGTAAATCAATTAATATAATTATATTTTAATACAAAATTAGAAATAAATTAATAGACATAATTTGAAAATGTTTCTAAACTAACAAAAGTAATATTTATTAAAAATTATTTATTTTTTAAGATAATGTATTTATATGTTATTAAATTTAAATCGTGTATCTTAAAAAACGTGTTTTTAATATGTGGTCTTTCACTCTAAGTTTAAAACTATATTTCTTACAATATTCTAAACAAATAAAATAAAACAAATCAATCCACATTAATTAAATATTTGATTCAATACAAAACTAAATATGTTTGGCTATTTTCGTATTATAATAGCTTGATATATAAAATACATTTAATATATGAAAAATCATTAATTGAACTCTTCATTGACTTTGTTTTTTCAAGTTACTTCAATAGAGAAATGTAATATCTAAAGAGTCTTTGCATTACTAATTCGTTTCAATGTTTATTTTCAGGCTATTAATTTACACAATCTTTTTTTATAATACAATCAAATTGAACCAATAAATGTCATTATGTTTAAAGACCTTGATGTTAGAAAAAAAAATGATTATACACTCAAGGTTAGAAATACTTTGGCGTTGAGGAAACTTGATGTCAAATTCCAAAGTGAACAATACTCGATTGGGATGGTTTAACGGATGAGGATATACTTTTAAATTAATTTCATTTTTTTTTATATCTTAGCCTAAACAGATTTACCTTTTTTACTTTTTTATTTTTGTTTTGTTTTGTTTACCTGCAGTGTACAAGGTAATAGCTGTGTCTGGAAGATATGTTTTGGAATGTTTGAAAAAAGTTTTATGTGAATAAAAATGTTTTTTTACAAGAAATCGTTTAGGGGCTGATGAATATTTAATATTTTTTCGGCTGTACAGGAAACTTTTTTTATTTTAAATAAAATATGTAATCTAATTTTTCTTAATTATATTTTAAATTTATATATAATATATATATATAATTTAAATTGTTCAACCCGTGTATCACACGGGTACATAACCTAGTAATATTAAATTTGTTTGTGTTTTCTGTGTTCCTCCAAACATGAAAACATTTAAAAATAAAGCATAAATAAAAAAATTAAAAACAAATGGCCAAACGTTACACGGGTACATAACCTAGTAATATTAAAGTTATTTGTGTTTTCTGTGTTCCTCCAAACATGAAAACATTTAAAAATAAAGCATAAATAAAAAAAAATTAAAAACAAATGGCCAAACGTTACTCTAATACCCTTCATCCTGTGACTTAGAGCATTCACAATAGTTTCCCCATCCCCCATCCACTCACAACCAATCACAACCACATATTACACAAAACCCTATTACAGTTTCTCTCTTCTCCACTCATAACCACTTTCAACAAATATTAAAAAAATAAATACACTTTTCCCGTTTTCCCCAAAAGATTCCCAAAGAACCCAAAATTTACCGATAAACAGTAGATTCCCCATTTCTTCACTCACAACCACTTCTAACCCCATAAATTTTTTTAATGTTTTGTCTCACACAATTATAAGGGTTCTATTGTGAATGCTCTTACAAGACTACAACCCCAACTCTCTATCCGGAACCCACTATCTGGAACACCCACAGTGATGTTCCCGGGCTGGTAGTGAATACCCGAATCCGATCGTGCTTTCTTATATTTTGTTTCTATACTATTCCGCAAATAGTTAGGCAAGATATAATTCTTTTCCTACCATTCAAGATTTGTTGTAATTAAGAGAGAGGGATTTGTCCTCTTCTATTGTTGACTAGAAGTCATCATCGTAATGTAGATCACGGCTGTTTAGACTGTAAGGAGTGGGGGCGGAGAGGGGCGGGAAGGGGGGGGAACACCGCCGCCACAGGGGCGGGAAGCATGGCGTGGGGCTGGGGGCGGGGAGGGCTTCACCGGCGTGGGGGGAGTAGGGGGCACACGTGGCAGCGAGGTATTGGTTGGGGGAGTAGGTTTTTATTTTAACCATTAAAAAATAAAAAAAAAACAATCTAATTATTTTTTTCAATTGCCGGTTTTTAAAAAAAAAAAGAAATTAAATAAATAAAATAAATAAAAAAACATTACATAATAAATTACTTAATAACCATTACACACTTAAACAACCATTACATAATCCTAATAATTCCTAAATTACTTATTTAAACATAAATAAATCCTAGATTACTTATTTAATCCTAAATCTCTCCACTATGGAGAGTAGTTGTCCCATTCCCAGGGTAGGGTGATGTACTCGGGTGAGAGGGAACGTGAGCTATCCCGTCCATCGGATCTCGCATCCGACGGGAAGTAGTAGCACTCACTAGGAGGGGTAGGTCGGCTCCAGTAGAGTTCCTCCTCCTCAATCTCCCGGAGGGCTTCCAAGTCCCCCTCAGTTGGGGAAGTCTCGTGTTGGGGGTGGGGGTAGCCTAGTGTTGGGGGATGGGGATGGGGGTAGTCTGGTGTTAGGGGATGGGGATGGGGATGGGGATGGGGGTAGTCTGGTGTTGGGGGATGGGGGTGGAGGTAGCCTGAACTGAAGCAGCCCAGGTGGTAGGGGGAGACAACCTTAGTCGCTCCATACCTGTCTGGGCCATTACATACTCCATGGCCCAGACTAATTCCTCATCCGTCCAGTCATCATCGGCTGGAGGAGGAGGAGATGTTGGTTGTGCAGATGTAATTGGTTAGTAGTTACCCAATAGATACCTGACGGGTTTTTGGTCAGATATTCCTAATGGGTAAGTTTTTAAAATTAATGGGTTTACCCGAAACCCACGGGTATACCCGATACCCGATGGATAATTACCCGACGGGTTTGAGACAAGCATACCTAATCAGGTATGGGTTTGGGATTACCTAAACCCGTCCCAAACCCGCCCCATTGCCATCCCTACACCACAAGTTATCACTTTTTAGAATCAAATTTAAACAAATAATCTATATATGTTAAGTATATATTAGTATTTCAAAGCATGAAATCATACATGACACTTAAAGAGATCATCCTATGGCATCCTTTTTATTTTCATCAAAAAAGTCTCCCCCTCTCTCATGTTTCTCCCACAATATTAAAAGGTTAATAACTTTATATACACGATTATTTTTAAAAAAATTACACCAAATTAATGAACGTTTTATTATCTTTCCAACGAATACCCTAGTGCTTTACAATAAACGAAAAAAAAAAACGATTTTTTGTCGTATTTTTTTTTTCGTTTTTTTGTTCATACATGAAAAAAAACACAATTTGTTCAGGTAATTCATTAATAATGTCTAGGCAAGTCACTAATCATGTTCAAACTAGGATTATATTTTCATCAAGGGCAGAATAGGTTAAAATCACTTCTTTCAAAAAAAAAAAAAAAACACACCTTCAAGACTACAGCCTCAATCATGCCTTGCAATGGTTGTTTCTAGCTTTGCTCCTCATCCAAACATACATCTTCTTTTTAATATACATTTTCATTTTTATTATATGATTAAAATTGTTGTTTTTTCATATTATAGCACATTAATTTCTATGTTATATCATAACACATATTTTATCACATTATATTAGATTTATCTATTTTGGAAAGGTAGGTTCTCATAAGAACCTAATCCTATCCTATAACCTTATACCCGATTAGGCATGCTTGTTTCATACCCGATTACTCGATAACTGTAAAATTATAATAGCTTTAGAAATAATTATCATATATTCATTCCGTGTCTCGCACATTAGCATGGAAAATTAGTATATTTTATTTTTATAAGAAAGTAGAACAGATAGAAAACATATGATCGACAGTCACTAAAAGTGTATGATTTACCTCAAAATGACAAAATTAATTCTGCAATATAAACATTCTCGTTATGATTAGTAGCTAAAATATTGTTATAATTTATATGATCTGTTAAATTCTGCTTCAAATTTATACCAATTGATTTAAACAAATAACAAAATGACATGTTAACAAAAATTTATCACCGAAAAGATTAGTACCAATTGAAGTGGACATTTTGAACTAGAATTGATCCACCTTTTTGATAATTTGTGCTGTGGAATGCAATATGCCAATATCCAACACACAATCCACTAGGATTCCACATATATAATTACTTTCCCTCTTTCTTTTTGCTAGCTTCCATCAACTTAAACGTAAGAAACCTCTCATAATAGGGTGTAGAGTTATTTTGTGTGTGTATATAGAGTATAAGGTTATAAGATAGGATTAGGTTTCAATGAGAACCTACTTTTCGTGAAGAACCGTAAGAACCTCGACGTTAAATGTGAATTAAAAATTTTTTTACACACCGATGTAAAAATGGGTAACCCCACCGTAAAAAAAATTACGATGGGTTTACTGCGGTGTAAAGATATGGGCCCATCAATGTTTGTCTTTTTCCAAAAGGAAATATTCTCTTTTATATTTTATTCAATTTTAATTTTCAATCACAAATTACTTTTTGATTAAAATAAGTTTGTGAGGTTCTCGTTTTACCCTTTTCCTAAGGTTATATTGGAAATTCTTGTTATAGTGAAAACTCTGGAAACTCTAACTTCCCGAGTTTTCCAGAGTTTATTTTTATGAAAAGTTTAGGGTATGTAATATACATGATTTTAAGCATTTTGAGCCAAAAAAAATCAAAAAAACGCCGAGCACTTTTAAAAAATAAATAAATAAATAAATAAGTTTTCGGGTAACACATTGTTACCACATGTTAATTTCGCTTAACATGTGTTAGTCGAAAACTTATTTATTTATTTATTTTTTTTTAAAAAGTGCTCAGCGTTTTTTTGATTTTTTTGGCACAAAATACTTAAAATCATGTATATTACATGCCCTAAATTTTTCATATAAAAAAAGCTCGGGAAGTCAGGGTTTCCAGAGTTTTCACTATAACAAGGGTTTCCACAGGATCTTAACAATATAAGGTTATATTGGAAACCCCATTGAGTTAAGAAAACATCATAAACCCATGTAAAAAACCGTCTAAAAAACTTTTTTTTGTTGAAAAAAATACATGATGTAACATACATGTTTTTAAATGTTTTGGGCAAAAAAACGCTAATGAGATATTTTTAAAATAAAATAAACAAAGTTGTGTTTTTAAATTTGTAATAGCTCTGTTACAACAATTAAGCTGAAAACATATGTAAACAGCGCAACTTTGTTTATTTTTTTAAATATCCCACCGGTGCTTTTATTTTTATTTTATTTTATTTTTGCCCAAAATGCTTAAAAACATGTATGTTACATTGTGTATTTGTTTTCAAAAGAATTTTCTTTACATGGGTTTCTAATGTTTTCTCAACTTAGGGGGTGTTTAGGATTGATTATTCAAAATAGATCATGCGTTTTGAAAAAGCAGCAGTGGAGCTGCTTATAGATTATTGCGTTTTGGTAGCCTAAAAAACTGATTATCTGCGTTTTCAAAACGCAATAATCTAAAAATCAAATTCAAAACGCAATCCCAAACACCCTTTTAAAAGGGTTTTCATTTTATCCTTCCCCTATATGTATATATAGGGGATGAGTTAAAATGAGAACTACGTTGAATTGAGAGAACAAAAGAACTTCATATCATCCGTTAGATTAAAAGCATCAGTGGTTTAGAGTGATTTTGTTTTTTAAGTGAATTATGTATTTTTTAATCAATAAAGTACTGAAAAGGGTAATTAGGTCATTTGACATTTTCTGCAAAAGGTGACAAATTTTGATAGATTTTGTCAGTGAAGCTTCAGCTCCTTCATCTACGTTCACTATTGACACAACTATCAATACCAATGGATATGGTAGGCGCTACCGCCCCTCACGTAGCTAGCTGCTTTCAGAGTTCAAACCAAAAAAAAACCTGACCAGTTGCCATCACAAAACCTGAAATGCTTGTCAGAAAAGAAGACCGGGCCGACCATTTTTACACCGGTTAACTGGTCTGACCTTCGGTTTACCGGCCCAACTACCGGTTCAGTGCACACGTGGTCTAATGCATTGACCTAGACCGGCTTAGGCCCTGGATTCCGGTCCAACCGATTCAACCGGCCAGTCCGGTTCGAATTTCAAAACACTGAATTTGCTCGACGTACACGCTAACCTTACTTTATTACTTATTAAGAAAGTTTGGATCTTATTTCAAAAACATGAATACTAGAATTGGAATCTGTATTAGATTTCATGAAGATCCAATAACATTAATTAACAAATCAAACCATTATCCATATATGTATTAGAGAAAATTGCTCGAATAGTCCCTGTGGTTTGCCCAAATTTCACCTATAGTCCCTAAGTTTTCAAAATTACAGGCTTAGTCCCGAAACAGTGAATTTTTTGCACTCGGATAGTCCCTGGAGCTAACTGAGGTTAAATAATCCAGTTAAGTGGGTGTGAAATTACAAAACTACCCTTACTTTAATAAAAAATAATAATTTTTAATGTGGGTCCCACACTTCATCTTCCCCACTTCATCTTCTTCACCTCATCACCTCCACAAACCACCACCACCCATCTCCACCCTCCACCACCACCGACATCCACCAACCACCCACTTCATCCTCCCCACCCACCACCTCCACAAACAATCACAACCTCCCCAAACCATCATCACCACCCTTTCTCTGCCACACCACAACTATCGTCTTACACCCACGTCAATTTCCGATATTTTACACTCTCCGACCATCTTCATTCCATCAAACACAGAAAGAAAAATCTATAAATATAACAACACAAACATTTCCTTAAATCAAACCAACACCAATGAAGCATCACCATTATTAACCCTCTTCAAATGTTGTATCTTCATCATCTGCAGAATCAGTTCCATCACCACCGCCGCCACCATCCGTACAGCTACACCCCGACCAATATCCACCTCCCACCCTACCACAATCAACAACCACTATTTCCTCCCACCACCTCCTTATGGAAACATTCAGCAACAATTCGAACCCTAAACCCCAGCTACCGCCGCCGCACCTCTTCCAACCACCACCAGATCCGCTGCCGTCATCTTCTTCTCCACCGAGACACCAGCTCTCTTCATCTTCTCCTTCAGTCTCTCTCTCTCTCCTCTGATATTTCTCTCAAGATAATCGGGTCTCTCTTTCTCTTTGTGTCGCGTCTCTCTCCCTAGATAGTCTTCTCTCTCTATCTGCTTGTCTGGTGTATGTGTTGGTTAATTAGGGAAGAAAGGAGTGGAGGTTTGGGGTTGATTCACCGGAGTCTCCGGCTCCTTTCTCTCTCTCTCTCTCTGCTTCCCTTCGTGCCTCTCTCTCTCTATATATATATATATATGCGTATAGTGTGTGTGTGTGTGTTTGTGTCCCCACGGAAGAAAAGGGTTGGGAGGGTGGTTATTATGAAGTGGGTGGGTCCACATTGATTTTTTTTATATTTTTAATAACAAGGGTAGTTTAGTAATTTTACACCCACTTAACTGGATTATTTAACCTCAGTTAGCTCCAGGGACTATCCGAGTGCAAAAAATTCACTGTTTCGGGACTAAGCCTGTAATTTTGAAAACTTAGGGACTATAGGTGAAATTTGGACAAACCACAGGGACTATTCGAGCAATTTTCTCTATGTATTAGGTATGTAAATATCTATCTGTGTGGACGGACAATGGAAGAGATAACGTACAAAGCTTCTTAACATGAGAAGCATAAGAAGCATTCTTAGCCATTAGATTAAGACGGTGACAAGATGGCAATTAACAACCCTAATCATATTTGGGTTAATCTAACCAGGGTAAATTAGGAAAAAATGCTAAAAAGTTTTTCAAATCGAAAGAACAGACTTTATTCGAAACCTGATTTTTCATCGTTTCAATTCGATTAAACGTTCAGAATGATTACACAATCAAAATAATAAAAAACATTCGATTACAATTAGCGAAAACGTAAAAAAAACAGAGCTTTACACTGGGACGACTAATCATATGAAAAACATACAATTATGAATAAACGCTCGTAATATTTGTCAAATACTTTCGATTTTGTTTCAATAAGTATGATTAAACATAAAAATTAGGTTAAAAAAGTTGCAGACAAAAAAGAGGATGTTGGTGATAACAGAGTATTTTAAACGCACGTTGTAAATGTTTAGACGCACTTGTTGTAGAATTTAAACTCACATGCCTTGAAACGCACGCTGTAAGTGTTTGGACGCACATTGTAAGTGTTTAGACGCACGTTAAAAAGGGAATGTATATTGAAAAGCATGTATATAAACGCACCTTGGAAATAAGGTGCGTTTATTTTCTCATTCCTAAGCACAACCATGCTTGTGAATAAGCATGATCATAGCATGATCATGCTTGGATTTTTTTCCAGACAAAATAGAAAATAGACGCACATGTATACTCTTAAAAGCACTTACAAAAACAATGCCACCGGATACTCATTTACATAAACGCACGTTAGAATTAGTGCGTTTTGTTTAAACGCACGTGTGATTGAGTGTGTTTTGTTTAAAATCACGTTTAAAAATCAAATGAACAAAACAAACGCACCTTTGTAAAATCAATAAACAAACAATCCTTCAAGCTAAACTCATCTTCTTCAAATGGCCTCTGCATAAAGCTTCGTCTTCAAATGGCCTCTGCAAAGCTTCGTCTTCAAATGGCCTTTGCAAAAGCTTCGTCCGCTTCGTCAATTTCCTCTATTGATTTCTGCCCACAGATCGTTATTGATCGTTACAACCCTCATGCTCTGTTTTCTCATCTCTTTCTTAAACAAAGTGTGAAAATGGAAAATATAATTGAGACCTTAAACTCGTTGTTAAAAAAGGACAGATCGATCGGAGTTACTAAATAAAAGGTTATTGAAAGAAAAAAAAAAGTCTACTGTCTGATTTGCCTCTGAATTTGACTGTAATTGAGTTTAATTACGTTAGCCGTAGTTTGGTTAAGTTGACATGTAACAAAATATGGTGGCTTCCTACACTTCTCACGTTAAGTAACTTTGTATCGTATACTTTCTCGACGGACAAAACTAAAACACACCTCACCAACTGGCAATTACATTGGGTTCGGTTGTTAGTCTTACGTTGTAAGCAACACGTTATAGGTTTCGAATCTTTTTACATATTATATACGATGGGTTCATTCGTTCCAGAACTAAAATTGACCTTGGTATTTAATCAATTCTTTATGCTTGAAAGTTGTAAAGACGTGACTTGTTTTTTTATATTTATACACCTCAATATATGAAACTCGAAGTCTATATTCGATCTATAAATGGCAATCAAACTTAGGGCTGGCAATTTAGACACGAACATGATAACCTGACACGAATCTATACGATTTTAACAGGTTTCGTGTTTGGCCTTAACAGGTTTTGTGTCTATAACAGGTCGACACGTTAAGACCTGTTTATTTTTGTTTCATGTTCGTGTTTACCTGTTTCGTGTTCGTGTCTTATCGTGTACGTGTCTTAACAGGTCTTATCGTGTCTTATCGTGTTTCTTATCATGTTTTGTTGTGTCTTATCGTGTTAACTTATTTTACTAGGTGTTGCTTATCGTGTCTTATCGAGTTAACCTATTATACACAGGTTCGTGTTCGTGTTTGAAAAAAAATGACACGATTAGATTTCGTGTCGTGTTCGTGTCTTAACAGGTCCGTGTAACCTGTTATGCCAGCCCTAATCAAACTTGAGCATATGAGGTTACATTTAAAAAATTCTTGAGGGTGTGAGACAAGTGTGAGGTTAGATGATATCTAATCCGATTACCCAAAACGTAATTTTTAATTTTTATATTTCATTAACTTTAGTCTAGTAATGGTTCATTCTATTAGTTTCGTTGTGAGGAAAAAAAGTGATTTAAAATATGTATTTGATAATATCATTTATATTTTTAGGATATGATATATTAACTTAACTTTTCTTTATGAATTTTTATCATCACAAATTTCACATACTTCCAACTTTTTACGGTTATAACTGTATGTATACAATTTATCATGTTTTGACTTATTAGTTGTTAAAAATGTAAAATTATATAAAATTAGAATGATAAAGACAACATATGTGTATATATGTGTCTAAAACTCATGAAATCATGTGTTGTGCTTGAGTTCATATGTCTCAAACAATTTACAAATTCAAGTCATGTTTAGGTTTGTATAGAATTCTGAGTTTTGTATAGTTTGAAACTAACAATCTTATGGCAAACCATAAACATGCAAGGAACAAAGAATAAATTGTAGTCATCCGTTATTCCAAGGTACTAAGGGTACTAGGGGAAAGACTCAAAATACCCAAATGACACTAACCAATAAGGAAGATACACCTTAGGTTTTCTAAATTCAACACAAAATATGTAAATTGGTAAAGAAACAACCCGGAGTACTCAAATTCGATTTCACCATGCTTTTAAATTAAAATCAAATTAAGTTAATAATGGTTGTAGCTTTTACCTCACTTAGATCCAATTGGTTGGCCTAACTGATACTTTTTCACTCCCAACTCCAGCACACACACGACTTATTTCATCTAATAGTTTAAAGTGTAAACCGAATAGAGAAGCAAACTATTAGCGCCTGTGTTGCCAAACTACCCACACAAACCAAATGGACAACCCGAATACAACTGTCGTCAACCAAACCGGAGACACTGACGTCCAGCTCTCCGGAAACGATGGCACCCCAGCCACAGTTGTCAAACAATCTACCTCAAGCATCCAAAAGCCAGTCTTCGAGGTGCGTGACGCGGAAACTGACGAAGACAGTGGTGACAACTCCGAGGAGGACCCGAATCAGTGGCTCCTCCGCCAAAACACCAAGAGCGCCGCTATCTATCAGCGGATGCTCATGAAAAAAACAAAAAAGAAGGGCAAGACCCTCACTTATGTCTCTCCGCCAAAAAAGGTCATAAGAACAAAGACGTTGCTGCTCGTCGTGACGGTTGTAGCGGGGAGCCTAGCGGAAATGCAAGGGCTCGGGGCTACACAAAGTTACACGACGAGTCTGACGGCTACGAGTCATCCAGCACTGACTCGGACCATGGCGGGAGAACACATCCTAGTCGCCCACGTCACAAGGACGTGGATGATGACTTGGTCAGACAATTCAGACCAAAGTCTTTCGCCGAAAAATCAAAATTTGTCGCTCGCATAGCGACCGACAGAATCCCCAGGAAAACTAAGCTTCCTAGCAGCATCAGCAAGTACGATGGCCTGCGTGACCTAGACGACCACGTTCATGACTTCGAATGTGCGGGGATGTCAGTCAACTAGCCAGTCCAGCTTTGGTGCCATCTGTTCGCCCAAACGCTGACTGGTGCAACGAGAGTCTGGTTCGACAATCTCCCCGCGGGGAGTATTGCGGACTTCTATGACCTTACCGACAAGTTCGGTAACCATTTCTCGCACCTCAGGAAGCACAAGCGGGACAAGGCGCATATACTATTGTGTCGCCGATACGACCATGAATCCATCGAGGATTTCATCGTCCGCTTCAACAAGGAGGCTCTTCAGATAGGCTGTGAAGAAAAGCTCACACGCGTTGCGTTCATTCACAATGTGCGCAACCCATAACTCATGAAATGCCCATTGGTAAAGACAACATCCCAGAGTCATGGGATGAACTCATCCACTCCGCCAAAATATACGCCTCATCTGAGAAGTCTTTCAGCCAGATACACAGTTTCCAACAGCATCACCAAAATAATAATAACAAAAACAAAGGCAAATCTGTGTGGAACCGCATCGGGTTCCACGGACAAGGGAAAATACTCTCCCGCCAACGACGCCCGCCAAATCATCAGCGGCAAACAATTAAGGGAACAGCGTGGCCACTCCAAGAAAAACCACGACTAGACCCCATTAATCAAAACTCCATCACAAGTCCTTAAGACGGAGCAAGTAACTATTAAGGAGCCCAAACCCCTTGGGAAAAGAAGGAACGTGGATACAACCAAATTCTGTGAGTACCACAACGACTTTGGCCATCTCACAGACAACTGTTATTGCCTGAAGATGGAGATTGAGATCGCGCTGAAATCTGGTCAGCTCGGCCACCTGGTCAAGAACGTCCACCGTGCCGCGACAGGACAAATCGGCGAGGACAACCAAACGGAAGGCTCGCGGAAGAAAATCCGTGACCTAAGCACCCATACCGCCACCATCGTTCCGCGCTATCAGTGCAACATTACAAGGCCAGGAAAGAAAGCTCAACACGGGAAATGATCCCGTGTAACGCAAACCAATGACTCCTGGATGGAGGCGGAGGTCCTCCTACCAAAAGTCCGTGGCGGCACCGCTCCACTCGTCATCACCACCGTCTTCGGTCATTACCATACGCGTTACATGTTCATGGATGGCGGAAGCAGCACTGATGTCATGTATGATCAGGGTTTCCAGCAACTCGATGAAGAAGACAAGGCAAAGCTTGTACCTATCAATGAGTCAATCTCTGGCTTCATCCATGAAACAATCATGCCCCGCGACATGATTTCCATGCTAGTAACAATGTCCAACGGCACACATGAGCGCACTGAAATCTGTGACTTCATGGTCCTGCCAGCCAACTCCAACCATGACATCTTACTTGGCCATGAGGGCATTGCACGCTTTAACGCGAACGCATCTACCGCCCACGCAATGGTTGGCTTTCCAACCATGACCGGCATCGCCATAATTCGGGGAAACAAGGATTGCCACTCGGAGGAAACCACCAAACCCCCGAAAATGGTCAAAACGGAAACCCGCACAGAGCTAGAAAAATGGGTTCTTATCCCTTAAACAATTACTGATCCACAACATGGACGTGTTCGCATGGCAACCAGCGGACATGGACGGTGTTTCGCGGGAAATAGCAGAACACAGACTTAACGTGTATCGCTCAGTGGAGCCAGTGGTTCAAAAGAAGCGAAACATGGGGCCGGAGAAAACAAAGGCCACGAATGAGCAAGTCAGCGAGCTGCTCAATGCGGGCATCCTACGCCCCATTCGATACCAATCTTCGCTCGCCAACCCGGTCATGGTCGCAAAGGCTAACGGGAGTTGGCGCATGTGCATTGACTACAAGGACTCAACAAGGCGTGTCCCAAAGACTGTTACCCGCTGCCAGAAATCGATTTAAAGGTGGATTCCTTAGCCCCTTATCGCTTGAAATGTTTCCTTGACGCGTATAAGGGGTACCACCAAATACAGATGGCAAAGGAAGATGAGGACAAGAAAGCATTCCACACGGATACAGGTATGTTTTGTTACACCAAAATGCCATTCGGCTTGAAGAATGCGGGTGCCACTTATCAACGCCTCATGGACACCGCCTTCGTCGACGAAATCGGCGTACACCTAGAAGTGTACGTCGATGACCTTGTAATCAAAAGCAGGGAAGAAGGAGAAATGCTAAGGGACATCCAACAAACTTTCTATCAATTGTGCAAGGTGCGCATGAAACTAAACCCCAGCAAGTGTTCCTTCGGAATGGAAGAAGGAAAATTCCTTGGTGTTATTGTAACGCGGGATGGATTTTGCGCAAATCCAGAGAAAGTCCAAGCAATCGAAAAAATGCCTTCTCCCACCTCAATCAAGGAAGTCCAAACACTGATGGGTCGCCTAGTGGCCCTCAATCGCTTCCTATCAAATTACGCTTCAAAGTCATTCCCGTTTGTGGACACCTTGAAGAACTGTCGAAAAAAGAGCAACTTCCGCTGGACAGCGGATGCGGAGACAGGCTTCCAAGAAATGAAAAAATGGCTTATGAATCTCCCAACTCTGACAGCGCCTTTACCCAAGGAGCCGTTCACACTCTACCTCTCCGTTACGGAACGGGCGGTAGGCGCGGTCCTTATGGTAGATCGTAAGGGGGTGCAAACGCCTATTTCTTACATCAGCCGCACTTTACTCGACGCCGAGACAATGTATACTATCATGGAGAAGCTGGTTTCGCTTTTGTACATGCATCTCGAAGACTGCGAAGGTATTTCCAGGGCCACCCCATTAACGTCCTTACAGACTACCGACTTAGTGACGTTTTGTGCAAGCCCAGACCTTTCGGGTCGCCTTGCGAAATGGGTTATCGAGCTCGGAGAGCACACCATCTATTACAAGTCCCGGCCCGCAATCAAAAGTCAAGTTCTCACTGATTTCACTACAGAAATACCTGTTGAGAAAGTCGAAGAATGCAAAGCCGAACAATCCCCCGCGCCAATCTAAGACCCATCACAGAAGTGGTCCATCTTCACAGACGGGGCCTCCAATGACGATGGCTCAGGTGCGGGTCTCCGCCTTATCAGCCCAGATAAGCATGAGTTCACATACGCCACCGCCTCGACTTTAAAAGCACGAACAACGAGGCAGAATATGAAGCATTGCTAGTAGGCCTCCACATCGCGGAAAAAATGGGGGCCATGCACGTGGAGGCACAAGTGGACTCATTACTCGTTGCACGACAGATAAATGGGACCTACGACGCCAAGGACGAAATCATGGCGTTTATTTAGAACAAGCCAAACAGCTCATGCGCAAATTCGATTCCTGCACCGTAGAACACATTAGGCGCAGTGAAAACAAACCAGCCGATGCGCTGTGCAAAATGGCTTCCACCATTTTCGAACACATGGCAAAGGAAGTCCGTGTCGAGGTCCTCAGCAACCCATCTGTCCCGCTGCGACAAGTTAACGTCATCCAAACAGGCAACGCGTCCTGGATGACCCCCATCAAAGCCTATCTATTTTCCGGCACCCTTCCTGACGATAAGTTAGAGGCCCGGAAGATACAACACAAGGCTCTCCACTATCAACTCATTGACGGCATACTTTATCGCCGCTCCAACCTAGGGCCACTTCTCCGCTGTGTAGATTCCGCAGACGCCTCCTTTCTCATCAGAGATATTCTTGAGGGAACTTGCGGACTACATGCGGGCCCAAGAATGGTAGTCACCAAGCTTATGAACGCAGGGTACTATTTTCCGTGAATGCACACGGACGCAGTCAAAGAGCTGCGTAAGTGTGACAACTGTCAATGCCACGCGCCAAACACTCTGAACCCAAAGAACGGCCTGGTGCCAGTCACGGCAGCATGGCCTTTTCAAAAATGGGCAATTGATCTAGTTGTCCCATTCCCAACAGCACCTGGCAACGTTAAGTTCCTCATCGTTGCCATTGACTACTTCACCAAATGGGTTGAGGCGAAACCCCTCGCCAAAATCGATGGGGCTCACGTCAAGAAATTCATTGGGGAATTCATCATTTGCAGATTCGGTTTGCCAATGCAACTCATGAGTGATAACGTTACGCAATTCGCGGACCAAGCATTACAAGAGTGGTTGGCGCAACTAGGCGTCCAACAAATTTTCACATCAGTTGCACATCCACAAGGAAATGGCCAAGTCGAAAGAGCAAATAGAAGTATAGTGGAGGGCATTAAAATGCGGTTGGGAACCAAGCGCACAGGGTGGGTAGACGAACTCCCCCATGTACTATGGGCCTACCGCACCCTGACAAAGACAAGTAACGGAGAAACACCGTTCAGCCTAACCTACGGTTCTGAAGCTGTAATCCCCTCGGAAATCGGATGCCCCTCCACAAGAGTGCTACTGGCCGACAAGAGGAACAATGACGTAGAGCTCCGCCTAAACCTTGACTTACTCGATGAGCGACGCGACCTCGCTGCCATCAAAGAGTCCAAGTACAAGACACAGCTGGAACGCTACTATAACAAACGCGTGAAACAATGCACATTCAAGATCGACAATTACGTTTTCCGCAACAACGAAGCTTCCAACGCCGAACAACCAGGAAAACTCCCACCAACTTGGGAAGGACCATACAAGATCCAAGAAGTCTTGGGCAAAGGCGCTTACGTGCTAGAAAAACTAAATGGCACGCCCATCCCATGATCTTGGAATGCGACACAATTACGCCCATGCTATTTGTAAATTACTGTTACACCCGGCTACACATGTCGTTGTACTTGTCAATTAATGAAAGTTGTTTCCTATATCTGCCACTCTACTTGTTTTTCCACGTCCAGGTCTTCAAGACTAAGCTACAACCTACGTCGGACTAAAGTAGCTTCGTGCTATGGCAGTGACGCGAACGAGTCTTCAAGGCATGCCCAACGCATTCTGGACTCGTAAACGCACTCAGCCAAATACATTGCACCTAAGTCTTCTAGACTTGTTTAAATACACGTCGGACTTAGAGGGTCACACGTTATCCCGCAACACGAACAAAAGTCTTCAAGACAAGGCCCTTTAGGCACGCTAGTCGGACTCAAGGCACAAGTTGTGTTGCGCTATAGTCTTCAAGGAAAAAGTATTTAACACTTGAACGCCGGACTAATCGGCTAAACGCACGCGCTAATTTCTATTTACACACCGGGTGACGACTTGGTTAAATAAGTAAAGAAGAAACTAGCGAGAGAATACAGAGAATATAACAAACACAAAAATTTCATTAAAACTTGGGGATTAAAAACCCAAGGATATTTACAAGTACAAGAAAACAAAAATTACAAACTAGCGCCTATTCGTCAGAGCCGCTGAAACCCCTCGACGGAGGCTTTCAGGCACTCCTCTTCCAGTTGCGCCCGCTCAGCTTCCTTGGCCCTCTTCCAGTTGTGCCCGCGGGATCAACATGGCGGTTGCAATCAGCCACCACCGGAAGGATGGGGAACTCGAGTTTATCAAACTTGACGAGTTCCGCCTTGTACTCCTCCTTTAGGGGCTTTCCATAGTGCTTCGCATCAATGATACGCCCCTTATTTTGGGCATGAAGAAAACCATCTTCATAACCCTCGCCATACCCATAGGCGTTTGCGGTAGCATCTATGTTGGTGACTTGATCACCAAGCTTGGGTTCTTGCCAGAACCGCTTAAAGATTTGCAAAAAAAAAAAAAAAAAAAAAAAAGAGAAAGTGTTAACAATATTTCAGAAATTCAAGAGAGGATGAAAGCGCATAAAGGACGAGACTTACCCCTTCAATTCCGCTGGTTATCCGGAGCGATTCTTGCATTCGTTCTTGGACTGTGGCAGACTCGTCCTAGAGGGCCCTAGCAGCCTCCACTTCCTTTTCCGCGGCCTCGCGGGCTTCCACCGCAGCACCTCTCTCCCGCTTTAGCTCCTCCTTAGCCTCGAGCATAGTGAATCTCTCTTCCTCTAGAGCAGAGAGACGCGAAGAAGCAGTAACAAGTTCTTCATCATTGGACTCAAGCTCCTTGCTTATCTCAACAAACATGGCAGTTCGTTCAGCGACGGCCTTGCACTTTCTCTCCAGCTCAGCCACATCGGCCTTATTATCTTCCTTCACGTGTAGGAGGCGCTCCTACAGCCGCCTGGTCTCCTCATTGGTACGGAGACAGGACTCCGTCCACCTCTTTTTATCCGCCGTCGCGTCTTCCTCAAGTTTTTTCACACGATCTTCAGCATCGTGTGCACGACGGCGGTACCTTTCAACCTCGGCCTTGCAGGAAGTTTCCTTCTCAGCCAAAGACGCCTTCTCCGCCTTCACGCGGGCAATCTCCCGCTGCATGACCGCGTCTCGCCTCCTCAGAGAGTCCATCATAGACAGCTGAGTCGCCTGATTAACACATATGTTGGAAATTAGATCAGGACGACTCAGGCTGTCCGGGTACTCCCGCTCATAGGGGGCACAACCCCCGTAACAAACTCCTCGGTGGCCAAGGGGTTAGAAAAAAGAGTATTCTCCCTGACCGCCCAACGAGGACGCCAGATGGCGTCCCCACCTGCCCAGCTAGAACCATCAGAGATCCCAGCTGAGCCCTTACCCCCCGCACCGGGCGGCGCACTCCCCGCTCGGTGAATTTCCCAATGGCTATCCCCGGCGCCTCCCACCGAGGTAGCTGCCTTCAAGCGCAAAGCTTCATCGCCTGTTTCTTAGATTCGGCTTCAGCCTTCTCCCGCTCCGCCTTCTCCTTTGCAAGGCGGGCCTTCTCAGCCAGGAACTTCTGTTCCTCTAGACGAAGACGCTCCGCCTCAGCCTTTTTGGCGGCCTCATCAGCCTTTGCCTTCTGGGCCGCCTCATCCATCTTCTGTTGCATCCTCAGCCTTATTGGCGGCCTCATCGGCCTTTGCCTTCTGGGCCGCCTCATCCATCTTCCTTCGGAGGCGCTCCTCCTCCCTTTTCCTATTCGCCGCAACCACTTATTCAATGGTGGGAGTAAGCGGAGGAGGAGTAGGGGTCACCTTCGGTGCAACCACTGCAACATGCAAAATAGTTAGGAAATTATCACAAGTCAAAAAGAAAAATAACAAGAGAGAGGCGCAAACACTTACAAGGCGTCTTCTTCACAATTTTTTGAAGAAGAGTTTGGCGCACAGGCGGAGCGCCAATGTCCACAGAAAAGACAGGGGCCCCCGGCTCCTGCGGCTCGGTAACTTTGGCAAGGGACTTACCTCTGGCCCCGCCACCCTCACCAGATTTGGAGCCTTCAACGCTCCCCCGAGTACTCTTGGAGCCTCCAGCGCTCCCTTCAACACTCTTACTACCGCCCCCACCTTGAGAAACCGACGTAATACGTCGTTTCTTAGTCTTTAAGGGGGAAGTATCATCCTCATTCTCATCATCCGACGGCGGCCCGTCCTTGCGCTTATGCCTACTCTTCACATACTCCCCGCCTACACCCGAAGATCCTATGTCAGAGGGGGATGTTACTCTTCTAACCAAATAACTATGCCTACGTGGGGCATGCTTCCTGCGCCCCTGCTTCTGGGAAGGCCGCGACTGGCGCGTCAACCTCCCAGAGGAGCCAGTAGACTCAGAATCAGACAAGTTAATGACAGACGAGGGAACAGGGTTATAAGACTCACGAGTCACATAGTAGTGGTTGGGCGGATTCTCCAAGTTCGGATAGTAGAACCTATCCGCAAACTCTTCCAGATAAGAGGTCTCCCCCTCAGGGACGCGCCTCCACTTCAGCTTGATGGTCCCACGAGACGCGAAAACATCAAACTTGGAAACCCCTGAAAAGCAACTTGTAACACCCCAACCGATGGCGGAAACATCGGGATGTCACGTATTGATGATTGTTTCAGTAGCACATGGTATATATTGAAATTTTAAATAATTTATTCATAACATAAGAATCCAAGTGAAATGATGTCTAAAAATCCCAAATACATAAAATCAAGTAAAGCAAATAACTTCAAATAACTTCATAGTATTTCCTCATGCATACTCTAAGCCCCAGCTTCATTGTTACCTGAAACATGTTAATTTTGAAAATATTTTTGGGTCAACAAAAGTTGGTGAGAATTACATAGGCTTTGATAATCGAATAAAGATTGTACAATTCAAGTGTCATGGCAAGTCTAGTCCATATGTGAAAACATACTATCAGGTAAATCGAGTGCATAATCAACCCTTGTGACTAGAATATTGTGGTCCATCCCATACGCTCATGGTTCACTCGATTATGTTATGCGATAACAATCACCCACGCTACCTATGTAGGAGGCACGTATCCGGGTGGGATTGTCAGTCCAATAGATCTATCATTGTGTACCGTCGGCTGATCAATGTTAATGATTATGCTAGAATAATGTGCTTACCCTAGTAATGTTTAAGACATAATGCAACATAGAATAACACATAGACACTTATGATTGAATTGTAAATTGAATGTTGTAACATGTTTCACCCCAAAATAGTGAAATGGAAAAGGGGCTATGTAAACTCACCTTAGCAAAATGTTATGTCTCGTGAAAAAAGAATATGTGTAGCCCAACGATGCCAAGTATTACCCTATAATTAAGGTAATAAATATGTCTAAATCTTTCTAGTCTACAAATATGTTCTAGGGTTTCGAATTTGGGGATAGGTATTCGTTTGATTAATAACTAAATTGTTTAATAAATAAAAGAAATTCGATAAATAAATAAACAAATATCTTTTTGTAGACTTTAGATTAAAGGCGGTCACATTATAAGGTTTTAAGTATAAAAATAATTTTTATAAAATTATTTTTTTAAAAATAGAATATTTAGTCTATTTATTTCCATTTTGCCAAAATATAACTTTAATATCTAAAAATATTAAAATTAAAGAATTTTTAAATTAAAATTTGTATTTCTGTACCAAATGGACAAAAATAATTTATATAATATTTTGGTGCAAAAATATTGAAAAATGAATTTATTATGATTTATTTATGATTAAAAATAACAAAAATTGATTAAAAATATTAAATAAATGATTTTTCGAAAATAAAAATCATTTCAGAAATGTTTAATGTTTTATAAACTCAGAATAATTTTTGTGGAAATTTATATAATCGTTTTGATATTTTTTTAGAATTTTATAATTATAATGGAATAAACTTGAAATATTTATTATATATAATAAATAAATAATTTTTGGAAAACTAAAAATTGTATGTTAAACTTTTCTATTGTAATATCATAACATAATTTTTGTAGAATTTATAAAGAAGTTTTAGTATTTTAAAATAATTTTTAAAAATAATAGAGAATATATAAGAAATAAAGGTTTTTAAAAAAAGAGTTTGTGTATGCTATGGCTCGAACCCGGGTTTGAGACCGGGTGGAATCGTATCACAAGCGCAGCCACCAACTGGGCTGGACCCTGAGAACGAATATTCTTGGTTCGAAATAATTATATAGTTATACTAGAAACTGATTTATAATCCTTATTAAAAGAAAAGAAGAAGCCGCGTATTATGGGACTCGAACCCTGGCCATCAGGCCGGTTCGTGTTTTAAGTATAAGAGTCACACCAACTGATCTGTTGATTAGTTGGTGATGATTAAGGTTCAAAAATAATTAAATACGCATGTCTGCAGAACATGATTATCCCCAAAATCAAGATGTCGAGCCCTAGTTTTGCAATAATCAGATTTAACGAACAATAACCCGATTAAACATAGGGTTATTGTTGGTAGGGGGCGATGAACAAAACCAACAAACAAATTGAAAACTTACAAACAGAATCGCGTGATTATAAGCGGTCAACCATAAAGTCAACTTGCTAACAATTGACGATTAAAACGAGTTTTTCAGAGAAAATTGAGGGTAAGGAGAGAGTAATTGGCGAGTGTAGATTGTGGAAGAGGTTCCAATTTATAGTGGGAGGCTCGTGGGTTCGAATTGGTAATGGTTGACTCGCTTTAAAGCTTTGACGCGTGATTGGGACTAAATTGGAATGAATTAATGGTGATTTGGGCGTGTATCAGACGCGAATCATCCTTCTCAATCAAGAATTAAGCCTTAAATGGATTATAAACACGGATTGGTAATCTAATTATGGATGATTGTCTTCATAGTTGACTTTCCAAGTCAAATGTTAAGATTCTAAGTACATTATATAATTAAAACGCGTTGAAGAATAACCAATCATGTGGTGTAGCTCAGATGGTTGGTTGGTTGTGTGTGTATGGTTGACCCGGACTAGGGCACGGGTTCGAATCCCGGCCCAGGCAATATATTTTTAACACTTATTTCTCTAATATATTAATAATATAAACTTATAGTATGGTACTAGGGGTCCAAATGTGTCACGATATATTTTTAAAGGGCACGATAATGATAAAAATTCGATGTTTTATTAATAATCGTAACGTACATAAGATTTCAATGCGAAATGTTACACAACTAACATTTAATAAAATATCAAAACGTAAGGTAATAAGGCGGAAGGCTAAAGACAATACCTTCTTCAGCAATGTAGGGCTCATTCCCAGCGTGAATACTAGTGCGGCTGGTGCCCAGCATATTGAAGGTCCCCTCAAACAAACCCTTCAACTCCAGCTTATTCTTGTGCGTAGTAAGGGCCATAAACCAGTCTTGCTCCTTGTAGCCCCGCATCACCTCGCGATCCTTCACCTTCTCTTTGGAAGTCACCACCTTCCAAGGCATCGCCACAGGGATAACGCCTTTGTTCACGTAGAAGTACTTGTCTTTCCACCCATGGAGGGACTTGGGTACTTCACTCACCATGGGCGGCACCTTGGTCCGCGACTTAAAAGTAAACCATGCCTCATCACGGGCCATATAATAGAACACATTGAACCGATCAACCGTCGGTTCAATGTCCAGCGCGTGGCAAGAGTTCTCAAAGTGTCCTAACCTGAGCATGCCGAATCTGCTCATCTGCATGACCGCCACCCCATATTCCACAAGCGCATCCAGCTGGAAGCGGGTGCAGGGAAGGCGGAAGCCACACTTAGAGAAGTGGGCTTCATATAAACTGATCTTCCCATCTGTCGGAGTTAGGACCGTCTGTCCGGGACCAAGCAACTCCGGTTCCAATTCCGGAAAAATCCCACGGCCTTTACAAAATTTAGCAAAGGCAGAAGCAACCCACTTGCATGGGGTGTTGGTCATCAGCTTCCTTTCGTTGATCTTCGTTTCCGGAACAGTTGGTTCATCCAACTTCTGGCTACTGGCGTCAGATTCTTCATGGTGAATATCACCGGACGGTGACACACCGGTGGAGAGATCAGACATATTTAAGAAATATAAGAAGGAAGAAACAACAAATAGATGGGAAAAGCAAGAGTCTGCTTGAAGTTTCAAGGAAATCTTCAATCGTCACCGGAAAACTCGTCGGGAAACTTGAAGATTGCTCGGAGACTTCAAGACTTGAACGGAGAGGATGAAGATCGGTCGGAAATTAGAGAGTGTTCGAGTGTAAAATTTGAAAGTGTAAAGGATTGTGGAAGCCCTCCCTTGGTATATATACCCATTTCATTAATTGCAATGGGCCCCACAAGGAAAAAGAAACCGTCGTGCCGTTTCTCCTGGAAGCACGAGATGATGACACGTGGAACGTGCCTCATCGGATGGCTCACAACAGCGCGTGCGTTTGCTCCACAACTGGCACTACTCCAGATCGCTGACACGTGTCGAAGGATCTCACAACCTCAACAATTCAGACGCGTGCCATACCACGCGCTTGACATGCATCACGTGGCATCTGACACATGGAATCACCTGGATCACTAGATTAACCAACAGTCGCGCGTGGCCCTCACGCGCCTGACACAAGACGAAAACTTCCTTTGCACACGTCTGATGGGTCACACATCAGACAACGTGTCAGACAGCTGTCTAACACGTCTACAAAACTTCCCTTCGAAGTTATTAATATTCGAATTTCAGGCGCAATAAATTCGAATGATTGACGACACATTAAACACAAAACATTCCACATTTACTTCAAGTATGGGAGCGCATTAACTTCAAAGGAATTTACTGCAACGTCAACACCGCGCTAGCACAAGCCTTATGTCAAACAAAAGACATTCTCCGCCTCCTCCTTTTCAGGACAAGGCATGACACGCCATCATCTGCGGAACTTTGACGTAAAGCGAGAAAAGACGTTCTTCGCCTACTCCTTTTCAGGACAAGGAATGTGATGTGCTATGTATGGTCTATAAATACCTACCTAACCTAGACACCTAGTAATATAAAACAGACCTAACTAAACTAGACCACACGACAGGCAAGTGTACCTATCAATGCAGTACAGACTAAGTAAGTCCGAGTATTGAACCCACAGGACATAACTAGAAAACAAAACTAGACTCAACTAAGACTTAACAAATTTGGTTTATAAATGATTTTTTTGGTTTTTTTTATAATTAATTAAATAAATAAAATAATTAAATAGGATAAATAAACAGCAAGGATAACTGAGGAAAATATCAGGATAGGAAGGCAACTACCTAGATCAAGAATCCTACATGTAAACTCACAACTCTCGGAGTCTCGGTAATGGAAAATTGAATGGATACCAGATTCTAAAGATAACTTAAGAAACCCTAAGACGTGGTAGATCTCATCCCGGTCTCACCAACACACCCCAAAGAATCCTAAAGAATAAAACACTGGCTATCTAGCTCGGATCACCTCCCGGTCTCACCTCACTAAGAATGCTAAGGTACTCTAATGACTCGATCACCTCCTGGTCTCTCTAATCACATTACACCCTAAGACGTAAAGGAGTAATTTAATTGGGTTAACTATGACTTGGAATTGCAAGAAACTAAAGATAACTAGGATAGGATCACCTCCCGATCTCACCCAAACCTAACACCTAAAGCTCTAGACAACCCAACATTCCATCACCTCCCGGTCTCAAGAATGGAAGAATACTTAAGTCCTCTAAATTCTCTTATCAAGTTCCTATGGCTTTCGGATCCAAAACCACAAACTAAGCTACAAGCACCAAGCAGGTAACCCTAATAATCATCTAAACATGAAAGACATTCACTAAGATGTTTATGGAACTATCAGCATGACACATCATCATCTACGGAACTTTGACGTAAAGCGAGAAAAGATGTTCTCCGCCTCCTCCTTTTCAGGCAAGGCATGGCACGTCATCATCTGCGAAACTTTGACGTAAAGCGAGAAAAGACGTTCTCCGCCTCCTCCTTTTCAGGTCAAGGCATGGCATGTCATCATCTGCGGAACTTTGACGTAAAGCGAGAAAACACGTTCTCCGCCTCCTCCTTTTCAAGAAAATGCATGACACATCATCATCTGTAGAACTTTGACGTAAAACAAGAAAATACGTTCTCCGCCAAACACCCAGCATAAGCACACAAGACCCTTCACAAAGCAGATGAGCTATCATCCGCGACCAACACTTTATTCAGTCAGTGCTCCACCTACTCTTGAATCAAGAACATGAGAAGCCCTAAACTAGGGGGACTTGAACGGATAGGGAGCCTAATCTGCGCGGAGGTGGCGTCCCTATCCCTCTCCATAATCATCTGCGGAGCAGTCACGCGGAAGTCACTCCGCCAGGAGCGGAAAGACTGCATATAGAGCAGTCTTATCCACTTTACCTGGGAAGACCAGATGCGCGTCCGCCCACGCGCGGAATATCTCAATACAGACGAGCTGTAAGTACGAGGTATAAAAGATAAAGGATTAGGAAGATCCACCTGCAGAGGATCAGAAGTATCACCAACTGGAAGGCGACACGTGTCCGCAGTCGTCCAACAACCACTGACGTTCAACAGTTACGTGACAGCTTCCATGCTTCCACCATGCTGCTTATACAGTGCTGACCAGGCATGCTTACCTGGTGTCAGGGGTCACGTCAGACACTATCAGGTAAGTCAACCATGCTGTGTCAGAACGACATACAGTCGGTGGCCAATCACAAGTTGCCACGTGTCCTCCAGGAAAGGCATTCTCAACTGTCGATGACGTCAGCTACAGGACTGTCCTTTTCCCGCCCTTCCCAGGGACCAGAAGCAGTTGAGCCAAAGCTAGGTCCAAGGAATACAAGACTTCTCGTGGGATTTTTACCAAGCCCACGATCTCCACTATAAATAGAAGGCATCAACTCCTTAGCCAAGGATCCAAGAAATACTCACTTGTAACATAGAGCTAGGTCTATTTGTAACACTTTGTACTCCCCAAAGTAATAAGATAACCGCTCTTCACAGTGGACGTAGGTCGAACTCGACCGAACCACTTACATCCTTGTGTTCTTACTTTCACCACTCACACACTCACATATATTTCCATTATCGGGTTGAACCAAAGGTTTGGGTAAATGATAGTATTTGTAGTAACATAAGTATTAACCCCTCGGTGATCAATGATAATCTCCAGGATACTTATTGTTTCTTCACCCATTTATTTGTATGTTAAAACCATTATTGTTGTGTTATGGTGTTAACTCACATTTGTGTTATAATTTATATTTCTATTATCCTGTGATCCTCCATTTCTTCTGATTCAGGACGACTTAATCATCTCTAAGGTTCGATTTCATTTCTGTTATTTCATTTTCTATGATTATAATGTTTTCAGGAATCATTAGTTATTTTTGTTATTGCTATTATTTCGTTATTTGAATTTTATATAAACCTTAACATTCTTCCCTTGTTTGATTGTATATTTTCTTCATGATCTATGTATGGCATATGTTGTTCGTTCTTTGAAATTTTATATAAACCCTAATGTTTATGTTTTAAAATCACTTTTACAAATATGCAGTAGTTGCGATTGTTATATGTTCACATTATTCTTCCGATTGAAGACTACAGATTCGTTCTATATCTTAATTTCATGTTACCCATTTACCTTTTTTGGTATTTGAAAATCAGAGATTTTCAGTAAGCTTACATCATTTTACATCTACTAGGGCTTTCTTTAATTTGTATACTAGTAGTAATGCCCACGCGTTGCAGCGGGTGTGTTTGTTTTGTCGCCCCGTACTTGTCGGTTGGTTGGTAGGGGTCTTGTGGGTAATTCATTGCGGTCGCATAAAACCATCCATTTATCAATCACAATCAAGTCCTTCAATTGCAATAACAAACGAGGAAAGGGAATATCAAAGCATTACAAGTATAAGTTAGTAATGCACATCCATGAAGATGCAATACCATTATGCCGCATTGCATGACGCGAAATTCTTTAGATGATGATTTAAATTAGGTATACAAAACATTACAAGTATTAGTTAGTAATGCACATCCATGAAGATGCAATACCATTATGCTGCATTGCATGGCGTGAAATTCTTTGGATGATGATTTAAATTAGGTATAAAAAACTATCCTAGAAACAATACAATTTCATGTCAATCATACATGTGCCTCCTGCATCAGCAACAACATAAGAGATCATTTATAATTTATGGGGCTACTTCACAGGTTCATTTGTTATGCGTACAATAAATCCTATGCAGTCTGCAGAGGATGCTGCTATTTTTCACAGGTTCACTGTGAAAAATCAAAAGTATGTAATTAAATAAGGAATTCTTTACTAAGATGGCCAGTGATTATTGAAAATCTTTTATTTGAAGCCTGGATTTGTGTGTCTCAAAATCATTGCAAATGGTATTATGTGTCCTAATAAATTTAATCACGTAAATGTATAGGCTTTAAAATGGCTGCAAACCGCTGCTGATCAAATATCATCATCATCATCATCATACTCAGTTAATCTCACCTATAGCAAAGCTAAGGTAGGGTCTGAGAAGGGTAAGATGTAGACAGCCTTACCTCTACCCCTAAGAATAGAGAGGTTGCTTCCAGTGAGACCCCCGGCTCGATGTGGTTTGGTATCAAGCCTTGGACATAAGGCACAGAACACTTAGCAATCGGGGAAAACCCGATAGCTGCTGATCAAATATAATTTTACTAAATCAAATTGAATGATCAATTAGTTAGTAATTAATGTACCTGCATAGCTTTCTCCCACCAAGAAGAATGGTGTGTCTTTGTATAAGGGGAACTCTTCTATCCATTTTGTGATCAATACCAAATTATCAGATGATGCCATTATATTATATAAAACCAAATTATTAACATATATAAAACATAATGATTGAGTACAATGCATTTAGAAATCCAAAATCTGATATATAATTCATCTATGTGATAAATCAACTACCTGGTGTAAGGGGTCACGTCAGACACCATCAGGTAAGTCAACCATGCTATGTCAGAGCGACATACCGTCGGTGGCCAATCACAAGTTGCCACGTGTCCTCCAGGAAAGGCATTCTCAACTGTCGATGACGTCAGCTACAGGACTGTCCTTTTCCCGCCCTTCCCAGGGGCCAGAAGCAGTTGAGCCGAAGCTAGGTCCAAGGAATACAAGACTTCTCGTGGGATTTTTACCAAGCCCACGATCTCCACTATAAATAGAAGGCATCAACTCTTTAGCAAAGGATCCAAGAAATACTCACTTGTAACATAGAGCTAGGTCTATTTGTAACACTTTGTACTCCCCAAAGTAATAAGATAACCGCTCTTCACAGTGGACGTAGGTCGAACTCGACCGAACCACTTACATCCTTGTGTTCTTACTTTCACCACTCACACACTCACATATATTTCCATTATCGGGTTGAACCAAAGGTTTGGGTAAATGATAGTATTTGTAGTAACATAAGTATTAACCCCTCGGTGATCAATGATAATCTCCGGATACTTATTGTTTCTTCACCCATTTATTTGTATGTTAAAACCATTATTGTTGTGTTATGGTGTTAACTCACATTTGTGTTATAATTTATATTTCTATTATCCTGTGATCCTCCATTTCTTCTGATTCAGGACGACTTGATCATCTCTAAGGTTCGATTTCATTTCTGTTATTTCATTTTCTATGATTATAATGTTTTCAGGAATCATTAGTTATTTTTGTTATTGCTATTATTTCGTTATTTGAATTTTATATAAACCTTAACATTATTCCCTTGTTTGATTGTTGTTGGATCAGTTTGCTCTTTTGTTCAAGTAAGAACTTGCTATCTTGACACTTAAGTGTTTAGCAAGCTCTTGTATATCAGATTATAAGCACAGCGGAATGTATAAGTTAAAGCAACACTTTTTATACTTAGGAAGAGTTATTACTCCCCCTTGATGATTGAAACTAATAATGACAAGTATTTATTATGAATCTAAGCAGTAAATGAGAATTAGATACTTAGACAGATTCACAATAAATACTGAAATGGAATAGAACAGTGAAAGTGTTTGAAGGATTTTTCTATTAAAAATTGTCACACCACGCCAATGGCGGAAACACGTGGCGCGACGCTCGAAAGCATATCAAAGTCAAGATTAACACAAACTATATTTAATTAGAAAAGATCGTTATATTAAGATGTCGGAAGGAGTACCTGGTTTCAAACATTACTTAAAACCACAAACATTAAGTTTTAGAGTGGGGTGTTTACGTTTATGTCCCAACCCGATGGTAACAATAGATGAAACCCCCAACCAGTGTCCGACATCCCAAATTCCACCGTACTAGCCGCATACCTGTTCAGCACTTAGTTACCTGAAAGATATGTTTAAAAAGACGTCAATATATAAAATATTGGTGAGTTCACAGGTTTTAGTTTCGTAAATACGACATTTTTACATCCTGTGCAAATCCAGCACATTTTTACATCCTGTGCAAATCCAGCACATTTTTACACCCTGTGCAAATCCAGCACATTTTGTGGCCTTTGTATGGAGTAGCTAGCTCCTACAAACTATGATGATAAGCAATCCCCTGAGTCCCATAACCAAACCAAGACTAATAAATATGCCCCGCTCCAAGTCGTTTCTCGGAACCCAACGACTTAAGTTCAGAATATGTGCACCTCTTGTCTTTACCGGGTTGACGCTATCAACCAGAGGTGGGCCTCGTCAGGCACCAATAGTACTATCCAAATATTCCTTCAGTTTCATTTACCTGAATTAATGGTTACAGTAGCGAGGACCCAACCCCGAGTGGCGACCAAAAACTCAAGTACTCATCATGCCACTTATCACATTTTAACCTTTGAAAACATTTCAACATGTGATCACTTTTGACAAAACATATCTTTCCCCCAGTTAAAACAGTAAAATGGGGCCGTGAAACTCACCTTAATTTCCATGCTTAGCTAGCAAATAAAACCCAAAGCTTTGACCGACTTCCTCGTGCCCTAATTACCAATAAAGGACACCTTAAAGTCTATCATATATAAACCTAGCTTATTTTCCGGTTAAAAGATAGTTTATTCAACTATCTAGACTCGTGTGTACTAACCCGAGTCTTTAAGTGTTTTAAACTCGACGAACCGATCGTGACTTATCATAATTCATGTGTTCACATACGAAATAGTACCCAAGTCGCGCACCTGTTACTATTCGTGTGTAAACCCATGTTGGACTACTACTACGAAACGCATAACTCATCCCGAGTAATAGCTTGTCTCGTAAATCGGATAAATGTAGTTGCCTTGTATTATTATTTTTGGACAATATACTTTGAAGAAACATAAGTATAATTATTAAAATTGACTAGTAACATTTGTTATTTCGCTTCCCAAAATCCGAGTGTTTTATGTGTTTCGAAGCATTACTTTCAAATAATTTTTCCCAAATAAGTTAAGCGTCTACGCATTTCAAATCCGTATTTTTAACAATGTTTTGGTTACCAAAAACCATTGAAGTTGACACAATTGACGCTCGACAAAACTATATATTTGTTTTGCAAATATTGTTCGATGTTTATTTTTATTGTTGTAAATAACCAGTTGTCGAATACGTCACAACTTTGGACAAAACCATTTGTTTAAAACACTTGGAAAGCTTATTTGTGAAAACATACACAACAATATTGACCTCGTTATGCTTCGGATTTTATAAATTTCGGCAGAGTTTCCTCTGTTTTTGCAAGAACCAGACAACACAAGTTGTCTACAATTTCCCAAAAATCCATTCTAAACACAAGACAATTAATCCGTCAATACAATTTCCGATTTCAAACTAGACGTTTATGCGTTTTGACGACTATATAATTTACACTTATATTTATATAACTACTTAGTCCAACAAAAACACAAGTCACGACCAATATACACACATTATCTTACAATACTTTTCGTTAATATTTTTATCGGTTCGTTTCGCGAGTTAAAGCTACTTTGTTCGTATTGATATATTTATAAATATATTTCTAAGATATCAACAAAATAATACGAACATAATTTATACCGATATTATGCGCGCGTCTTGATCTACGCGTTAACCGGTGCTGAATCGTTGACCACGTTTGATCGGTTTTGACCGAACTGACCAGAGTTGACCGCGTGTTGACCGGCCACGAACCAGCCAGATCTGACCCGTACCACACGGATCTAACCCAAACCGAACTCAGATCTCGAGCCAAACCAGATCTGAACTTGAGTGAGTTGACTCGGTTTGACCGAGACCGAACACGAACTAAAACAGAATCTGAAAACGAAGCTACTCTTAACTCGGGTTTGACCCGAACGAAGCAATAGGACCCGACCAACTGTTTACGACCCAATCTTGACCCGAGAGTGGACCCGAGAATCACCATCTCCACCCGACACCTTCAACCACCACCCAACGAAACCGCCACCATCCCGCAGCTACCACAACCGGACCACACCTAAACCACCAAATCAAGCCACTTCACCCCGTCACCACCAAAACCCGACCAAAACGAACAGATCGGACCATCACCACCGTCCCCAGCCACCTAATCCCGACCAAAACCACCACCCCTCGCCGCCGCCACCGTACCATCGTCATCCATACCTGACCCAACCCTCGTCAACCCCCATCTCCACCCGGTCTGCCCCCTTCTGGCCTAAAACTTCACGCCGCCACCACCAAGCTGTGGTGGTGGCCGGCCGCTTCCTGAACAGAGGAGGAGAGAGAGAGAGGGACGCGATGAGAGGGAGAAAGAGAGTTTTAGAGAGAGAGAGTAGAGAGAGAGAGAGGTGCGGCTGATGCAAAATGAAGAAGGAGAAGAAGAGCCTGGCCTTTTATACTTAGGGTTAGGTAGGTGGGTTGTGCACCGCGTATCGAACCCGTTTTAAACGAAAACGCTTCGGTTTGTTATTAGGCCCGATAATTAATTACAAAAACTAGTCGGTTTTATTCGAAATGAAAAACATAACTAAACCGAGCAATTTAAATGTTATTTTCGTAACTCGACGCGTGAAAACGGAACACGCGTTAAAATCGCGTTAATCGATCCGGTCGAGCTATCCTTCATTTAGACGACCTGTTTACTTTCGAAACTAAATAAATGAAATTATTTATAACAAATAATTATTCCGAAAGTTCGATAACGGTTAAGACCACACGTTTTGACGTTCGAATCCCACGTCAGTTCCTCTCCGCGTTCTCCAAAACGCTGCGTTTTAGACCGTTTTTCGCGTCGATTTCACATCCGATCGCATCAATAGTAAATACGTGTCGTATTTACATTTATTAGCCTTATGTTAGTCCACTTTGATAAATTTTTACTGATGTCAGTTCGTTACGTTAAATACGCGAAGTCTTTCTTTAAAGGCATCAAGACTTCAATGAACTTTCAAAAGGACATCGTAGGACTCATATCCGCTCAACTAACCATAATTAACCTTAAACCATGTTAATTACTTCTAAAACATGATTAGAATCATGTTAATCGTTGTACGAAATTTGCCGGTTGTCACAAAAATCAATGTCTAAAATAGAAGGTTGAAGCCTCCTATTTATAGACGTTTACATACATGTATCTTGCCAATAAAACAAGTACAGAAACATCAGAAACAAGTTGCACAAGTTGCAACATTGAAACTAACAAATACAGCTAAAAGTAATAATAAACAATAAACTACTGATTCAAAAAGGCGGTGGAAAATATCTGATGCTAAGTGCTGATGAATGACAAACTACTGATGAGTAGTTTGTCTTCAGTACTTCTGAAGTGAACTTGTCTGGTTTGGACTTCAGAACTTCTGATGAAGTTTCTTCTTCAGCACTTCTCATATCTTCTCTTCAGCAGTTTCTTGTCTTCTCTTCAGTACTTCTATACATAGCCAAAATGACAGAAGTGAATTAGACTAAGGTTTCCAAAAGTGGTTTCACCAATCCTCTTTGTCCTAACAATCTCCCCCTGGATTGATGAAGCCAAAACCTTACTAATTCCTTATGTTTTTCTTCTGTCTTGAACAATCTTCCATATCTCTTTGTACATGGTGTTCTTGTGCTGGTTTAACTGTCCATCAGATAGAGATCCTCTCTGTGGTTCCAGATGTTGAATTGTGAGCAGGTCTTGTGTTAACAGTTTCTTTAGATCACTGATCTTCTTGTAAGCCCTGCTTGAAAGGTCTCTTCTTGTCAACAATACTGAGTTGTTATCAGTAAGTGACCATCTGATGATAGGTACCTTTGACTTGTTAAAGTCAGAGGAACAGGGAACCAGACTTGTCCCTTGGGTTGATGATCCTGAGTGTTGGATGCTTTCTGTTTCAGTTAACCTCAGGTGGGAGTCTCTTCCTTGTTGTTGTTGTTGCATATCAGGCATCTGAACAGTTGGGAGATGGTGTTCAGTCACTACCTTGGTATGCATCTTTTCTTTGATGGTCTTTTGGATTTGGTAGGCAAAAGTGGAAGGATCCCTGAATTGTGTTAACAGAGGTTTCTCCTCAATGTCAAAATCTGAATGGACTATTGAACTTCCTTCAAGTAGTACATTTTGAAATTAGTTTTGACATTGTCCTCTGCTTTCTTTCTTTGAGTAGCAGGCTTTCTTGTTGATACACCAGAAGTTCTAACTACTGATCTTGAAGGATCAGCAGTTTGAAACTTCTTTGGATTTGCAGCCTTGGCAGCCTTGTATTTTCTATAAGTATCCATCAGTCTTTCTTCTTCCATCTGGATACTGAGGCTTTTGAACCATATCCCTCTGCTACTAAGTCATCTATCATCTGGGCTCTCTTGGCCTTTCCTTCTTTACTTGTGGCTAGTTTGTCTGCAAGCAGTTGTGCCCTTCTTGTCAGCTCTTGCACAGAGAGTCCCTTGAGTGTATAGGCTTTAGTCTTGCTGTTCTTGGTAATGTAAGACATCAGTTGTTGTCTTTTGTCTTCTTCAGCAACATAGTCAATTTCAGCCTGTCTCTCCAGTTCAGCTTGATAAGCCTGGAGCTTCTCTTCAAACTCTAGATCATCCCTTTGTTCCAGACTTTTCCAAATCTGGTCTTCCTTGGCTTTTTGTTGAACTGTCTTTAACCTCTGCTCAAGAAGTTCAGTTGATTGAGAGATTGGAGCAGGGGTTAGGACAGTCATGGTAGTGGTTGTTGTAGGCCTTGGAGGAGCAGAAGTTGGTTTGATTTGTTCAGTGGATCTGGAAGGTTCAGTGTGTTGAGGTTTGGAAATGTTAACCTCTGATGGGTTGACAACAGCTGATGGTTTGTCAACTACTGAAGGATTGTCTTTAGTACTTTCTGATTCTTCATCAGAACTTTTGCCATCAGAAGTTTCTTCATTATGCCTTAGGGATTCTTCAGAGGTTTGGGTCTCATCTTCTTTTTCTGTGGCTTCAATTTCTTCTACTGAGACACCAAACTGTTTGGCCAGTTTTTCTTTTCTGGCTTGATCCTTCTGATCTCTTTCAAGGATGGCCACTCTTGCCCTTATCCTGGCTTGGAATGACTCCTTAGGTTCCCTGATTTTCTCCCCCTTTTTGGATTCATCAAGTTTAAGTTTAGAGGTTGAGGGTTGGGAGAATTGACCTTGAAGATGAGCAATCTGTTTGCTGTTGAATTCTATCTTGTTGGACAGATCATTCATCTTTGTCTTGATCACTCCAAATTGATTTTTGATAGACAGCTCCAAGTTAGCTGTGTATGTTTGGAAGTGATTCTTGATGAGAGTGTTCATCATGTGGTACAGGGGACCCTCTGGGCTGCATAGCTGGTTCAAGTCTATGCTTGTTTGCCCAGGGAATTGGGTAGGCATTTGTTGTGAAGGGTGTGTTTTTGGGAGATCCTCATGTTGTACAGAGGATGCCACTCTAGGGGTTTTAGGGATTGAGTGGACTTTAACCTGTGCAGGGGTGACTGGCTTCTTGAGCTTGGATACCCCTGAAACAGGACCTTCATAAAGTGCCGTCAATTCAGTAGTTTTAGTTTTTGAAACATCATCCAAATTAATGGAATCATCTGAATCCCTGATGTTGTCCTCATTGAGGACTGTCTCAGTTAAATCATGAGCTGAGCCCAACTCAGTTCTCTCATGAACCTCTTGTTCTTGGTTCTGAGGATTTCCTACTTCAGGCATTAAGCCTTCATCAGTAGTTGCCACATCTGAGGTCTTAGCTATGTTACTTCTATCCTCAGATCCACCACTGGGTGGTAACTGAGTAGTAGCAGCCTCAGATGCCCCAAGAGTCTCTAAAATTGGGCTTAAAGACTCTAGTCCACCCTCATCTCTTGGGTTAGGGCTAGTGATGTCCACATCCATGTCTGATGTTGTGGTTATGTCCCCTGTTTGTTGTGGTTGTAGGGGACTGACATAATCAGATGGGACTTTCTCTTTTAGCCCAGAGAGAAGTTTGGCAATTTCTATTGCCTCTGGTTCAGAAATTTGAGGGGTTGGTTCAGTAGTTTGGGCAATAGGTGAAATTGGTTGGTCAGCAGTTTCAAAAGAAGAGTGAGTTTCAATAGTTTTTCTAAGTCTTTTTCTTTTGAATAAGATAGTTATGGGTGCTCTTGGTGGGGTTTGAGATGGATGAGACTGAGAGGGTGTTTCAGTCTCATCTATTTGAAGAGCAGACTGCTCATGAGCATGTTCAGGCATCTCAACCTCCTGAACAGCTTTTCTTTTGGGTTGGTGGGTTTTTGTCTTTGTTGGCTTGGGCTGTTTGGCTTTTGGTGGTGTGAGTTTGGAAGATGTGGGCTTCAGGGGGACTTGTTGTTGTTCTCCCTGATCATCTTCTGGCCAGGTAGCCGGTTTGTTGTGCCTAGAGTATGCTTGTGAGGTTAATGGATTTAAAGTTGAAACTTTTCCCACAAGCACCTCATTACCCAGTTCCCCTATTATGCATTGCATAATGAACCTTGGGTATAACAAAAACTTTTTCTTAGTATTATTATGATGTAACACCAACTCATTGAAAAATAGTTTTGATGCCCTGAATTTGGTTTCATTCACTATGGAATGAAATATTGGTTGAAAAGTGGAGGGCATCTGGTCATAAGACCCAGTTTTTGGACTCAAACACATAATAATATAATGATACAAAAGTTTGTATTTTGGTTCAAAATATTTTTTGAAGATTGTAGCATGGGAGAGAGTACCTTGATAACCACACTCTGTCATGGTTAGGTGAATATCAGTGTTAGCAACATGATCAGGGGCAGTTACATCATCCAGGCCCAGTCTTGTTGCTAGTGTGGCCGGTGTGATGGTCAGTGGTTTCCCTTTTATTCTTGAGTTGAGGGAAATGACTTCATCATCAGCCGTCACCGTCTCAGCATTTACCCAGAACTCATTTAGAGTTTCAGTATGAATTGGTGGGTTTATTGTGAGAGCAGTAAAATATTGGGATTTTACGACAAGATCAATGATCTCATCGTATTGGGACCAGGCTTCTTGTTTTTCAAGAAAGGCCCTTTGATTGTGTCCCTGTTTTAGAACGAGAGCCATGTGGTTTGGGTTTTGATCGAACAGTTGATTTGCAGGTTTAGGTTATTGAGAGAGGGATATTTTTGAGTTTGAAAGGATAAGTGTTGAGAAAAGGTATTTATCAGAAGTTTTTAAACCGCCTTGGTTAAAAATCTCTTTATCAGAAGTTTTTAACCGACTAGGTCAAAACCTCCGATGATGGGAAAAGTCATATTTGCCCTTTTTGACTAAACTGCTGATGAAGGATTATCTTCATCAGTAGTTCCCATTTTCTCTTCAGTAGTTTTAACAGCTGATGAGAAATGTTTTTATAAATACTTTTATTCATAACTTCTGAAGGTTATTTTATCAGAAGTTACACACTTTTCAGAAATTATCCCCATACTGATGTTTTGTTCATCAGTAGTTTCTCTCTTTTCAGAAGTTTTGTTTCAGACTTTTTGTCTGTTTGTAAGTGAAAAATGAAAATTTGCAGAATAATAAAATAAACACTTACAAATTTAGCATCCCAAGCATGGATACTAACTTCTGAAATGTTGATGTGTCAAGGGGTTTTGTGAAGATGTCGGCTATTTGATTAGCTGTTGCTACATGCTTCACCTCAATCTTGCCTTTTTCATAGCAATCTCTTATAAAATGGTACCTGATCTCAATATGTTTGGTTTTTGAGAATTCTACCGGATTTTGAATGATGCTAATGGCAGATTTGCTGTCTACAAACAAAGGTGTCTTGGTTTCTTTGATTCCATAATCAAGGAGTTGATATTGGAGCCATTGTATCTGTGATGTACAACTTGCAGCTGCAATGTATTCAGCTTCAGCAGTTGAAGTTGCAACAGATGTTTGCTTCTTTGATTGCCATGACACTAGACAGTTACCCAAGAATTGACAACCACCAGATGTTGACTTTCTTGTCATCTTACACCCTGCATAGTCACTATCTGAAAATGCTGATAACTTGGTATTGCTTGAAGCAGGATACCAAATTCCAAGTGTTGGAGTTCCTTTCAGATATCTGAAAATTCTTTTGACTGCAATAAGGTGTGATTCCCTTGGTGCTGATTGATATCTAGCACAGACACATGTTGAAAACATAATATCTGGTCTAGAAGCAGTTAGATATAAAAGGGAACCTATCATGCATCTGTACATGGTTTGATCAACCTGTTTTCCTTGATCATCAGGTTCAACTTGTGTGATTGGTGTCATGGGAGTGGAACATGATTTACAGTCTTTTAAAGAAAATTTGTTTAATAATTCTTTAACATATTTGGATTGATGTATAAAAGTTCCATTTGTTTGTTGCTTGATCTGCAGTCCCAGAAAGTACTGCAGTTCTCCCATGGTACTCATCTCAAATTTTGATTGCATGAGTTTCTTAAAGTCATCACACAGTTTTGTGTTTATTGAACCAAAAATGATATCATCAACATAGATTTGAACAAGTAAGACATGATTTCCAACATGTTTAATGAAAAGAGTTTTATCAATGGCACCTCTTGTAAAGTTATTTTTGAGTAAAAAGGTGGAGAGTGTATCATACCAGGCTCTAGGAGCCTGTTTGAGCCCATAAAGAGCTTTGTCAAGTCTGTACACCCACTCAGGATGAGAAGGATCCTCAAACCCAGGTGGCTGACAGACATACACCTCCTCTTTTATTTTTCCATACAAAAATGCACTCTTTACATCCATTTGATAAACTTTAATTTTGTTGGAAATGGCATAGGCCAGAAATAACCTGATGGCCTCAAGCCTTGCAACTGGAGCAAAGGTTTCATCATAGTCAATTCCCTCTTCTTGAGAGTACCCTTGAACTACCAGTCTTGCCTTGTTCTTGATTATCATACCAGCTTCATCTTGTTTGTTCCTGAAAACCCATCTTGTGCCAATTGGTTGCTTGTTTGGAGGTAAGGGACAGATTTCCCAGACCTGTTGCTTGTTGAACTGAAGCAGTTCATCCTGCATAGCTTGCACCCAATTATTGTCTTTGAGGGCTTCCTGGTACTTCTTTGGTTCCAACTGTGAGATAAAGGCTGAAAATAGGCAAAAGTTGGAGAGCTGGTTTCTGGTAAGAACACCTGAAGCTATATCACCCATGATTTGATCAAGTGGATGTTCTCTGTGTTCAATCAGTTGTTGTAAACCACTGACAGGTGTAGGTGGCTCATGTTCTTCAAACAAACTACTGAGGTCTATAAGATCTGGTTCAGCAGTTTTAGTGTCTTCAGTAGTTGCAGGTGCTGAAGCAGATGTTTGAGTTTGGCCTTCAGTATTTGTTGGATCAGAAGTTTGTGAAACTTCTGATGGTCTTGAAGTTGACTTAATGACTGTTTGAGGAGTCCATGGTGTAGGATCCTCATCATCAAACCTTTGATCACCATAATAAGTAGGTTTGGAGGAAGTGACAGTCTTTTCAGGTCCAAAGTGGAAGTTGTCAAGGTCAAAAAGTTCAGCAGGATGTGCTGGAATAAGAGTGTGTTTTGACTCATTGAACTTGACATTCAATGTTTCTTCTACTATCCTGGTGTGAGAATTAAAAACCTTGTAGGCTTTTCTATATGAAGAGTAACCAAGAAAGTAACCTGAGTCAACTTTGGCAGCAAACTTTGAAATAGATTCCTTGATGTTCAAGATGAAACATTGACACCCAAAAGCCCTGAAAAAGGAGATAAGGGGCTTCATGCCATGAAGAACTTCATAGGCAGTCTTGGAATGTCTCTTGACCACAAGAACTCTATTCTGAACATAACATGATGTGTTAACTGCTTCTGCCCAAAAGTACAAGGGCAGTCCAGAATCAGCTAATATTGTTCTTGCTCCCTCTATTAATGTTCTGTTCTTCCTTTCTACTACACCATTTTGTTCAGGAGTTCTGGGAACACTGTATTGTCTAATAATCCCTTTAGACAAACAGAATTCATCCAGAGTTTTGTTCCTGAACTCTGTCCCATTATCACTTCTAATGGTTTTGACAGGTAGAGAATATTGTTTCTCTACTTGTAGAATGAAGAACTTGATGATTTCAGCAGCCTCATCCTTGGAGAATAAGAAGAATACCCATGTGAATCTTGAGTAGTCATCAATGATGACTAAGCAGTACTTCTTCTTACCAAGGCTCATAATCTTGACAGGTCCAAATAAGTCCATATGGAGTAGTTGAAGACATGCAGTTGTTTTTGATTCTTCAATAGACTTATAGGAGGACTTATGCTGTTTTCCCTTTAAACAGGATACACAGTGTTCTTGACACTGGTATACTTTCAAAGGTAGACCTCTGACCAAGCCCATTTTTGTGACTTTATTTATGGTTTTAAAGTTCACATGGCCAAGTCTCCTGTGCCAGAGATCTGTTTCTGAAGTTGATTCCCTTGAGAAGAAACAGGCAGTGTTGTTCAATACTTTGTCTTTCTCAATGTCCACTGCATAGACATTGCCACATCTTTTGGCAATCAGCAAAGTATGATCTTCAATGATCTTCTCTATCAACTTCTGGCCTTCTGGTGAGATGATCTTGCATGCAGTCTTTGTGAAAAAGGAAGAATATCCTTTATCACACATTTGTGACACACTCAGCAAGTTGTATTCAAGGTTTTCCACCAGATTGACCTTGTCAAACTGTATTTTGCCAGAGGAGACATTGCCATGTCCTAGCACATATCCCTTAGCATTGTTCCCAAAGGATACAGATCCTTCTCTTTGGCTGATAAAGTTGTTTATCAGGTATCTGCATCCCATCATGTGCATAGAGCCTCCACTATCAACATACCATATGCTGTTTAAGCCCCTGGAAACTCTCTGCACATAAAAGCAAATTAGTTAGATTTAGGAACCCAAGCCTGTTTGGCTTTGGGTTTGCTCTTGAGAACAGTTACAGTTTGTTCTTGACCAGGTTGAGAAATCCATGTCTTTTTGGCAATGGATTTTTCATTAAGAACCATGGTGGTATCCTTTTCAGGACCACCATCAACCTTGGTCATCAGTAGTTGTACCATGTTTATTAGATTTTGTATCTCAGCAGTTTGTGAAACTGCTGATGATTCAGGTCTAACTACTGACAAAGAATTTTGAGAAAAAGATTTTAGTTGAGATTTTATCTTTTTCTGAGAAAAGGTGTTTTCAGGTTGTTGTTTCTTGGGTTTAAAGATTCTTTCATAATCATTTCTGATTTGATTTCCCACAACCTGTTGTTTATTTTTTTTTGATTGAACTGAATTCCTTTTCTGTATCTACAAAATTCAGTTTTGTGGTTGAACAGACCACAAATTTCACACTCTTTTGCCTTTTGTTTTTGATCTAAAGGCAAATTTCTGACATTAGTGTAAAGATCTTGCTCATCAGTAGTTTTCAGGATCTCAACTCCTGATGTAGATGAAACTACTGATGGCTCGTTGTCAGATTTAGTTAATACTTCTGAAGTACTTTCTTTGAAAATACCAGGATTTCTGTTTAAAAAGTTTTCATGGAAAGATGTGCAGTCTTTCCCTTCAGAAGTTTCATTTGAAACAATTTTTCTCCCATCTTCAGTAGTTTTGGGAGAGAAATCTGTTGGTGTTTCAACATGATGGTACCCTATGCTAAACTTAACATTTGAAGCACTTTGTTTGTTTAGAAATAATTGATACCCCTTACAAGATTCCACCCATTTTTCACATGTGATCCTGGTGTCAGCAAGCTCTTGTCTGACATCTCCCAGGTCATTTAGCATGATTTTAATTTGTGCTTGGGTTTCAATAGCCGAGTCAGTTAATTTAGAAACTTCTTTTGTTTTAGCACACAGTTTTCTTTCTAAATCACATTTCATCTGTGTGTATTTTCTTTCTAAATCATTGGCTTTTCCTTGTAAGTGCACATTTGTCTCTCTTATGAGAGCAAAAGTTTCTTTGCAAGAATTTGAGCAAAGTTTTGTCAAAGATTCTTTTGATACCTGTGACAATGCAGATTTTGAAGTACAGCCTTCAAATGCCATTAAGGCAAAGTTCTTTCTGCCATTGTCTGGTTCTCCCCAGTTGATGTCAAACACCTTGTTGTCTGCATCAAGATTGCACTCTGTGGTGTCAAAAGGGAGACTGCTCCAGTCAACATACCCTGAGGTGAAAAGACTTTGTTGAGAGGGTTGTTGAGGCTGTGGAGGATGTTGAGCAGCTGGAAAGGGAGGGATTGATTTTGGCTCTGCATCTGTTGAGCAGGCATTTGAACATATTGTACTAGTGGCATGTATTGCTGTTGAGGAGCTTGTGCCTGTACAAAATGAGCACTCCCTTGAGTTCCATTATTCCTATTATAATTGGGGTTATAGTTATTTCCAGATTTTGATTGGTTAAAGCTAGAGTTTCTACACTCTCTAGCAAAGTGTCCCAACTTCTGACACTTGTGACATCTCAGTTTAGATTTGTCAAAACCAATTTTTGTATTACTGGTCAATCCTGGAAATTTCCTTCCTGACCTTTTATAAAACTTGTTAGTTTTAATGCTTAGCATGGCCAGTTGGTGTAAAATGTCCATTTCTTCTAAGTCATCACTGCTAAAGTTTTTCAAATCATCCATGATAAAACATAGATTATCAGCAGTTTGACTTTGGTCATCATTGTCATAACCTGGGAAAGATCTTTTTGATGAGATCCCAGTTGTTATGTCAATGTTGTCATAAGATCCATAGGAACAAGTTGGTGAGTCTTGTCCCAAAAGTGCTGTACTACCTGGTAGGTAGTCATCAGCAGTTTTACCAGATGATTGTAATTTCTTCTTTTGATCAATTTCTCTCTCAAAAGTAAGTAATATCCCATGGAGTTTTGTAAGAGTGAGGGAGCTAAAATCTGGTGAGGATCTTAAAACAATGGAGTATGTTTCCCATTTGTCTGGTAAAGACCTTAAAAATCTATGTAGCATAGATACTGTTGTATAGGTCTGACCATTTAACTTTAGCTCAGATATTAATGAGGAGAATCTTTCATATTGTTGAGCTAAAATCTCTCTGGTGTTGGCAATCACCTCTTTAGTTCCTCCAAACTGTTCTTTAAGACAATCCCAGAGTTCTTTGGCACTTTCACAATGTAAAAAGCCAGAGTATATCTCATTTGGGAGAGCCATTGCCAACATAGAGAATGCTTTTGCATCTAGCTCAAGTTTTAGGAAATCATCATCTGTATATTCTTTTGGGTCCTTAGGGACCTCAACATTAGTTTCAAGATTGACATTTACTGGTTTGTGAGGACCATATATCACAGATCTCCAACAACCTGTGTTGGTTTGTGACAAGGTATGTGCCATTCTCTTTTGCCATATGTTGTATTCATTTCTTACAAGCATGGCATGTTTAGTGGCAGAACCAGTATTATGTGGATCCATTTTAAAGAGTATTGATTTGTCAGATGACTCTTTTAAGTGATGGATGTTGATAAAAAGTGAACTTTTGATCTTTTTATTGAGTATCAATAAGAGCTTTGTGTCTGATTCTCAATTTGTTAGATTGATATGTGATCAGATAAACCAATGCTCTGATACCAATTGTTGGATCAGTTTGCTCTTTTGTTCAAGTAAGAACTTGCTATCTTGACACTTAAGTGTTTAGCAAGCTCTTGTATATCAGATTATAAGCACAACGGAATGTATAAGTTAAAGCAACACTTTTTATACTTAGGAAGAGTTATTACTCCCCCTTGATGATTGAAACTAATAATGACAAGTATTTATTATGAATCTAAGCAGTAAATGAGAATTAGATACTTAGACAGATTCACAATAAATACTGAAATGGAATAGAACAGTGAAAGTGTTTGAAGGATTTTTCTATTAAAAATCAATGTCTAAAATAGAAGGTTGAAGCCTCCTATTTATAGACGTTTACATACATGTATCTTGCCAATAAAGCAAGTACAGAAACATCAGAAACAAGTTGCACAAGTTGCAACATTGAAACTAACAAATACAGCTAAAAGTAATAATAAACAATAAACTACTGATTCAAAAAGGCGGTGGAAAATATCTGATGCTAAGTGCTGATGAATGACAAACTACTGATGAGTAGTTTGTCTTCAGTACTTCTGAAGTGAACTTGTCTGGTTTGGACTTCAGAACTTCTGATGAAGTTTCTTCTTCAGCACTTCTCATATCTTCTCTTCAGCAGTTTCTTGTCTTCTCTTCAGTACTTCTATACTTAGCCAAAATGACAGAAGTGAATTAGACTAAGGTTTCCAAAAGTGGTTTCACCAATCCTCTTTGTCCTAAAAATTGTATATTTTCTTCATGATCTATGTATGACATATGTTGTTCGTTCTTTTAAATTTTATATAAACCCTAATGTTTATGTTTTAAAATCACTTTTACAAATATGCAGTAGTTGCGATTGTTATATGTTCACATTATTCTTCCGATTGAAGACTACAGATTCGTTCTTTATCTTAATTTCATGTTACCCATTTACCTTTTTTGGTATTTGAAAATCAGAGATTTTCAGTAAGCTTACATCATTTTACATCTGCTAGGGCTTTCTTTAATTTGTATACTAGTAGTAATGCCCACGCGTTGCAGCGGGTGCGTTTGTTTTGTCGCCCCGTACTTGTCGGTTGGTTGGTAGGGGGTTTGTGGGTAATTCATTGCGGTCGCATAAAACCATCCATTTATCAATCACAATCAAGTCCTTCAATTGCAATAACAAACGGGGAAAGGGAATATCAAAGCATTACAAGTATAAGTTAGTAATGCACATCCATGAAGATGCAATACCATTATGTCGCATTGCATGACGCGAAATTCTTTAGATGATGATTTAAATTAGGTATACAAAACATTACAAGTATTAGTTAGTAATGCACATCCATGAAGATGCAATACCATTATGTTGCATTGCATGGCGTGAAATTCTTTGGATGATGATTTAAATTAGGTATAAAAAAACTATCCTAGAAACAATACAATTTCATGTCAATCATACATGTGCCTCCTGCATCAGCAACAACATAAGAGATCATTTATAATTTATAATTTATGGGGCTACTTCACAGGTTCATTTGTTATGCGTACAATGAATCCTATGCAGTCTGCAGAGGATGCTGCTATTTTTCACAGGTTCACTGTGAAAAATCAAAAGTATGTAATTAAATAAGGAATTCTTTACTAAGATAGCCAGTGATTGTTGAAAATCTTTTATTTGAAGCCTGGATTTGTGTGTCTCAAAATCATTGCAAATGGTATTATGTGTCCTAATAAATTTAATCACGTAAATGTATAGGCTTTAAAATGGCTGCAAACCGCTGCTGATCAAATATCATCATCATCATCATACTTAGTTAATCTCACCTATAGCAAAGCTAAGGTAGGGTTTGAGAAGGGTAAGATGTAGACAGCCTTACCTCTACCCCTAAGAATAGAGAGGTTGCTTCCAGTGAGACCCCCGGCTCGATGTGGTTTGGTATCAAGCCTTGGACATAAGGCACAGAACACTTAGCAATCGGGGCAAACCCGATTGCTGCTGATCAAATATAATTTTACTAAATCAAATTGAATGATCAATTAGTTAGTAATTAATGTACCTGCATAGCTTTCTCCCACCAAGAAGAATGGTGTGCCTTTGTATAAGGGGAACTCTTCTATCCATTTTGTGATCAATACCAAATTATCAGATGATGCCATTATATTATATAAAACCAAATTATTAACATATATAAAACATAATGATTGAGTACAATGCATTTAGAAATCCAAAATCTGATATATAATTCATCTATGTGATAAATCAACTACAAACGAAACAAAGAACTCTTGAGCAAATCTATCTAAGAGACAAGGGGTGCTCCTAGATTTATAAATTTCTTTCACTGATTTTAACCAGTTATGTTTTGCCACATTACTTCACTGATTTACTTCACTAAAACACCTTTTTGTAGGCTGCACTTCACTGATTCTTTTTATTCATTTTCATTTTAATACCCAAACTTTTTTTTTTTACATTTTTACACGGTTTAACAATTAATATTTACTATTTCAGCCGTCCCACCAAACGGTCAGTAAATTAATTACACTATTCCAACCGTGCCACCGTCGTTGTATATAAAGTGATCAAACGGTGGGGTTAAAAGTCACAACCGTGCCACCGTCGTTGCCGTTAAAAAAAAAAGTCACAACTTGCCATGATTTAAAAATCCAAACACACCAAAAATGAACCCGTGGACTGACGAGGAAGAGATGGCCCTTGTGGTTAGCCACAAGGATGCGTCGAACGACCCGGAGATTCAACAACTCCCTCGGGAGGAAGGATCAAACTACCCCCCCGGAGGGGTTTTGGGATCGGGTTTATAGCGACTTCCTCGAGCAACTTGGCGGCAACACCATCAAGACCATCCAAGACCTCCAGCTCAAGTGGGCCGACCTCAATATCAAGTGTGAGAGGTGGACCACCCTATACGAGCAAACGGTGAGGGATGATCCGGAGCTTGATGAGGAGTTGGCTATCGGCTTCACTAACTATGAGTATGAAGCGCGATACGACAAGGATTTCGACCATGTCGAAGCATGACGATTGTTGTGCCAACTTTAAGTTTTTTATCTATGTTTTAATGTATTTTTATTTTATGTTTAATATTATTTATGTTTAATTTTTATGTTTTAATGAATTGTTTTTTATTTATGTTTTTATTTCTTTAAACGGTTAACATAAAACAAACGGTTAAAATAAAAAAAACACTAAAATATACGGGGGTAAAATGAAAACTTGACATTTATAAAAAACACAAAACAGCCGGTACCAGCACGGTAAAGAGCACCAGCAAAACAGTCCATGGGACCATTACTAGCGTGTATGGCGGCGGTGATACACTGCTGGTGCTTGGTACTCGTGGACAATTCGGGTGGCGCCCCGTCCCCCCTAAGGGGAGACGGGGCGCTACCAGAATTGGTCACGGGTACCCCACTACCAGCACGGTAACTGTAACATTTCGCATTTAATTATTTGTATGTTACGGATTAAAACGACAAGTCTTATTATTATTATAATTTTTGGAGATATTTTGAACCCCTATACAATGATAATTATTCATACATATATTTATTTATATATATATATATATAGTGGTTAATAATAATAATAATAATAATAATAATAATAATAATCTGTTAGTTGTAAAAAAAAAAAGAGAAAGTTTTGGCTAAACAAAAAACACAAACTAAATGTTTTGAACCTTCATATTTCAGCCCAACCCAACCCAGTTTAATCCCGGCCCACCAGGAAACCGGCCCAAACCCCTCACCCCTCTCCCTTGCTCTGTTAAAAAAAAAATACAAAATGGTTGCCTCAGCCGGGTTTCGAACCGGAGCCAACCACAAATAACACACAAGCACCAACCAGCTAAGCTATGCTGATCTTTTGGTTTATATCCAACTCGTAAATTATAAATGGTCTTCTTAAAATTCTGTTACTGCTCGCTGCTAGCAGCAGACGCGCGAACAGCCCCTTTGTTCTACACATTTGACTTTAGATTGAACCAATTTAAGGAAATAATTGACTAATCTCTTCGTGACATGTAAATGACGGATATTACGCGTTAATTATGCCAGTAATCATCATCAAATCCTTTCAATTTTGACCAATTTTACTCGCAAACATTCAAGTCGAGTCAAAAATTTCTAATTCTATGATCTGGACATTTACACTATAAATTGACCATTGACGAGCCATCACAACTCGCCAATACTCCTCTCTTAACCTTCAATTCTTCACAAAACACTTTGTTCTTGCTTATATAATCACGTTTTTGACTTTCAAGGTTGACCGACCAATCGTACTCGAAACAACCTTGTAAGTATAATTATTTTGGTGGGTTTTGATCATCGGCATCCACACATCAATAGCCCTAAGGTTAATCGGGTTATTGATGTGTGAATCGTCCGATTGGAAATCTTAGGGCTCGCATGATAGTTTTGGGGATGAACACAGATCGTTTGAGTATATATTTTTAATAAAACGTGAATCAACACAACCACTGGTCTGGACCAAGTGGTTGTGTCTGTTGCCATGCCCCTGAGCCACGCGGGTTCGAGTCCCGGATGTGGCATTCTTTTGGGTTTTGTTTTATTTTTTTTTTCAAGAACAATTCAAATTAATTATGTATATATAACTTATATTTTATAAATTCATTTTTAATTACTAAAACTCTTTTAATAACTCTACAAAAATTATTTTAAGTTAATCTACTGGAAAAGTTTAACTTACAACTTTTAGTTTTCAAAAATTTCTTTATTTAATATATATAATAAATAAATCAAGTTTATTCTATTTTATTTATAAAAATCTATAAAAATATCAAAACAATCTTATTAATTTCCACAAAAAATATTTTAAGTTTTTATAACATTAAGCTTTTCAGAAATGATTTTTATTTCTGAAAAATCATTTATTTAATATTTTTAATCAATTTTTGTTAGTTTTAATCATAATTAAATCATAATAAATCCAATTTTTAGTATTTTTACACCAAAATTGTATACAAAATATTTCTAAATATTTAGAACAGAAATATAAATTTTAAACTAAAAATTCTTTAATTTTAGTATTTTTAAATATTAAAGTTAAATTTTGACAATTTGTAATAAATAGATTTAATAATCTATTCTGAAAGAAAATAATTTTATAAAAATTATTTTTATACTTTAAACACATTCTTGTGACCATCTTAGATTTAAAATTCATAAAAAGATTTTTGATTATTTATTTACTAAATTCCTCTCAATTGTCGAATATTTTTAATAATAATCAAACGAGCATTTATCCCCAACTCGAAGCCCTAGAAACTTATACATTTGTAGACTTGATAGACTTAGACATATTTATTACCTCATTATAGGTGATACTTGACATATTTGGGCAACACACTATTCTATTTATCAACAAATACAACATTTTGCTAAGGTGAGTTTTACATAGCCCCTTTTCTATTTATCACCATTTTTGGGGTGAAACATGTTACAACATCATTTATGCAATTCAATCATCAATGTGTCTATGTGTTTTCTATGTTGCATTATGTCTTGAGCATGATTAGAGTAAGCACCATTCTAGCATAATCATTAACTCCGTACAAGCCGACGGTATACATTGATAGATCTATTGGACTGACAATCCCACCCGGATACGTGCCTCCTACAAAGGTAGCGTGGGTGTTTGTTATCGTATAACATATTCAAGTGAACCATGAGCGTATGGGATGTATCATATTATAACAGTCATCAGGGTTGGTTATGCACTCGATTTATTTCTAGTATGTTCTCACATATGGACTAGATTGACATGACACATGAATTGCACAACATTTTTATTCAATTGTCAAAAACCTATGTAATTCTCACCAACTTTTGTTGACCCAAAACATTTTCAACTTAACATGTTTCAGGTTCTATTTGCTTGAAGATTTGAATTGATGCTTGAAGATATATGTATAGTTTACTCGTTTTGATGTACAAATTCTAGAACAATTGTATGTAATTCATTTAAATTATTTAATGAAATTTATTATTTACCATGAGCTACTGAACAATCATCAATACGTGACATCCCGATGTTTCCGCCATCGGTTGGGGTGTTACAGATTGGTATCAGAGCCATGGTTATAGGGAATTAGGTTATTAGAAAAATAATCTAGTCTATAACCATAGGATTTAACCAGTACTTGCTTCTTTTACTTGCTATTCTCTATCTCCCTCCTACTTCTTATCCCTACTTTCATCCTTACAAGAAGGTTGCTCTCCATCACTAGATCTATTCTCAGACTAAAAGGACAAAATCCTCAGGTTTAACCTGAACCACCTTGGGATCTCGTCGAAGTTCTAGATTTTAATAACGAACACGTGCAATCTGGAAGGGTGAACGCCTGTATTCTGAGTCTTCTGTCTAGGCTGGCATTGCGCATATATCCCAATCAGACGAGGGACCCGGATGCCTACCTGGGAATTCTCGGGATGAGTGTTCACTTATAGGCTAAAGCATGTCTTCATATGTTATTAGAATTTAGAATCTTTGATAAGTCAACGTTTTCGTTTATTCGTTTTAATTAATGAATAAATGATTACACTCCTTATATAATCTCATTCATTTCACTATGTCTCTTACAGATCATGCCTCCACGTCGCAGTGCTCGTCTTAACAGTGGTGAAAATCATGATGAAGGAAGTAGCAATCACAACCATAACCATGACCAAGGTCCTAGCCACAACAACAATGGTATCGATGCTCAACTGGCTGCGATCATTTCTCAACAAATGGCGCAGCAAATCGCAACTCTAGTTCCCAACCTACTAGCACAAGTCATCCAGTTGAACGGCAACGGCAACGGTAATGGAAATGGAAATCACAACGGGAATGGACTTCCAGCCTGTACCCTTAAACACTTTAATTCCTGTAATCCCCCAAAGTTCAGTGGAGAAGAAGGAGCTACAGGACTCCTACAATGGTTTGAGGGTATTGAGAATACCTTCATCAACAGTGAGTGTCCCAACAATTTTAAAGTCCGTTATGCCATGAGTGTTCTTCACAAACGAGCACTCACTTGGTGGAATGAAGAAAAACGCACTCGCGGAGCTGAAGCTGCACTAGCCTTAACCTGGGATCAAGTTAAAGACATTATGAAGGCAGAGTTCTGTCCTCGTAATGAAATCAAGAAACTGGAAGACGAATTTCATGATCTTGCTCAAGACAGTGGGGAAAACCTTGCTTACAACACTCGTTTTCACGAACTTAGCTTACTGCTACCCCACAAAGTCACCCCTTTACCCATTGCGATCGAAAAATACATTGGTGGTTTACCGATGCAGATTCAAGACACGGTGTGGGGAAGGAACCCTGCTACCTTGGAGGAAGCAAAGCGTTTGGCTGCCACCCTAACAGATAATCATGTGAAGGCAGGGACCCTGACTCATAAAGGGGAAAAGAAAAAGGATACCCCCCAACCTGCCGTTGATATCAAAACTGAGGCCTCAACCAACGGGAAGTGCAAGGTCAGGAATTTTGCAATAGACACCACTGCCCCACCCAACAAGAAACAATACAACGGGAAGCTACCTAAGTGTGACACCTGCCAATATCACCATCCAACCCAAGTTCCCTGCCGACAATGCACCAATTGTCAAAGGTATGGGCATCTTGCAGATGCTTGTCGAATCCCTGCTACAAACGCTCTTGATGCTCCAAATAACCCCGCTTGAAACCCTCCAGCTACTTAACAGCAAACTCTACCATTTGAATGATGTTTACTTTCTCTTTAATTCTATGTATTGACACTTTTGATTCAAGTAATAAATTCAAGTATTATCATAACATCTGTGTGCATACTTGTTTGAATGTGAATTAATTGCTATATCTACTTGCTTACTTGTACAACAATTAGTTGACTACCAAACAACCTACTTAACGATTGGTAGAGGTCATCATGTCTTTCCAACAGTCGGGAGAGGCCCTACCACCTCCTCAACGACTGGTGGGGACTATCAGACCTGCTCAACAATCGGTAAAGTCATAAAAGGACGCAAAACCCTAATGTAAGGTAAATTGGTAATTACGGTCCGGAACGTAATCATGAATTTACAGGTACGTTAAGGTAGTGTGAAATTTTATCAAGGTTTCCGGTAGTTGACCAATTGTAACCCTGGTTTTCTCTTAACTTCGGGACGAAGTTCCTAAAAGTAGGGGAGACTGTAACATTTCGCATTTAATTATTTGTACGTTACGGATTAAAACGACAAGTCTTATTATTATTATAATTTTTGGAGATATTTTGAACCCCTATACAATGATAATTATTCATACATATATTTATTTATATATATATATATAGTGGTTAATAATAATAATAATAATAATAATAATAATAATAATAATCTGTTAGTTGTAAAAAAAAAGAGAAAGTTTTGGCTAAACAAAAAACACAAACTAAATGTTTTGAACCTTCAGATTTCAGCCCAACCCAACCCAGTTTAATCCCGGCCCACCAGGAAACCGGCCCAAACCCCTCACCCCTCTCCCTTGCTCTGTTAAAAAAAAAATACAAAATGGTTGCCTCAGCCGGGTTTCGAACCGGAGCCAACCACAAATAACACACAAGCACCAACCAGCTAAGCTATGCTGATATTTTGGTTTATATCCAACTCGTAAATTATAAATGGTCTTCTTAAAATTCTGTTACTGCTCGCTGCTAGCAGCAGACGCGCGAACAGCCCCTTTGTTCTACACATTTGACTTTAGATTGAACCAATTTAAGGAAATAATTGACTAATCTCTTCGTGACATGTAAATGACGGATATTACGCGTTAATTATGCCAGTAATCATCATCAAATCCTTTCAATTTTGACCAATTTTACTCGCAAACATTCAAGTCGAGTCAAAAATTTCTAATTCTATGATCTGGACATTTACACTATAAATTGACCATTGACGAGCCATCACAACTCGCCAATACTCCTCTCTTAACCTTCAATTCTTCACAAAACACTCTGTTCTTGCTTATATAATCACGTTTTTGACTTTCAAGGTTGACCGACCAATCGTACTCGAAACAACCTTGTAAGTATAATTATTTTGGTGGGTTTTGATCATCGGCATCCACACATCAATAGCCCTAAGGTTAATCGGGTTATTGATGTGTGAATCGTCCGATTGGAAATCTTAGGGCTCGCATGATAGTTTTGGGGATGAACACAGATCGTTTAAGTATTTATTTTTAATAAAACGTGAATCAACACAACCACTGGTCTGGACCAAGTGGTTGTGTCTGTTGCCATGCCCCTGAGCCACGCGGGTTCGAGTCCCGGATGTGGCATTCTTTTGGGTTTTGTTTTATTTTTTTTTTCAAGAACAATTCAAATTAATTATGTATATATAACTTATATTTTATAAATTCATTTTTAATTACTAAAACTCTTTTAATAACTCTACAAAAATTATTTTAAGTTAATCTACTGGAAAAGTTTAACTTACAACTTTTAGTTTTCAAAAATTTATTTATTTAATATATATAATAAATAAATCAAGTTTATTCTATTTTATTTATAAAAATCTATAAAAATATCAAAACAATCTTATTAATTTCCACAAAAATTATAGTTTTTATAACATTAAGCTTTTCAGAAATGATTTTTATTTCTGAAAAATCATTTATTTAATATTTTTAATCAATTTTTGTTAGTTTTAATCATAATTAAATCATAATAAATCCAATTTTTAGTATTTTTACACCAAAATTTTATACAAAATATTTCTAAATATTTAGAACAGAAATATAAATTTTAAACTAAAAATTCTTTAATTTTAGTATTTTTAAATATTAAAGTTAAATTTTGACAATTTGTAATAAATAGATTTAATAATCTATTCTAAAAGAAAATAATTTTATAAAAATTATTTTTATACTTTAAACACATTCTTGTGACCATCTTAGATTTAAAATTCATAAAAAGATTTTTGATTATTTATTTACTAAATTCCTCTCAATTGTCGAATATTTTTAATAATAATCAAACGAGCATTTATCCCCAATTCGAAGCCCTAGAAACTTATACATTTGTAGACTTGATAGACTTAGACATATTTATTACCTCATTATAGGTGATACTTGACATATTTGGGCAACACACTATTCTATTTATCAACAAATACAACATTTTGCTAAGGTGAGTTTTACATAGCCCCTTTTCTATTTATCACCATTTTTGGGGTGAAACATGTTACAACATCATTTATGCAATTCAATCATCAATGTGTCTATGTGTTTTCTATGTTGCATTATGTCTTGAGCATGATTAGAGTAAGCACCATTCTAGCATAATCATTAACTCCGTACAAGCCGACGGTATACATTGATAGATCTATTGGACTGACAATCCCACCCGGATACGTGCCTCCTACAAAGGTAGCGTGGGTGTTTGTTATCGTATAACATATTCAAGTGAACCATGAGCGTATGGGATGTATCATATTATAACAGTCATCAGGGTTGGTTATGCACTCGATTTATTTCTAGTATGTTCTCACATATGGACTAGATTGACATGACACATGAATTGCACAACATTTTTATTCAATTGTCAAAAACCTATGTAATTCTCACCAACTTTTGTTGACCCAAAACATTTTCAACTTAACATGTTTCAGGTTCTATTTGCTTGAAGATTTGAATTGATGCTTGAAGATATATGTATAGTTTACTCGTTTTGATGTACAAATTCTAGAACAATTGTATGTAATTCATTTAAATTATTTAATGAAATTTATTATTTACCATGAGCTACTGAACAATCATCAATACGTGACATCCCGATGTTTCCGCCATCGGTTGGGGTGTTACAGTAACACCGCCGCCACTTATGCTGGTAGTGCTCCCGTGAACCAAATTCGGGTTCTAGTTACCGTGCTGGTTCACGGATGTGGCACAAACTTTCACACAATTTTATTTTTTTATAGTTTAGTCTCTTCTTTCTCTCTCTCTATTCTTTAGTTGCAAGGTTTTTTTTTTTAATCTATGTTGAAAGTAAGATGAAGATAAAGATGGTGATAAATATAAATTGTGTTTGTATAGAAGATATGTGTAGTGTGTGTGTGTGGAGTATAGAGAGAGTTGTTTTTTAATTTATTAATATTAAATTAATAAAAGACAAAATAGCAATGTGGTTTTCTTCTTTTTTTTAACGGCGTGAGTTTTATTATTATTATTGTTGTTGTTGTTGTTGTTGTTCTTGTTCTTGTTGTTATTATGTGTGAAAATAATTGATAGTTAGGTAAAGAATCAGTGGAGTGCTTGCTGCCTACAAAAAAGTGTTTCAATGAAAAAAATCAGTGAAGTGATGTGACAGTGCAGGATTGGTAGAAATCAGTGAAGTGAAAACAGTTTTAGTAGAGTGCCCCTTGTGCCCTAATCCATCTTGTCAGCTTTATCACATTATGTCCTTATCTTCTCACATTATACCCTTTTAGTCCCTCAGCTTTCTATTCATCCAGCTTATGTCCCTAAATTGACAACTTGATTTAATCAACAACCCTAAACTCAACAAACATGTGTCAAAACATATCTCACATTTTATTGATTAAAATTATACCGTTTATTATTTCTATATAATCAAACATGTCGTATTGCAGCCTTGCTTGCAGTGTGCATTTATTATTATTTCTATATAATCAAACATGTCCTATTGCACTAATTTTAAACGTTATTTTAATAAATTCATGAAAACATTATTAAAAAGGCGAACGATTAACTATGCATCATGTGGTGGCAAAGATAGCCAAAAGACTGGGGGTACACGCACCAATCAGCTTGTCCCAATTGCTAGGTGTTATGTGCCTTATCTCTAAGGCTTGATACAAAACTGCTATCAAGCTTAGGGTCTCACTGGAAGCAGCCTCTCTATTCTCATGGGATAGAGGTATTAGATGTATTATCAGACTAGGGTTTATTATTTTTCTAGTTGTGCAGCGGAAACGGTATAGAGCCTAGGCTGGCTCTGATACCATGTAAGAATGAAATACTTGATTGCCTATTATTGAAGGATTGCGTTACAATATATATACATCATAACAAAATCCTAACTAACCTAGTAGGCCCGTGGGCTAACAATAATAAACCCTAGTCTGATAATACATCTAATAAGAGGTAAGGTTGCCTATACCTTATTCTCCTTAGAACCTATCGTAGCTTTACTATTGATGGGATTATCTGAGTATGATGATAATGATGTTCTATTAAAATTATTAGCATGGCGAGTCACAATTCAAAATTTTATACCACTTTGGGTTGCTTTTATAAAGTCAAACAAAGTTGGAACATAGAGAGTCACTCTAAAAACAACTTTTAAGTTAAAAGAAACATTCAAGGAAATAAAATCAAAAGGCATATAGAAAGTTTATGTGATTTACTCAAACTTTGCATAAATAAGATAACAAGGTGACTTAATCTACCCATCATGAACATCATAAATCAGTTTATGTGATTTAGGGGGTGTTTGGGATTGATTATTCAAAACAGATTATGCGTTTTGGAAAAGCAGGGGTGAAGCTGCTTATAGATTATTGCGTTTTGATAGCCTAAAAAACTGATTATTTGCGTTTTAAAAATGCTAGCCCAAACACTAAAAACTGATTATCTACGTTTTCAAAACGCACTAATCTAAAAATCAGATTCAAAACGCAATACCAAACACCCTCTTATTTAATCTCTATTCAATCGAATCCTTATTGGAATTACACCACATGGAGAATCTATCGCACAAAAAGAGAATTAAGTCATTATGGAACAATGATAAAAAATGATCGAAAATGTGTTAAAATCCCAAACTAGAATGAATTCAAATGCTAAATAGAGAGTCTGAAAGATTTTAACCGACTTTACATAAAGAACATTTGACTGTGAATTCAATCAATCAATATGATAATAAGGTGTTGTTTGTTTTTTCTGCAGAAAAATGTCTGCAGTCCGCGGACCACATCTGCAGGAGAAGAGGTGGACCAAAGGTCTGCAGTCTGCAAGAAGAAGACTGTTTGTTTGTTAACGTCTGCAGGCTGCTGAAATAAACTGAAATTTAAATAAATTGATTTTTTACAGCAGTCTGGTGGTAGACCGTGGTGGTGGTGGTGGACCGTGGTGGTGGTGGACGGTTGTGGTTGATGGTGATGGTGATGGTGGTGGTGGTGGTGGGTGGTGGTGGTGGACGGTGGTGGACGGTGGTGGTGGACCGTGGTAGTGGTGGACTATGGTGGTGGTGGACGGTGGGTAGTGGCGGGTGAGGAGAAGACAAGAGGAGAAGACCTTTGAAGACTTTGGAACAAGTCTGCATCAAGAAGAGGTCAGGAATACCTTTTTGAGTGAAAAGTCTTCCAAAAAACAAACAATTTGCAGACCTTAAACGTCTGCGCGCGTCTGCGCGACGCAGACAGAAAAAGTTAGAAGTGTTTCTGTGCAAAAAACAAACAACCCTTAAGCAAACTATAATAAATCTATTTAACAGACCGTAACTTCTAGTTGTTGATTGATAAAAAGAATCGAATTCGAAGGCTATAACTTCTACTTTTATATACATGCAAATACAAATGCATATAGATATAGATATAGATATAAATGGACGCTTTTTTGTAATCAATTGTATGGTGAAAACTGCATAAAGCACTCGTACATAGTGCTTTAATTTTAGTTTTCGGGAACTTGCTCAAACCAGTGGCGAAAGATTTAAAGGGCTAGGGGTGGCCCTGCACCCCATGTTTTTTTGGTGCAGTAATGGAAATTTGTGATTTTCGTATGTAAATTGATTCCGGCTCCCGCTAATTTGCCACTACCAATCGAAAAAAATTAAGCTCCCCCGATTCGAGAACCAAGCTTCGCCCCTGGCTCAAACTATATTCGTTAAGGTTGAAACCACACTGAATGAACATGTGTCACCCACCTAGGCTATGTTGAACACCCTGATGCGCGTTTTTGCTCAGACAACAACATGTGACGTGCGATATCACTTAGGCCTTTGGGTGTGGAGGAGACCCATCATCATCCATGATAGTCCTCTACCCCAACTGTCACGTCAGCATGAGGTAGGAGCATCATGGAGATGATGGTCCAAGGGTGTGGAGGAAGCCCATCATCATTTAATTTTTTTTTAATTAAATAATATTACAATATTAATATTAAAAACTTAAAATTACATTAATAAAACTTAAAAAAAATGTACACTAAAAAACGAACATTTAAATAAAAATAAAAAACAATGGGGCTTTGGTGCATTTGCATATGGCTAAATTGGTTAAAAGCATTAGGGCTTTGGTGCATGTGAGAATATTGGGTGAAAGGGTTGGGACTTTGTTGGAACCCCGAAAATGTCGCCCAAGATGGATCGATTGGCATAGTGTAAGCTGGTGTCGTGAACGGATTTGGATTCGGGTTGTTTTGATTACGTTGTGGGGTTTGATTCGAGTTTGGGTTTGGGTTGTTTTGGTAGGGATCCATGGTGGCAAAAATATTAGAGAGTTTATAAAAATATTGGAATTGTATAAAAATTGTAGAGAATGGTGGTTAAAAAGGGGTGAAATGTTTGGTATTTATAATAATAATAATAATAATAATAATAATAATAATAATAATAATAATAATAATAATAAAAACTTTTTTTCTTTAAACGGTCAAATAGCCGTTGTGTAACGGTACACATGTCCCAAGGTTCAAAAATTGCCCCGGCATCACAATCCTTGGCTTGCCGCCCATGCCGTGCCGGGCCTAGGGGGTGGTGTTTGCCAGACCGGCATGGGCATGGGCATGGTCATGCCCCTCCTAGCCAACCCTCATGCCGAATCCATACCGCCTTATGCAGCACGCATGTTCATTGTGAGGCAATTGAGTTGATTTTCACAATGTTCGTTGTGATTTTTTTTCGTATTCATAATACTAGATAACTTTAGGATAGTAAGACCTAAGAAAACTATAGTTATTTTATGAACTGTAAGAAATTTGTCAACGGTTACTTCTATAAATATTTAAATACTCTTTAGCAAGGGAAAATTAGTGTATTTAAATTCTGTTAGAAAGTAGGATTCATATTAATTTTACCGTAAAATAACAACTAATCGTGTAATATAGTTTTAGCTTTAGCAAATATACCATCATATATATGTTGTACTCCTATCTATACATGCGTATTAAACTTTAACGATATAGACATATAGCACACCTATACGGGCATACAAAATATGTATATGTGCATATAAAAGATTAAAGATGTATTCAGACTTGCGACATATGTATACACAAATATAGAAAATGTATGGGGATGTACACTTGATGTGAAAATACGAAATGACTAATGAAAAAGCACGTAGTAGATTCAGTATAAAAATAGAAGGGTGGTATCTTTACCTTATTGTTTCTTTTATCCATAACTTACAAACATATGTGTTTGTTTTTTTAAAGGTAAAATATCTACAATCTGTGAACCACATATTCAGACATCTACAGAAGAAGGGTTGACCAAACCGCTATAGTATGCAAGAAGAAAATTGTTTGTTTTTTAATGCATGTAGTGGACTGCTAAAATAAACTGGTGATGGTGCACGAACGGTGGTAGTGGGTCATGGTATAGGTGCACGATAGTGGTGGTGGACGGTGTGTTAGTTTCATGTTGTCTAGATTTCCGGACAAGAACCCCACCCCACCACACACACTCATATATTTTTATTTTTTTAAGTGGCTTTTAAATTGGACGCAACATTAATGCATTGAAAATGCAAGTTTAAACAACCACACCTCAAATAACAGAATGACATTTTAACATAAAGTTATTACTGAAAAGATGAATGGCAATTGAAGTGCACATATAAACTAGAGTTGATTCACTTTTTGGATCACTAGTGTGAATGCCCGCACGTTACAGCGGGTACGTCTGTTTGTCTCGCAAGAAACACGGGCAGCTATCACTAAGTAGAAATCAAGTTTCATGGATGGTCCACCTAGATCGCTCAAACTTCTTTCAAAAGGTTACGTTTGATGAAGCAACATGCCAATTGTGTAAAACCGACATCCCAAATCATTAATTTTACACAATTGGCAAGCCTTGTAAAAAGGAATACGGGTTTCAGTCGATTTTAGAAAACCACAAAAGTAGATAAAAAAATGAAAGTTGAATAAATAAATTTCTTAGAGGAAGCTCAAGAGACCCAAATTCCAACATTGTGTAAACATGGAATTTATAAAAAGTTGGCCTGCAAGGTAACATATGCTAACGTAACCAATAGAAAAAAGTAGTTGTCGTTGTGTACATTAGCCCTAAAATTCAAGTATTAAAAAACCATGTCACAAATTCTAAATTTAAATACACAGCACACAAAAATTTACTATGTTTTTAGGATTTCTAAGTTACATTCATAGTCACAAATTGTTAAAGACACAAACTCAAATTTAAAGAATGAAAGACATAAGTGGACAAAATGTAAAATAACTATAATTGTCACCCACGTGTAAAGTTGTATTAAAAACAACTACATAACGAAACAAAAAAGACTCGAACCTGTGATGTATTTAATAGAATACATATTACATACCTATGGTGTTCTCTCTCTACATATTCTGAATCTTATTTTTTCAAGGGAATCAAACTCTATGCTCTCATCCGAAGAAAAATCTGAATCATCTTCTGACCACTCTTGTTTCAGCAACTCATTTTCAGCTCTCATTGCCATTATGTAATCATAGGTTCTCATTCCCTAAAAAATTATCATACTTAATTATAAATTGTTGTAGATACGTTTTGGCTATTCACATTCTTAACATTCAAAAATTGATTACATTAATGGTTTTTTGATCTATCATATACCATGAGGGCAAGGTTGGAATAAGTTTTTAAGTTGTGAGTATGAGGTTATGATAAAATTACAATTTTAACCTTCTAAGTGTCTTAATTGTCACAACTATCCCCATAATACCCTTAAATTTCTTGCTTAAATATGTTGTAAATGTTACTTCTTAAGTTGTACGGAAATGAAAATGACTATCTTGTACATCACTCCTCTTAATAAGATAATATAGATTTGTGCACTGTTTTGAAAACCGGACCGGTCCGGTTCGGGTGGTTGGACCGTTTCTGCAGCGAACCGGCTTCGGACCGGAAAACCGGCCGGTCGGACCGGAAAACCGGTGGTCGGACCGGTTTTTTTTTTATATTTTTTTGATATTTTGGGTTTCGAAGCGTTTTTTGGCCCGGTTCGTTGGACCGGTCGAACCGGTCGGACCGGTTGGACCAGTGAACCGCCCGAGGGTCCGGTTCGACATCCGATCCGGTTCTGAAAACCTTGGATTTGTGTTGTGGAATGCAATCCAATAAACACAATCCATTAGGATTCCACACAATCATTTTCCCTCTTTTAGCTAGCTTCCATAATCTTATACGTGGGACTCAAATAAGAGCGTGTAAAGTTATTTTATATTAGTAAATATATAGTAGAATCAAAAAATCTTTATATTTTATTATAAACCATTTTGTTCATTATTGAATGCATTCAATGATAAGACAATACATTATAATATTTTAATGGTTTTGCAGATAATGTACTTATCTATAGTCCCTAATCCCTTTTGACACATTACTTGTAAATACACTAGAGCTCATATTAATATTGTTATTGTTTTTAAATATTTTTCCCTTATTATAGAAAGTAATAGTAAATGATGTGAGAAACTGAGAATCACCATTTTTGCAAATTATGAGACAATGCGTCGTAGTTTAACCTAACGTTCTGTCATGTAACTACTACTTAGAAAATGTGCTTTAGCTAATTCACTTTTTAAGTATCACTCTGTGATTTAACTAAAAATTTATTTAAAAAAAACAGAGAAAAAGAGTCTGATTGGTTTGTTTGGGGTGGATCCCACCTCATTTGTTCTTCAAGTGCATTAATGCCTTGGTGCCTCCCATGTTGTGATGTTGACATCTCTTTTTAACTAGCTTGCTTTAATGTGGCATTATAACACCTTGGGTGTAAGACCCTAATAGGCGTTCTAAGACAGAGGGGTGTGGTATCGACCACCCCTAAGCCATCGAAGCCCTTCACCTAAGTATATACAACGTTTGATGTAAACCAAAAGGCTTTATAGACTACTAGTACTAAGGTGTGCTAAAAAGGTAGTTTTCTTCAAATGATTAAGGGTTATGGTCCCTTAATGAATGATGGTATAAGTTTAGGGGTAACTTTAGAATATACGCAGTGGTGAATACAAAATTTATTTGTACACGGGGGTATTTGGTGTGTGTGTGTGTGTGTGTGTGTGTGTGTGTGGGGGGGGGGGGGGGGGGATTGTGTTGGACTAAGTCATCCATTCTACTTGATTTCACACTTAGCCGTTCAAAACAACAATTATTTGTAAGTTGGATTGTAATTGAAGCGGACGCTATGTACAAAAATAACCTTAAAAAGCTAAAACAACAATTATTTGTAAGTTGGATTGTAATTGAAGCGGACGCTATGTACAAAAATAACCTTAAAAAGCTAGTTAGTAGTATGTTTTATTAAATAAAAAGTAACTTGATATACAAAAATAAAATACCAAGGTTTTAAAAACCGGAACATACCAGCCGGTAGGGGTGTAAACGAGCCGAGCCGAGCCCGAGCTTGATCAGGCTCGAGCTCGGCTCGTCATGCTCTTTTGAGGGCTCGAAAGTAAATCCTAAGAGCTCGAGCTCGGCTCGGCTCGAGGTAATTAAAAAATAATTTTAAACGATCTAAAAGCTCTGATCAATAACTTAGCGAGCAAAAGCTCGGCTCACTAACATTGTTAATTAAAATTGAACATGTTCAAAGTACAAAATCACATACATAAAAAAAATAATATAACTTTTTGTTTGGGCTGGTTTAGGCTCGCAGGCCTAAACGAGCTTTGTATATAAGGATCGAGCTCAGGCTCGATAACTAAACGAGTCGTATTTCATGCTCGAAATCAGACTCGGGCTTGTTAAGGCTCGACTCGCTCAAGCTTTTTACCGAGCCGATCCCGAGTAGCTCTCGAGCCACCACGTGTCATTTACACCCCTACCAGCCGGTTGAACTGGTAATACCGGATTCTGGATATGAGTTCGATACGAAACACCCAGATATAAAGGGAAAACGGTATCAAGTTCGTACCGCCGGTAAAATACGCTATACCGGTTTAAACTGTTATACTGGCACCGACCAAATGTAAGTTTTTGGGTTTTGAACTATGGATATTTTTGGGTGATTGAAGAAGAGCCATAAGGAGGATTTATTATGATGATATAGATAACATGTTTGGTAACGAAGAACATAAATTGGTTTCTCAAACACAAGGTTACTTGTTATATATGTTACTTATCTTACGTAATTTTAGTATATTATGATTATTATTCCTAACTAAAACCTCTTGTTTAATAATGTAGGAGATGAAATAGTTATGCTTTGGATGTTGAGGAAGGCGATGATAGTGAATTTCATCTTTTAAGTGATTATAAACTTGATACATTCAACACTCCAATGGCTTACACATATCGTACACTTTCATTTAAAATAATTTTGTTAGAGCAATGAATACTTTGGATTTTTTTTTTATTAGAGGTTAACTTTTGGATTATCTTGTAATATGTAATCATGCACATTTAGATTATATTTTGTGTTGATGTTGTAATTTATCAATATAAAGAGTTAACTAGTCAACCTGATTCAACCACCCAATACAACCCGGTTGAACTATTTTTTAACTAAATCCGATATGATTTAAAAACCGTTTTTAAAACATTGCTAAAAATATGAATCATTCAACTTTGAATTTGATTTTGTGGGATTTCCAATAATGAAACCTACTACAATTATATGTTACATATTTTTTTTTTTTTTAAATAACCCTAAACGGTTGTTTTGAAACTCGGACCGGTCGATCGGACCAGTTGGACAGGGAACCGGGGGTCGAACTGGTCCGGGTTGAGGTATTGAACCGGGGTGTATCGGACCGGGAACCGAACGGGTTGAACCGTGTGTTTTAAAGGGGTTGAATTGGATTTTTTTTTTATATTTTTTACAAATGTTACCATATTAATTTTACGACACCATCCTGTTCTATCCGGTCCGACTGGTTGGATCGGTCAGACCAGTGAACCGATAAGAAGACCGGTTCAACGTCCGGTTCGGTTTAAAAAACATTGCCCTGAATAGTGATGTATTCAAAGAAAAATATTCATTTTTGTTTTGACTTCCTCCTTTCTTATCATCATCTTCTTCTCCTCCTTTCTAATTTTAAACTTCTTCAACCTTCATTAGAGTGGTTGTCGGAACTTCAAAGGTCGTATTTAGGGATAAGCAATGTATTGGTACCAAATCGGTACCCACTTTTTTAGTTTTTCGGTACTGGTACAAATGGTAGCGGTTCGGTATGATACCGGTAAATACCGATTTTTACATATGGATACTTGTGCCTATTTTTAGGGATTTCCAGTATCGTTTCTGTATGGTACCAATAAATGCTAATCCCTAGTCATTAGGGTTGCAAATGAACTGAACTTTCAGCAAACAGTTCATGAACCTTTCGGCGGGAAGTTCGTTTAGTTAAATGAACGAACATGAACAGAGGCTACGTTCGTTCATTTATGTTCGCGAACGTTCGGTAACGTGTTCGTTTATGTTCAATAGTTTGATAAGGGTTTTAATCTTTATAATTTGTCTTAATATTATTTTATTTTTATTCATTTAACCCAAATAAATAAATAAACATATATGTATGTGAATTCGATTTTATTAGAAAGTTGATATATGTCCATTTGTGTTTGTTTCTGTTCATGAACACCACTTCTTTGTGTTCATGAATTTGTTTGTCTTCATGTGTGTTTATGAACAAAATTAACAAACAAACACAAACAAACATGAACATGATTGTTTTCTTAACAAACGAACACGAACATAAAATCTCGTTAAGTAAGTGTTCATGAACTGTTCGTAACCACATATTTTCCTTAACAAACGAACACAAACAAGGCCTTGTTCGTGTTCGTTCGGTTCGTTTGCAACCTTACTAGTCATATTTAAAGCTTTAAATTAAACAAGATGTTGCCACTTGGGCTTTTCCTTTGGGTACCTGGGCTGCCATTCAAGCATAAAAGTAAGGGGCTGGAGTGAGTTGATTGTGGGCGCCCTCCCAACACTGTGCATCCTTTATAATTTCTTTGGCATCTAGATTTTTTAGAGTCTTTTTACCTAAACTATTTTTAAATTTTACTTATTAGATTGTTTCTTGATTTTTTTTTTAATTTCTTTTTTATTGTTTTTTTTTTCTTCTTTTGATGCCAAACGTATCCTCCCGATAAAACACGTGTTGATATCTTTTTAGCAAAAGCATTTAGATCTTTTCTTTCGACAACAATTAGTGACACTACCGCACGAATGCCCACCGCAACTCGCAAGGAATCAGCTCAGTTAATTTTACAAGTGTTAAAAACATAGAAGACTGATTATATTACAAACCGGATTTATATGCAGTCCAATGAAACACAAAACCGAAAGAAAATTCAACAAAAGAAACAAAGAATAAGACATTATCACACTTTTTTATTGTCCTAAAAGCAAATCATGGAGTAGGAGGTGTTCTGTAGTATGCAGGCACTGTTGCAGGGAAGAACATCTGCCTAATTCCTTCTGCCTTGATAATAGGAAATATGATCCCAGATGCCCCCTGCATTTTAATCAATATGTTTATCATAGTCAAGTCGAACGGGTCACGTGGCGTAGGGTTGACCCGTAAAAATGTTTTTGTCCATTTTACGGGAATAATGTAAGTCTTTAAATAAAACGATAGGCGAAGTCATTTGCTTTAAATATAGACTTTTGAATTGACCCGTTTGAGATAACACAATCCCCCTTAGCCAATTTATAAGTAAAGGTGTAAACGGACGATATACTCACCGAGATCAATCTAGCACCGATCCACATTCGTTTAGGAGAGGGGAAAGGAAGCAACAACCGTCCAACACCATATATTGCCACTGCAAAGAAATGTACGACCAAACTCAAGGGCCGAGGGTTCAAACCCGAGAGCAAAGATATGGGTCCATTTGAAAACACGCCTCCAAGGCTTAAATAGTCAAAGCACGCTTCTCGCATTTCTTGCCTTGCTTCGTCAGGTGAAGCACTAAAAACCTTGTACAAAGCTCCTGCTAATGTGTTAATTGTGGATGCTACTGGCTGCAACATTACAGTATACACAGATTTTGATTAAGTCATTGTAGAAACAGACATTACATTAGAAGTTACACTGGCGGATCTAGACCAAAATTTTAGGGGTAACGTTTAGTGGTATTTAGCGGTAGCGTAATGCGAAAAATGTCACGCAAATTTTCCACTAAGCCGGAAAAATTGCACTACCCCTCCTCCTATGCTAAGTCCGCCGCTATTAGAAGATGGTAGCGAAGGTGAGGTCCCAAAACACTTATTTGTCCATATTTTCAATTTTATTCACAATTAAGTGTGTCAAATATGTAGCAAATAGGTATTATTTTAGTAGTCAATTTTTTGAATAACAATATGTAGCAGGTTTATGAAGTATGAAAAAAATGTTCTCTTATCTACATAAATATGCAATAGAAAGATTGTAAATAAGGCGACTAACCTTACGCAGAGTGTAAAAGGACTCGAGATAATTGCAGAGAGTATACGAGTCATGGAGATCACGTAAAGGCATGAGAAGATTGCGTAGAACGACTATATCAGATAAGGCTACGGTCATTCCGCCACCTGTCAAAGGATGGCGCATGTTGAATGCATCACCCATTAACAAAGCACCTGGAGTTGGATAAGGTGCAGCAGCCATGCTTCTATTGGGCATTGTCCTTATGTTTCCTTTATCAACTGTTGTTACAAAAGCTTCTTGCAATTCCGGAGGGATCTATTTAAGATAAAGCAACTGATACTAAGATATTGTTTTATAAGACTATCCGTTGTGGGCTGCGAGCGAGCAGGCGCGAGCCACCGACTTCACTCTCAAGTAACCCGGTCACGTGATCCCGTTGTGGCTGGGGATGAGCACCGGCGCGACCAAGGTTCACTTTCTCCTGTTAACGCATGCGACCACCATTGCCTGTGCTCGTGCCGCGGCTGTTCGGGTGGGGCTGTTGTGGCTGTGGGTGAGCACCAGGCTCGCTCGCGGCCCACAACAGATAGTCTAAGTCATAAAAAGCTTCGTGAAGTTGTAATAACGAAGACGTGTCACCTTGAAAGTATCCAAATATGGCGAGCACAACACACATTTCAAACTACATACATTCTATGTTGTCACATTAACATAAGAAGAAATTTGAGGATGTAGTCATACCTGAGGAGCAACAAAGGTCTTCAAATACTTGGACAAGTCGCCGTTCGAAAGAGAGGGTACCCTTTGACCAGGAACATCAACAAGACATCTAATTTCTGTACTACTAATTCGATAGAACAAGATGGGCGACGGATCTGCCAAAATAACATGCCCATGGTTCTCATATGGTAGTTGGCAGTTCTCCAATATTAAACCAACAAAACATGACGGTACATCCACCTATACCATACATTACCATGTCAATGGTTTCACCGAATATATATGGGCCGCTTAATAAACAACTACGATGGAAGTAATCATCACCTGAGGATTGCAAAGGGAGCTCCGCAAATTTGAAAAACAACCATCACATACAATGGTTAGAGGTGCGTACGCTTTCGTTAACTCTCCTGTTTTAGTCTTGTACATCACTCCTTTAATAGTCCCATCGTCCTCAAGAAGAGACGAGACTGTTCCTTGCTTTAACTGAACACTACAGATGTATACAAAGCGTAGTAAACATTAACGCAATAGTGAATAAAGCATATGCCAGTTATGATTGGAAATAAATAAGTTAGGACTTCGGAGATAAATCATACTTGGGAAGTGAGGAAGCTTTCTCCCTCATTCTCTGTATAAATCGACCGTTGTGGAAGCTTCTGCCTGCCACGTCTGCTTGAAGCTTTTCCAAAGGATAAGAGAGCCGAGTATTCTTTCCATCCTTGAAAAGTGCATACCCGAAAACCCTTTGCGCGTCAATATCTTCAACACAATCTGCAGCAAAATAAAAGAAGAAAAGTATAAAAGAATCATCCTAAAGAATAATACTAGTGAAATATGTAGGTATGATTGTTCACTAATGCACCTTCCAACCCGAGCTCAATAAGTTTGAGATAACCGCCGGGTTGAAGCAGTTCACCAACAATGCGATCAGGCTCTGTAAGGTCTCTTTCAATTACAAGCACCGTGCGTCCATCCTACAGTCCAAAACATTACCAAACATGTTTCTTACTACATGACAAACTAAACGTAAGCTGCATGGCTGAACAAGTCAAAATTGATAAACGATGCATAAAAACCATTAATCATCTCATTCGTTGTTACTGTTGGCACGTACAATAAAGGCGAACATGGTCTATCAGAGATTCTTGTTGGCATAATCAATATTCAATAATGCAACAAAGAACTTCTGTTCCCTTGTCCAGAGTATTCTGAGATCACAAAGTCCCCAAAACACATTTCCTAAATATAAATAATTTCCAAAAGATGGGCAGAAAACTAACATAAGGCGAGGACAAAAAACCATAAGATAGGATGGTATGAAGTTAACAATTGGCGGGTGCTATGGGCTTTGTTTGAAAAGTCATGCATGAGGTGAGCCTAATGCGCGAGGCGCACAAGGCGATCAGGAAAGCGCCAGATTGAACTGATAGTTGTTGCATGCTGGAGTTTCCAGCTATTTTGTTTTCCCTAAGACTCTAAGAGCATCATCTGACCACGATTTTGTCGTATCTACAACAACTTATCCCAAAATCATTTCTTTCATTCCAAATGTACTATGCTATTTTTTTTCTTATTGGCCGGCCTATTCAAACATGCCCTTTGATTCACTATTCACACAATAAACAATTGCTTCCACAACACACAAAACTACAAACTATTTAATATTATACACAACAATTGTAGTCAATGACATTACAACCATTGTCAAGTTCTACTTTAACAAAAATGCAACATACCTTCAAGTTTACAAGCATTTATAAACAAAAAGTAATTCAAATTTATATTATAAACAAAACAAGTTACATTTAGATAGTGGGTAAGCGGGCGACAAGCTGCGCCGCTATCCCCTTTTGAATCGCAAAGCCTATTCTGCTAAACACAAACCCTTGGTTCTTAGGGCTCTGCGAGTCACTGTGAGCCACCTTCTGCACTCGTTTCAGGAAACGCACCGCCTCAAATTTATCAAATTACAAAACTAAAGTTATTTGATCAATCAGATTCAAAACTCAATAACTGTTAAAACTTTAGAGCCGGCAAAACTTGTCTTATCGTGTTTAACATGCCAGTGACGACGCGACTAACACAAGTATCAAACACAGACGGCAGGCAAAGTAGAAAGTAGAAAGATATTTTTTCTAAGTTGAAGCTTGTCAAGACGAGTTTACGCAATCGAACAAGTGATGATTATTTAAACTATGCACTAGATTTGTGTTGTAGCAAGAGAAACATTTGAAAAAGTAACAAACGACCATGTAATGACTCGATTTCAAGCCATAAAAACACAAACAAAACAACAAAACAACAACAACCTTACCCAGTAAATCCCACACAATAGCACAGCTAAGAGTAGGGTCTGGGGAGGGTGGGATGTAGGCAAACCTTACCCCTATCCTTGCGGATAGAGAGGCTGCTTCCAGAGAGACCCCCGGCTCGGCAAAAAAAAAAAAAAAAAAAAAAAAAAGACCGATAAACTACACTAAAAAACTAATAAAGGGATACTACAATTATATAAACATTGGAAGTGTCATGTATTAGAACAAAGGTATGTATGCCAAGGAAACAATATAACCCATATAGAAACATAGCATGTGTCGTGCATTAAAACAAAAGTAGACATGCAATAAAAGCGGCATAACCCAAAAAGGTATATATGAAACAGTCCCTAAGAATCCTTAGCCTCAATTCTACGTCTCCACGAACTCCTATCTTGGACCATGTCCTCAGAGAGGTGCAGCTCTATCAAATCCTGTTCAATACGCTTATCCCAGGTCAACTTGGGTCTACCTCTACTCCTCCTACCGTCAACAGTCAGCTCCTCCACTACTCTAACTGTCGCTGACCTCTGCCTCCTCCTCACATGCCCAAACCATCTCAATCTCCACTCCTTTATCTTCTCTGAAATCTTAGCCAAACCGAACCTACCCCTAACAATCTCATTTCTTATTCGGTCTAGCCTTGTGTACCCACACATCCACCTAAGCATCCTCATTTCTGCTACATCCATCTTGCGGGCTTGAGTCTTCTTGATGGCCCAACACTCCGACCCATACAGCATGGCCGGTCTGACTGCAACTCTATAGAATTTACCCTTTAGTTTAGTTGGGAACCTCCTGTCGCACAAAACCCCAGAGGCTGCTTTCCATCTACACCAGCCGGCCTGGATACGGTGGGTAACATCTCTATCTATCTCTCCATCAGTTTGAACAAAAGATCCTAGATATTTGAAAGTCGTTGTCTTCGGGATTGCTTGACCATCGATGGTGATCTGCGTGTCACTGACGTCATCTGCACCACTGAAACCACAGTAGAGGTACTCTGTCTTCGAGCGACTAATCCTTAACCCCTTGCTCTCTAAAGATGCTCTCCACTCTTCTACCCTCGCATTCAGACTTTGTTTGGTCTCCGCCACTAATACAATATCATCAGCAAAAAGCATACACCACGGAACTGCCTCCTGAATCGATTTGGACAGCTCATCCAGTACCATCGCAAAGAGGAATGGGCTCAAAGCAGACCCTTGATGGAGTCCAATCTCCACGGGAAAGGAATCAGTATCCCCTACAGGGGCCCGAACGCTGGTGACAGACCTTTCATACATATCCTTAATTATATCTATATACTTCCCCGGCACCCCTTTACCTTCCAAAGTATCCCAAAGTAGCTTACGTGGGACACTGTCGTATGCCTTTTCTAGGTCAATAAACACCATATGCCTTTTGTTGTTGTTGTTGTTGTTTCTTTTAGCCTACCTAATTTTATTTACTTTTTAAAAATATAAAATTACGTAGTGTATTTTTTTAACGGTTTTTTTACCATGTCTTAAACTCATTAAAACCGAATAAAAAAAAAAGTTAAAACACAAACATGACAAATCTATTAGTTATTTATTTAACTTTATTTATTATCATGTTTTATATGTTTTATGGAAGAGTCCAGAAACTCTAGCCTACCTAATTTTATTTACTTTTTTAAAAATACAAAATTACATAGCGCATTTTTAACGGTTTTTTTTACCATGTCTTAACCAGGTTAAAACCGAATAAAAAACAGTTAAAACAAAAACTATACAATTAACAATACCTTGCCAAGAGTATGAGCGAGAGCAGCACCAGCAACACCAGCTCCAACAATAATAACATCAGCATCATCATCTCCAGATCTGCATTCACCGTTAATGGAGATTGTTTTCGTCGTTACTGATGACGCTTTTCCGTCGCTAATACCAGTTACAGAAAGTTTTTTAACATTTTTTGTTACGAAGAATGCGTATATTAATATGGATGCGATGACAGATGCGAATACGGAAGCGATTAGTAATTGATCGGACATGTTTTGCGACCAATGTGGTTAAGGTCGTCGCAGGTAAGGAAGAGGAGGAAAACGACAGGTTTTATGCGTGTGTTGTTTGTTCGTTTGGCTTCGCTGGATCTCGGTGGAAAGGAGTGATGTATTGAGAGTCACAAGACTTATACAAGCAATTAAAATATTAGCTAGGAATTTGAATTTTTGTTGAATTTGGTTTTCAAACTTTACTATGAATAGAAAAACCATTATTTTGCCAAAAAAAAAAAAAAAAAAAAAAAATCAGCCTGTTGAACCGTGTTATACTGGACGGTTCAACCGCGTTAGATTCAACCGAGTTAATTAGTTAGCTATATAGTTTCATAAATTATAACATTAACACAAAAAAAAATAATCTAAAAGTACGTAATTAATACTAAAATACTATAAAAAAGTTAATCAATATTTTTTTTATTCTTAAATTATTTTAATTAAAGAAAAATCATACATTAAATTACATTTTGATAGTAGGTAAACGGGTAACAAACTGCGCAGCTATCCCCCTTTGAATCGCAAAACCTATCCTGCTAAATATAAACCCTTGGTTCTTAGGGCTCTGCGAGTCGCTATGAACCACCTTCTAAAAAAACAATCTTAAAAATAGTTAAAAAATAATAATCTAAAAGATAATTTAAAGTTTCTAATTTTTTAAAAGTTATTCCTTAATAAAAAAAAATAACCTAAAAACTAACCTATGTTGGTATCGGTATAGCGGTTCAAGCCGGTATACCGGATTTTACTGGCAGTATAAAATAAATACCGTTTCCCATATTTACCGGAGTGTTTCATACCGGACTTCCATTCGAAAACGGTAATACCAATATAACCGGCGGTATTTACCGATTTTTAAAACATTGGTGATATAAGAACCGGTGGTGAAATCCTAGGAAACAAAGTCGTGATATGCTAAAAGAATATTAGCATGTGTTTTAGATTGATCAAAAATCTTAAAAATAAATATTGATACTGGTTCAAATAATACTGATGCGTGTATTGATTCAGTATGTTGTGACATTGGTACAATACTTGCACTTGCTTTAGTTTATGATGCCATAAAAATATTATATTTTGAATGAAACTCCGTTTTTAACCAAATTTATACCGAGATGTATATCATATACCATATTAAAATCAAAGTCGATGGGTTTCCCACCGGCTTTGGCTACCCCTTCCACTTTATGAATTGTCACTTTTAGCCCCTGTTTTATCTTTGCTACCTATTCACTTTGGCAAATGTCACTTTTTGCCCCTACTCCATTTTACTAGTCGTAGAGCATTCTCAATAGCTTCCCCATCCCCCATTCACTCATAACCAATCACAATAACATATTACATTAAAAATCATTACAGTTTCTCTCTCCTCCACTCACAACCACTTTCAACAAATATTAAAAAATAAATACAGTTTTCCTGTTTTCCCTAAAAGACTCCCAAAGAACCCAAAATTTACCAATAAACAGTAGATTCCCCATTTTCTTCACTCACAACCACTTCCAACCTCATAAAAAATTATAGGGTTTTGTCTCACCAAAAAATAAGGGCACTACTGTGAATGCTCTAAAACAAACTAACTTCTCAGATTTTAACGGTTTTAACCTATTAAGTTTTTTAGTAATTTAGTTTTCCTTTGATAGCTTTTGTTCTACCTTTTTTTTTGTTTTAATAAAGCTAATTTGTCTCTTTGTTTAATAACCTTGTAAAATATCATTTTGATCCCCTTAAGTTTTAAAATTTTTAAGGCTTTACTTTAGAAAATTAGTTTTTTACGTGCATATTTTTATGCACGATTCGGTATAAATTCCAGTTTGTCCACATTTCAACGTAAACTTTTTTGGGAAACAACGCAGGTCAAATATAATACGTTTTCATGCTTATTTTATGTGCATTTCGTAAATTTTGTTCCGAATCGAGTTAAGCCAAATTGTGGTTTCTTTTTTTTAAGCTCTAATTAATCCATTTTTTATTACACGTGTCATTTTCCCCTTTATATCTTTATATACGTTACGTCTCCTACGTATGAGTCGGAACATATAAAACGTTATAATTGTACAGTATAAATTCGATTCATTTTATGTATTGATCCGATCACAACGTTTATGTAGGCTACATTGAGTTCAATCGGATACGTCGAAACACACGTTTTCATATGTTTAGCGCATTACGTAACGATAGAATTAATCCATTCGATGTTTGCAACATGCCCGCACAGCAACGCGCGCAGGTCTTATTACTAGTTATTATATATTGAAACTTAAAAAAAAATATTTTCATAATATATATTAAACATACTAGTGGGGAACCCGCGCGTTGCTGCGGGAAGACAATTTGTCGCGCGATATTCGTTACTGTTAGTTTATCGATTCTCTCATAATATATTGTGTAGTATTTGATTTTAAAGGTGTGCTAGATCTAGTAAATATATTGTTAATGGATTTTATTTTTAAGATGGTTCTTGGACTTGTAGAAAATAAATATAAACAAACTATTAATTAGTTAACAAACTACTAACTTGGTTGAGAAGACGACAAAAAATTATGCCATGGTGTCATTACTGGTCAATATCATATTGTCATTACTGGTAATATTGTTTTTATATGTTTTATAAAAGTTTATTTGTAACTTTTAATAAGACAAACAAGTTAAGTGGTTTTTAGTTGTTAAATAAATATCTATTTAACCCATTTGTGAAAAATGGGTTATTACCCAAGATTTAACAACCACATATTCTTTGCATTCATCGTGCATTATGCCTCTACAATTGACATATATAATCAAATCAATAGAGTTGTATAATGCGTCTCCGGACCAAGAAAAAAACAAGAATTGAAAATATTACTGAATTGAAAATCATGTACACATCAGGGCTTAAATAGTATACATGATACCAAATTAAAAATCTAAAAAAAGTTATGGATTTCTACCTTGTAACTTGAGCCATCTCACATTGAATATGACCTTATTAACGGTTTCCCCCTCCATTTTTACCAACAATATTAATAAACATTTCCATATCTTTATTCATCTCTACCTTCTAAATTAAAAAAAAATCAAAACATTTCAAGCTCCGGATGAACCAGACCGGAATTCAAATTTTTTTAATAAAATCTCAATTACTAATTCCTTCAATTTGAATGAAAAAACAATTGGTTTTTAAAGAATTTTAATAGTATTTGAGATTAACAATAAAAGAGAAACGACAGACCATTAAAATCGTTGGCCTCCGTTTGCAATACTTACGTAACCAAGCAACCCTCACCCCATCACCTTCTATACTCAAATTATGATTAGCAACCAATAATGGGAACAAATTATGCTACTAAAATTTTGATTGATTATTAGATAGCTATAATAAAACAACCTTTTTTTTTTAATTTAAATCCTACGATACAAAAATCATTAAAAAAATACAACATAACCAATTTTGCAAGGGAAATAAGGTGGGTCTGAATAAAAAAAGTAATCTAAAATTGAAGAAAAAATTTACACAAATCAGTAAATGTGTCTAAAATTGTTCTTTCGTATTTTATGTATATACATCACAAAGAAAAATGTATGTATTTATTACTTGAATTGTGAATGGAGATGGATTAGATTGATTGTGATTTCTAATCACTTTTGATTCCAGTGGCTATAATAGCAACATACATGTGACAGTTATTGTGACACCCGGCAAATTCTGGTTAACAACGCTGTCTAGATGAAAGTCTACCTTAGCGAGTCACGCGTAGATTATACTTAACTGGGTTAGTCGAGTTGTATTACGGTTCGGGAACTGTTAGTTTGGTATAGAGGATCATTAGATGTTAGTCTAAAAGCTCATTAGATGTCAATCCTTAACCAAGTGTACAAGGGGTGACGATTCGTAGAATCGTCAGAACATAGGGAACATACAAGTCTCGAGTCCCGGGAATTGGTGATCGAGTGTGAATGTGTTTGTTTGCAAGTATTATGTGTTTACAATCATTATGTGACTTGTCGGTATGTGAAAAGGTGTTAACATATGTTAAAACGGAGTTTAACGCGCCAAATGTGCTGAACCAGACCCTATAGGCGAATAGGATCTATATTCGCCTATAGGGAGGGGCGAGTAGGGTTCCATAGGGGCGAATAGGCCCTAATCGCCCCTACTATAGGCGATTAGCATCCCTATTCGCCTGATGCTGCTGCGTAATCGCCTATAACGTGTTGGACGACTAAAAACGCCTATAAATACAATACTTGACCTCCTAAACTTCATTATAACAACCCTAGTCGTCCCACAACTCGTCCCAACACACACACAACCTCTGGAACACGATTTTGGATCAAAACACAAGATTTCAAGCCTATTACATCAATCTATCATAAATCTAAGGTGTGGTTTTCATTCATGCAATCTTTAATAACGTTTTTATTAAATCCCTAATGGTCCAGACCTGTTTATAAACGTATGAGTCTTCTGAAATTCGTTAATAATCATTGTTAATTGGATTCTAGCTATTATGCATGTTGTATGTGTGTTTATGATTAAAAGCTAGGGTTTTTGTGATTCAAGAAGGATTGTTAGCATGATATTAAGGTAGTTACAGATTGATGATGATAGCATGTTGATGAGATCTGAGTAATTGTTCATTAGGGTTACGGTTATGAATGTTAATGTGATGTTTCATGCTATGTGTATTGTTTTTGGGATACATGGTTGCATGCAGGGCTGATAGAACGAGGTTAAACGAAGGATTTTGATTTAAATATGTTTGATATAGTTGTTTGATTGATATTTGATGTTTACACACGTTCTGGATTGGATTTGGAGTGTTAAACGCGCGAAAAACCGGAACAGCTGTGCTATAGGCGAATAGGAACCCTAATCCCCTATACTATAGGCGATTAGGAGGCTATTCGCCTGATGAGGAGCCCTAATCGCCTATAGTATAGGCGAATAGGAGCCTATTTGCCTTTACTTCATGCATTTACGATCCTAAATGCTAGTTAAGCCCTGAATTGCATGCTTTACGACGTAATCGCCTATAAACTCCTAATTTGTATACCATATAACCCTAATCGCCTATAGTATAGGCGATTAGCATTCCTAAATGCCTGTTGACCCACGTAATCACTAGTTGACTTTTCCTAATCGCCTGTACTGCTGCTGTAAGTGTAATATAGCATTTCGGGACCCGATTTAACACCTAGGAACATGCTAGGAACCCCGTAACATACCTAATAACTTGGTAACATGTGTTCGGACTTATTTATGTGATACTTGAACTACGTGCTATAACTTGTTGGACTTTAACGTATGTTAAGTGTGAATTGCATGATTGTATGTTTGTGAGTGCAAGTATAACACGGGGAGTCTCGGGTCACCAATGGGATGTCGAGTCTTGTACATTGGGTTAATTTAACAGTCACGGTGTTTTCAAACGAACTTGGTTATGGTATGGACATCTAGGGACTAACTAACCTACGGGTTATTAGTCTAAGTACTTGTAACTGTCATATGTTAGGTCGCCGCTTTACGGGGCTAGCATAGCTTGCTGATATTATTCGTATATCGAAGTAACGCAACCTAAGGTGAGTTTACGGCCCCTCTTTTAAGTGGTTTCACTTTTCGGGGGAGAAAACATGTGTTAAACTTATGTTTTGGTAACAACTGTCATACTATGGGTTTCTATGGTTTACTATACGATCTCTGGAAGTCCCGGGGGAAACCATGAATGTGCGGGTTTGCACAACGGGGAAATGTGAATAGATCTATTGGGAATGACCAACCCCGCTCGTCGGCTTGGAGGGTCGGGCGAGTGCATATTGTCTCAAACAGGAACAGGTTTACTATTCGGGCACGACATCTGGTTTGCGAGTTAGTAATGGTTTTCCAATCGTAGATGTAACAAAACACACGCCTAGCTAGCGTAATTGGTTTACAAATTGTTATAGTATGGACAGGTTGAACTTGATACTTTGATTACAAAACCTGTAAACTCACCAGCATTTTTGTGCTGACGTAAACTCTTACATGTTTTCTCAGGTCGCTAAGGTAGCACTATGGAACTTGGGCGCACGCGTCTGCACGGCGTCTAGTTAGGATTGCATGGTTTTCAAACATTGAATAATTTGGTTTACTTTTGGATTATATTTTGAGAATAAGCTTCCGCTGTAATTGGAGATTTAAACTATGTTTTGAAATTGCATATGTTCATTTAGACTTGTTTATTGTGATCGTTGACTTGGATCCTGGTTTGTCATGCGCCTCGCGGTAAAACTCCGCAAGTGGATTTTGAGGGTGTGACAGATTGGTATCAGAGCCAGGTTATAGTGAACTAGGACTGCATGTAGAGTCTAGTCTATAGCCGAGTCGCACACACTAGACGATCACATAGTACTAAACATTATGGTGGATTACGTATGGGCTTGTCGGGGTGTCTCTAAATCATCCGACCTTCCTATGTTACATCATCCGTTCTATCTTAAGTCGGGTTTCTTGCTTTCTAGGCAGTGTGGTATATTGGGGTAAATCGTGTACTCTTGAGATTTGTCCAAGGCTCGGACATCTCCCTTTTATACTCCAATAGAAACACTTGCCATAAACTACCGTAGCATTACGGTGTATAGCTAAGAGTCTATGTTCGGTGATTTGAACTTTGAACTAGGAGAACACTTGGAGGACCATGTAGAGCGGTTTATCATTTTGGGTGCACACAAAATCATAAACCGAAATGCATGAAAGCCCTAGTGAGCTCTGGGTTTGAATGGATAGTCCTGAGTTGGATCTAGCTTTGATCTTGTGAATGCTAGTGGTTACCATTAGCTGTGAAACTAAATTTTCTCGTTCTTTCTGTCAGAATCATGTCTGGAGTACGAGGAGGACGTGGAGGTGGCCGCAATGGTGGGCGTGGTGGTGGTCGCGGTGGTGGTGGTGGTCGTGGAGGTGTAAACCTAACACAAGAAGATTTGAACAACTTACTGCAAGTTGCCTTTCAGTTAGGGCACAATGGTGGTGGTAAGTTGAATTATCCATTTTTGCCTCATTGGTGAACCTTGTTTACATCCTTCGTAGTTTCTCATGCGTTTTTATTTCAGGTGGTCCTGTTAATCCACCCCCACCTATGTGTACCTACAAGATGTTTCGGGACTGTAAGCCCCAGGAATTCTCTGGCACTGAGGGTGCGGTGAGCTTGCTCAGGTGGCTGGAAAAGGTGGAGTCAGTGTTTCTGATGTGCAACTGTCTCCCAGAGGATCGAGTTAAGTATGCTGCTACGTTATTCCAGGATGTTGCTTTGACCTGGTGGAACAATATCACCCAGAATATGGGTATAGGGGAGGCATATGCTATGCCTTGGGAAAATTTTGTTCAACTACTGAAGCGAGAGTACTGTCCAAGGGAAGAAGTTCAGAAGCTAGAGCATGAGGTGTGGAACCTCAAGATGACCGGGTCTGAGATTGAAAAGTATACGGTAAGGCGTAATGAGTTGGCAGTGCTGTGTCCCGATCTGCATGTGCCAGAATACAGGAGGATTGAACACTACATCTCGGGGCTAGTACCAGAGATCGCAGGGTTGGTGGCTGCGGGGAATCTTCCTACATACTCAGAGGTGGTTCGATCGGCTCACAGGATGACAAACTTTAAGGTGAATGAGGGTATTTTGCCTGCTAAGGGTTCGACTGTCAAGGCCCCGGAGAATAACAAGCGTAAATGGGATAATGAGGGGAAAGGATCTGTGCCAGCACAACAGGGTAAGAGATTCGATAGCGGGGGTTCTTCTTCTTCTGGTAACAAACAGGGTGGTTATGCGGGGAAATTGCCTAAATGCCACAAATGTGGGCGTCATCATCAGGGGGACTGCGACCGTAATCGTTGCCATCGCTGTCAGCGACTTGGGCATTTTGCCAAAGACTGTCGGGCGACACTTCCATCGACCCAGGCCCCAACTACTAACTCGGCTCCTACTACTCAAGGAACTACGGGAAGGCAGGGTTGTTACAACTGTGGGGAGACTGGTCATTACAAGAAGGAGTGCCCGAAACTGAAGCAGGGCGGGGATGTGAGAAACGGTAACGGGAACAACGGGGGCGGTGGCAGGAATGCACGTGCCTTCGTCATTGGAGCCGCTGAGGCTAGACAGGATCCTGACACAGTTACCGGTACGTTCCTTCTCAATAATCGCTCTGTTAGTGTTTTATTTGATTCTGGTGCCGATAAAAGTTTTATATCTATGGAAGTTAGTCGACTGCTAGATGTAGTACCCGTACCATTAGAGGCTAAGTATATAATTGAATTGGCCGACGGTAAAAAGATTGAAGCTACTTGTATCCTTCGGGAGTGTCAACTAGAGTTGTCGGGTTTGTCGTTCCCCATCGACCTTATGCCGGTACCTTTGGGTAGTTTTGACGTTGTTGTAGGCATGGATTGGTTGTCTTTGTATCGCGCTGAGATCATTTGTTACGACAAGATTATTCGGATTCCTCTTCCTGATGGAGAATTCCTTTCTGTGTACGGTATCAAGGGCGGTGCTCCGCTAAATCTCATCTCCAGCATGAAAGCCCTTAAGTATATTCGAAAGGGTTATTCGGCCGTTTTGGCACTTTTATCTGTTTCCTCTACCGATGAGAAGAAGATCGACGATATTCCTGTTGTACGCGAGTTTCCTGATGTATTTCCCGATGATTTATCTGGTCTTCCTCCCCATCGTCAGGTTGAGTTCGGTATTGATCTTGTACCGGGGGCTGCTCCTATTGCTCGGGCCCCCTACCGTCTTGCACCTCCCGAGATGCAGGAATTGTCCAGTCAGTTACAGGAACTCTTGGACAAGGGTTTCATCAGACCAAGTTCTTCCCCTTGGGGAGCCCCGATTCTGTTCGTTAAGAAGAAGGATGGAAGTTTTCGATTGTGTGTGGATTACAGGGAATTGAACAAAGTGACCATCAAGAACCGTTATCCTCTTCCACGTATTGATGATCTATTCGACCAACTCCAGGGTTCTAGCTACTACTCTAAGATTGATTTGAGGTCCGGTTATCACCAGTTGCGCGTAAGGGAAACTGACGTTGCAAAGACTGCTTTTCGGACACGTTATGGCCATTTTGAGTTCTTGGTCATGCCTTTCGGTCTCACAAACGCACCGGCGGTTTTCATGGATTTGATGAACCGCGTTTGCAAACCATATCTTGACAAGTTCGTCATTGTGTTTATTGATGACATCCTGATTTACTCCAAGAACAAGACCGAACACGAGGAACACCTGCGTTTGGTTTTGGAACTTTTGCGACGGGAACAGCTTTACGCTAAGTTCTCAAAGTGTGACTTTTGGTTACGCGAAGTTCAGTTCCTAGGACATGTGGTTAATGAACTAGGAATTCATGTCGATCCAGCTAAGATTGAAGCGATCAAGGACTGGGGAGCACCAAAGACGCCAACTGAGGTGCGGCAATTTCTAGGCCTTGCGGGCTATTATCGTCGTTTCATTAAGGGGTTCTCGAAGATCGCTCAACCCCTCACCACTCTTACTCAGAAGGATAGAAAATTCGACTGGGGTGAACCACAAGAGTCGGCATTTCAAGAACTGAAGTCTAAACTTTGTTCTGCTCCTATTTTGTCCTTGCCTGAAGGCCCTGATGATTTCGTTGTTTACTGTGATGCTTCTATTCATGGTCTCGGTTGCGTGTTGATGCAACACGAGAAAGTGATTGCGTATGCTTCTCGTCAACTCAAGGTGCACGAAAAGAACTACACCACCCATGACTTGGAGTTGGGTGCGGTGGTTTTCGCGTTGAAAATTTGGAGACATTACTTGTACGGTACCAAATGCACCATCTACACCGATCACAAGAGTCTTGAACATATTTTCGACCAACAACATTTGAACATACGACAACGTCGTTGGATTGAACTCCTGAATGACTATGATTGCGCCATTAAGTACCATCCTGGCAAGGCGAATGTTGTAGCAGACGCCTTGAGCAGGAAGGAATCAATTAATCCTCGTCGCGTTCGGGCGTTACAGCTCACCATTCATTCCTCTCTACCTGACCAACTTCGTTCTGCTCAGTTAGAAGCTTTGAAGGAGGAAAACCTTAAAGCTGAGACTATGCACGGTGCCGACAAGCACCTCGAGCGAAGGCCTGATGGCCTGCACTACTTCGCAGAACGCATATGGGTTCCTTTATTCGGGGGACTTCGGGAGCTTGTTTTAGAGGAGGCTCACAAGTCCCGGTATTCTATTCATCCTGGTTCGGATAAAATGTACCAAGATCTGAAGGTGCTTTACTGGTGGCCAAACATGAGGTCGGATATAGCCTCATACGTGAGCAAATGCTTGACCTGTGCTAAGGTCAAGGTGGAATACCAGAAACCGTCGGGTCTCTTGCAACAACCTGAAATTCCAGAGTGGAAATGGGAACGGATTACAATGGATTTTGTCACGCAACTACCTAAGTCACCGAGCGGGAATGATAAGATATGGGTCATTGTTGATCGGTTGACGAAATCAGCCCATTTTCTCGCTATTAAGGAGACCGACACCATGGATCGTTTGGCTCGTCTTTATCTGAAGGAAGTTGTTTCTAAGCACGGGGTGCCGGTTTCTATTATTTCGGATCGTGACTCCCATTTTACTTCTCACTTCTGGAAGTCTTTGCACAAGGCTTTGGGTACCCAGCTGGACATGAGTACAGCTTATCACCCACAGACTGACGGTCAGAGTGAACGCACGATTCAAACCTTAGAAGACATGCTGCGGGCATGTGTGATCGATTTTGGCAAAGGTTGGGAAGCTCACCTACCGTTAGTAGAATTCTCTTACAACAACAGTTACCACACGAGCATCAAGGCAGCTCCGTTCGAGGCACTGTACGGGCGGAAATGCCGGTCTCCTCTTTGTTGGGCTGAGGTGGGTGAGAGTCAACTCACTGGGCCTGAGCTAGTGTACGAAACTTCGGAAAAGATCGTACAGATTCGTAACCGGTTGGCAGCGGCACGGGATCGGCAAAAGAGTTATGCTGATCAGCGTCGCAAGCCATTGGAATTCCAAGTTGATGACAAGGTACTTCTGAAAGTTTCACCGTGGAAGGGCGTCATACGCTTTGGGAAGCGTGGCAAACTCAACCCTCGGTATGTCGGTCCATTTACAATCCTAGAACGGATTGGACCGGTGGCGTATCGTCTTGATTTACCGACGGAGCTCGGCAACGTACATAACGTCTTCCATGTGTCCAACTTAAAGAAGTGTCTGGCTGACGAGTCTCTTATTGTTCCACTGGAAGAGATCAAGGTTGATGACCGTCTTCGGATTGTGGAGGAACCTGTTGAGATTCTTGATTACAAGATTCGTAGCCTACGTCATAGCAAGATTCGCATTGTTAAGGTTCGCTGGAACGCGGACCGGGGACCAGAGTACACTTGGGAACGGGAGGATCAGATGAAGTCTAAGTATCCTCATCTCTTTCCTAAGGAAGCGTTCGAATCGAGATATGTTACCACTGCTGCTGAATGGATCTCGGGCGAGATTCCTTTTTAACGTGGGGATGATGTGACAACTCGGGTAAATCTCATTCTTGGTTTCTATCTTTTGTCTGTTTCTTTTGTTATTCCTTTTGGTACTTGTGCAATTTTCGGGACGAAAATTCTTTTAACGTGGGGATGATGTGACACCCGGCAAATTCTGGTTAACAACGCTGTCTAGATGAAAGTCTACCTTAGCGAGTCACGCGTAGATTATACTTAACTGGGTTAGTCGAGTCGTATTACGGTTCGGGAACTGTTAGTTTGGTATAGAGGATCATTAGATGTTAGTCTAAAAGCTCATTAGATGTCAATCCTTAACCAAGTGTACAAGGGTGACGATTCGTAGAATCGTCAGAACATAGGGAACATACAAGTCTCGTGTCCCAGGAATTGGTGATCGAGTGTGAATGTGTTTGTTTGCAAGTATTATGTGTTTACAATCATTATGTGACTTGTCGGTATGTGAAAAGGTGTTAACATATGTTAAAACGGAGTTTAACGCGCCAAATGTGCTGAACCAGACCCTATAGGCGAATAGGATCTGTATTCGCCTATAGGGAGGGGCGAGTAGGGTTCCATAGGGGCGAATAGGCCCTAATCGCCCCTACTATAGGCGATTAGCATCCCTATTCGCCTGATGCTGCTGCGTAATCGCCTATAACGTGCTGGACGACTAAAAACGCCTATAAATACAATACTTGACCTCCTAAACTTCATTATAACAACCCTAGTCGTCCCACAACTCGTCCCAACACACACACAACCTCTGGAACACGATTTTGGATCAAAACACAAGATTTCAAGCCTATTACATCAATCTATCATAAATCTAAGGTGTGGTTTTCATTCATGCAATCTTTAATAACGTTTTTATTAAATCCCTAATGGTCCAGACCTGTTTATAAACGTATGAGTCTTCTGAAATTCGTTAATAATCATTGTTAATTGGATTCTAGCTATTATGCATGTTGTATGTGTGTTTATGATTAAAAGCTAGGGTTTTTGTGATTCAAGAAGGATTGTTAGCATGATATTAAGGTAGTTACAGATTGATGATGATAGCATGTTGATGAGATCTGAGTAATTGTTCATTAGGGTTACAGTTATGCATGTTAATGTGATGTTTCATGCTATGTGTATTGTTTTTGGGATACATGGTTGCATGCAGGGCTGATAGAACGAGGTTAAACGAAGGATTTTGATTTAAATATGTTTGATATAGTTGTTTGATTGATATTTGATGTTTACACACGTTCTGGATTGGATTTGGAGTGTTAAACGCGCGAAAAACCGGAACAGCTGTGCTATAGGCGAATAGGAACCCTAATCCCCTATACTATAGGCGATTAGGAGGCTATTCGCCTGATGAGGAGCCCTAATCGCCTATAGTATAGGCGAATAGGAGCCTATTTGCCTTTACTTCATGCATTTACGATCCTAAATGCTAGTTAAGCCCTGAATTGCATGCTTTACGACGTAATCGCCTATAAACTCCTAATTTGTATACCATATAACCCTAATCGCCTATAGTATAGGCGATTAGCATTCCTAAATGCCTGTTGACCCACGTAATCACTAGTTGACTTTTCCTAATCGCCTGTACTGCTGCTGTAAGTGTAATATAGCATTTCGGGACCCGATTTGACACCTAGGAACATGCTAGGAACCCCGTAACATACCTAATAACTTGGTAACATGTGTTCGGACTTATTTATGTGATACTTGAACTACGTGCTATAACTTGTTGGACTTTAAAGTATGTTAAGTGTGAATTGCATGATTGTATGTTTGTGAGTGCAAGTATAACACGGGGAGTCTCGGGTCACCAATGGGATGTCGAGTCTTGTACATTGGGTTAATTTAACAGTCACGGTGTTTTCAAACGAACTTGGTTATGGTCTGGACATCTAGGGACTAACTAACCTACGGGTTATTAGTCTAAGTACTTGTAACTGTCATATGTTAGGTCGCCGCTTTACGGGGCTAGCATAGCTTGCTGATATTATTCGTATATCGAAGTAACGCAACCTAAGGTGAGTTTACGGCCCCTCTTTTAACTGGTTTCACTTTTCGGGGGAGAAAACATGTGTTAAACTTATGTTTTGGTAACAACTGTCATACTATGGGTTTCTATGGTTTACTATACGATCTCTGGAAGTCCCGGGGGAAACCATGAATGTGCGGGTTTGCACAACGGGGAAATGTGAATAGATCTATTGGGAATGACCAACCCCGCTCGTCGGCTTGGAGGGCCGGGCGAGTGCATATTGTCTCAAACAGGAACAGGTTTACTATTCGGGCACGACATCTGGTTTGCGAGTTAGTAATGGTTTTCCAATCGTAGATGTAACAAAACACACGCCTAGCTAGCGTACTTGGTTTACAAATTGTTATAGTATGGACAGGTTGAACTTGATACTTTGATTACAAAACCTGTAAACTCACCAGCATTTTTGTGCTGACGTAAACTCTTACATGTTTTCTCAGGTCGCTAAGGTAGCACTATGGAACTAGGGCGCACGCGTCTGCACGGCGTCTAGTTAGGATTGCATGGTTTTCAAACATTGAATAATTTGGTTTACTTTTGGATTATATTTTGAGAATAAGCTTCCGCTGTAATTGGAGATTTAAACTATGTTTTGAAATTGCATATGTTCATTTAGACTTGTTTATTGTGATCGTTGACTTGGATCCTGGTTTGTCATGCGCCTCGCGGTAAAACTCCGCAAGTGGATTTTGAGGGTGTGACAGTTATATTTTTACATTGTTATGTAAACGTATCGGCACAAGGCAAGGTTAGACTATGGATTCAAAGTGGAAAAAAAAACGAAGAGCAACAAGAAAACTCGTGCTAATAACGTGTTAGAAAATAACAATCTAGTAGCAACCAACGTACAAGTCACATAAACATGAGAAGAAGACTCTAGACATCATGTATGGAAAGAAAGAATAAAGGAAAAGAGAATTTTATTCATTGATATGTTTCATATACAATTTTTTTTTGTACGGCCAAATTTCTTCTAATGTTAGTTGTTAGTGGGTATTGAACCCATGACCTCCATGTTAGTACAACAAGTTAGTTACCAAATAAAGGACCACTATTTATACGTCTATAAACATTGAAAGATATGTAAGTTATGTATGTGAAGAGTCACCGCATTATTTATATACCAAATACATGACCACTATTTATAAGATTATAATATTGATACAAACGTAATAAAGACATGGAGGTTATGAATGTAAAAAGTCACTACATTATTGTTAATTTCCTCATCAATTTTATAATTATGTTTAAATTAATTTCTTCAACAATTTAATATTTAGGTAGAAAGACAATTTTACCGCTAAATGACTTACAAACATTGTACTATAAGCAATAAATGTTGTATTTACTTAATACCAAAATGTTTGCTATAGAATTTGATACAAAAATGTTTGCTTATGGATTTTTATACACGGTTTTTGCTATGAAAATGTTAATTACCATTTTTGCTAGGTATTTTTAACTATGGTCTTTGCTACAAATTTTAGACACGAATTTTTTTATGCAAATTTATTAACTTGTTATTTTACATATCTCGTGGCTTAATATTATTTTGTTTACAAAAGTATCCGAATTCATTAACTATATATAAACACAACTCTAAAATTAATGATAAAAGAATTAGCCGTGAAAAGAATATGAATGTATGTATATGTGTGATTATAGTAAAAACTCAGTGGTTTACATTACAAGTAAAACATAGTATTTAAGCAAGAAACTAAGAATTAAGTGACTTCAAAAACAAACCTAGTACTAATGATTCTAAATTTAATAACTTGTTAGGAAAAAGAAATGTCGGTTTCATTAAATCTATCTTGTTTTGCTGGCAACATGTAATACATGGTTTCACCACTTGATCTTCATGTATCATACTTTTCAACCTGTTTGCGCTCTTTCAAATACGATTTTAAGTCCGCATTATTAAGATTGCTAAAACAAAGAGCAACAAGAAAACTCGTGCTAATAACAATATAGTAGCAACCTACATACAAGTTATATAAACATGAGAAGGAGACTCTAAACATCATGTAAGGAAAGAAAGAATGAAGGAAGAGAGAACTTTATTCATTGATATGTTTTATATACCAATTAAAAGACCACTATTTATAAGGCTATAAATATTGAAAGATATGTAAGTTATGTATGTGAAGAGTCACCCCATTATTTAGATACCAAATAATATTTATAAGACTATAACATTGATACAAACATAATAAAGACATGGAGGTTATGAATGTAAAGAGTCACCACATTATTGTTAATTTCTTCATCAATTTTATAATTATGCTTAAATTAATTTCTTCAACAATTTAATAGTTGGGTAGAAAGACAATTTTACCCCCTAAATGACTTCAACAAGCATTGTACTACAAGCAATAAAGGTTGTATTTACTTAAATTTTACGGTATCCTTCATGCTTTATAATATAGTATAGATTATATCATTCTAATTAGTGGAAAGCATAATTGTTTTTTTTCTAGTTCCTAATTATAATTCACGTATCAAAAAAATAATCATTTGGTATGGGATTGCCAAGAGAAAATTGGTTAGAACTTAGAAGTTGGGACTATCGCAATACATTTTTCTTATTTAAAACTATTATCAGCCATTATATAAATGTAAGGAGTATCAAAATTTAATTTTCCTTCTTTAATTATTCTAATTTAAACATAAACATAATCATATTTCAATTATAATATCACTAGCCCAATTAAGACCATTCGGAGTGGAGGGGCGGGAAGGAAGGTAGGTAATCTCAACATAATCATAATTTGTCTTTAATAAACCATAAGTGGGTCATTAACGATGTCAAAAATTGACTATTTAAAAAAGGCGAGTTTTCTTTCGCAAACTTGAGTTGAACCCTTTAAATCGTATTCTACTAAAGAAAATAAAGTTCCTAAAAAAAGGAATTTTGATCGAGACTAGCATGATTTTTTAGATGAAAAAGTAATTTTTCTACACAAAATATCTTATTTTTACATTTTTTTTAGAACATGACTTTTATATAACACTTTCTCCAGATTTATCTATTGGTCTTTTGTTAGACAACATTTATTAGTTATTAGGGGGACGGAGCGTTACCAGAATTGGTCATGGGTACCTCAGTCGGGTTTTTTCGAGTTGCATTCGTGTCCGCATATGCGGGGCGTCGCGTTGGTTGAAGAATTTTTCCCGAACCAGAAACCATTTTTTGCACCCCCCTTGCGCGCGCGGGTAGGTGCCAGAGTATAATGTAACACAAGGAATTTAATCTCTTCCATTTGGTTTCACCTTATAAACTCATTCATTTTATATCTCCCCACCAATGTGGGACAAACCAAACTCACATTTACTTATAAATTTCCAAAATCTAAACCAAGCTAAACTAGTGCTTCAAAACCCAATGTTTAGCTCTAAGATCTCTTTTCCAAAATGCTTGTGCTGATGCTAGTTCAAAGATCTCTACTTTTTTTTTATTATTATTTTCTTGTTAACGAGACTTAAGTCTCTTTAGTTATGACTTTTTTTCTTATAGACAAAATTACACAGCTTGTCCTTTATTTATTATCCAAATTGCACCTTCTGTCCCTTGTCTTTCATTTGCACTCATTTTGTCCTTTATTTTCTTAGTTTACTACACTCTCTATCTTTTAGCCTAACTAAGTTAAAAAAATTAGTTAACTTTATTTTCTAACTTTACACTTTTAGCCCCTGTAGTTTTCCTAAGACGTATCGAGTATATACAGTTAAAGCAATCTATGTAATACTTATCTTTAATGAATGAATTAATTTTGCCAAAGCATATTTGAGTATATAGAGTTAAAACACCGTGCATCTAAAGCTTTAAATGTGATATGTATAAAGGTTATGTAACTAAATAACCACCTCTCTTTCTCTAACCGGCTATATCGACAAAGCTTTACGTACAAGTGCTTATATGCATATGGTTATTTAAATACAACATATACATATGTGAAATGTATATGTATCTCTATATATGTCAATATTCCAACATCAATTACAAAAATAGAAAAGCACCTGTCAAAGGAAACACCCGTGAGTCAGCCCTCAAGTTCATTTTAAAGGTTTTCATCCCAAAATTGTGAAGACTTTAAAACAGTTGAAGTAACATCTCTTGGTCCCTCCTCGAGAACTGCAAATTATAACGATGATATAACACAAGAGAGTTTTTACCAACACCAATGCTTAATTTAAGAAGAAGTTACATTCCAAATTTGAAAAGAAAGAAAAACAGAGCATGAAACAAGAAAGAAGAACAACCAATCAAAATAGAGTATTATTTCTTTGTTGTTTAATTTTGAAGAAAACTATTTGAGATTGATTTAAATCATTCAATCCATTTAGAATTGAATCCGAAAATAATCGATTTCAATATACTCTGTTTTTTTCCCGAAAAACTCACAGATCGAACCATATCAACATATGGTATGATTCTTTTATACAAGAATTTCGTATGTCTTGATCTGTGAATATGTATAAAGATGATTTGTGTCTTCTTTTCAAGTTATGATGTGTTATGTGTGTGGTTGCCACATAAGCCTAAAGATGATAAACTCATTCTCATAGATCGAATTTACTGGATTTCAGACCAAGGATTATTTTTTTTATATATATGTTACTTGTGATGATTAAATTTGAATGCTGAATTAATCTTCTAACTTTATCGGTTTGGGTTTTGACTTAGGAAAACTACAGGGGCTAAAAGTGTAAAGTTAGAAAATAAAGTTAACCAACTTTTTTAACTTAGTTAGGTTAAAGGACAGAAGGTGTAACAAACTGAAAAAATAAAGGACAGAATGATTGCAAATAAAAGACAAGGGACAGAAGGTGCAATTTGGGTAATAAATAAAGGACAACCTGTGTAATTTTGTCTTTCTTATATGTACCATTATTATTATTATTATTATTATTATTATTATTATTATTATTATTATTATTATTATTATTATGTGTGAAAATAACTAATAGTTGGGTAAAAAAATCAGTGGAGTGTTGCCTACAAAAAAAATGTTTCAGTGAAGAAAATCAGTGAAGTGATGTGGCAGTCCAGGATTGGTAGAAATCAGTGAAGTGAAAACATGTTCAGTGGAGCACCCCTTATGCCCTTAATACATATACTAGTGTAAAATAGTATGTAATATCTAGACTTAGACTTTGGGGTGTGGTTCAGCAAACAACTTCGGTGGGGTGACGTGGGGGTCTCCCTCTCGGGGAACACCGCCCCCCGTTTGATTTCGGCAAGAACGGGGAAAATTCCCCGATGGCACCGATCAATGTTTTAATATAACATTAATATTATATATTTTTTTTGTCTTTTTCTGTTTAAAAAAATATTATAAAAAGGAAAGGGGAGGGGGAACCATTTTTCTAATTTGAGGGAGGGAAAATGGGAAAAATGACGTGACGCTAATGTGAACAAGGGAAAGAGTTCTACACCCCATATCCTTAAAACATGTATTGTTTTACAATCATACAAATTGATAACTTCTTTTATTAAATTCTTTGGTTTTAAGATTTACAAAGAAATCGAACTAGAAGACACTATCACACTAGGCATTCTCACATGTATTTTGTCTTTTTTTAATTTTCCGCAGGTGGGCCTGCTTTATGAAGATTTCCATTAAAAACCAAACATTCAAGTAAGTATTCGACATTGTTTCTAAATAAAAAAAAAATCGGTATACTTTTAGATTTTAAGCTTTGTAAAGTTAAATTTATATCACATATGTGATATGTTGGATATTATAAATGTGAGTTGGTTGTGTTCCACATTGGTGGGAAGATGAAAATTGGAAGACTTTATAAGGTAAAGTTTAAGTGGGAGATTTGAAATGTTAAACTTACATTATCCTGTGCAAAAATAGGTTCTGGCTGAAAAAAATTCTTGAACCAACGCGACGCCCGCATCTGCGGACACGAATGCAGCTTGAAAAACCCGGGTCCGCGCGAAATTGGTTTTTTATATCTGTTTTAATTTTTTGCATAATGTAATAGACTCTTCTAGAAAAAACTCTTGGCCTTCGGCTTCCAACAGTTTCAACTCCTGGTTATTATCAGCGATTAATATCATAATGATGGTGATTAATTCTCGTGATTAATTCGCGTTTAATCATAAGTTTAATGCTTTATCAGTTTCTGTCTTGGTTGTTCAAGTATATAGGACAGACCATATGTACAGAACAGGACATACAACTCACAACAGAAACATATACTCTCACATCTGTCTATTACTGCAGTAACAATTTCCAGACCAAGTCCAGTTTCGGTTTCTTTACAGGCAAGTGGGATAGTCAGCAATGCACCATCACTGTTGAACCGGTGTACCCTGGGAACAGACGACGAATCTGTTTAAGGGAATTGTGTCAAACACAAGCCCGGTTCTGTTAATCCGTTTTATTTCTTTCTGTTTGTTTTGTTTGCAGAATCGTCATAGTCTCCATTTTACTGTAAGATTTCCAACACTACTAGTGGGGTGCTTGCGCTTGGTTGCAACCGGAAACAGCACTTACGCTGTGTTTCCGAGTTTTATTTACCGAAAAAAAAGAAGTGATTTAGAAGGATGTCGATGAAAAATCATGTTTCACATTTTTTTCATAAAGAGTCAGAGAGGAAAATGGAAGGAAAATTTTGGTTTATTTCCTTCATTTCTAATCCTTTTAAATTAGAGAGGTTTTTGCCTTGTTATCTTTTCTCCCTTTACACCTTTCTCCGTTGCTTTTGTCGTTGTATATTGTTTGGTTATCAACCCATTAAACCACAAACTATTTAAGCTATATCTCCACACAAAGACCTTCTTTCACTCTCAAATTTCTTATTACTTAACAAAATTCAATGATGTAATTCATTATCTTCATCATCACCTTTGCTTGACAACTTTGTTTATCATATCATTAACAAGGGAACAAAACTAATAATATCATCGGTTTAGAAAATCTTTCAGTGAATCACTAAAGACGAAGGGAGTTCACAACCCAAAAGAGGAAATATATAATACGGATCGGCTTACCGCACATGAGTTATTGGTAAGTGATTATTTTTCCCCAACCCAACATATGTTAATAAGAGTTTTATGCAGTGTTTTCGTATGAGCTGTTGTGTATTTCTAAGAATATCAAATGATTTAGAAAGTAAATAAGATTTTTTCTAACAAAAGCCGATGCGCGTGGTAGTATGGGATTTACTATGTTTCAAAAAGTCACAGCTGCGATTAGATAATTGGCGTATGACACTAGTTCCGACATAATGGATAACTACTTAAAAATGTCGGAACGGGTGGCGGGAGAAAGTCTTCATTATTTTTGTGAGTATGTTATTCAACTATACTTAAAATAATATTTGAGAAAACCTACGTTTAGTGACATACAACAAATTTTGGAGTTTTATGAAGATAGACGTGGTTTCCCCGAGATGATTGGGAGTCTAGATAATATGAAATAGGAGTGGGAAGTTTGTCCAAATGTGTGGCGCAGGCAACACACGTGTGGGTATCATAAACACCGGTGATGATGCTTGAAGCGGTTGCACCACCGTATTTTTGGATTTGGCTTGCATTCTTTGGTTTGCACGGTTCAAGTAACGATATAAATATTCTTAATTAATCACTCATTTTCAACAACTAGATAAACGATATTGGACCAAATGCCTTTGTTTTCTTTATAAACAAGGTGCAATACAAATACGGATATTTTCTAACGAATAGAATTTGCCTTGAATTTGATGTGTTTGTAAAAGCATTTACACATGATACAACGTTAGATGAAAAGAGACCAAAGTTTAACAAAACTCAAATGGTGGCAACAAAAGACGTTGAAAGAGATTTTGATGTTTTGAAGAAATGATAGCACATTTTGAGCATGTCGTGTAAGATTATGGAAAATATAGAGTTAGAAATGTGATGTACGTATGCATTATTTTACCAACATGTTTTTGGATGATGAAGGACGTGCAATTTGCGAAAATTATGACGAGGATACGCAACTAAATATTGAAGACATCAGTGATGAAGCGAGACAATTAAACGAACGTGCAATTTATAACAGACAAACGCATCACATCCTCCGAGCAGAGTTGGTTGAACACATTTGGAATCCTCCACATTTGGTTGAACCGTGGGACGACGTGTGAAGGGGAAGGGGGATCGCCTCCACAATCGCCAGCTGATATGTTTCGAGGGCTGGATTCGCCATCTTCGGCTTATTCTTTGTCGAGTTCGGGTTCTTTGGCTGAATAATAAATGGTCCATGATCATCAACAAGGGAGCATTAATCAGTTTCCGAAACAACAATTTCATCAGGGGTTTTATGGTGGTTTTGGTGATTTTAGAGGTGGAGAGTCATCATCTTCTAGAGGTTAGTCTTGTTTAATTTTTATTTCAACTCAATAAAAAAATATATTCATCTGAAATAAAGAAAGGTGACTGAAGGGGTAGGGACCCAAATTCACATGGGCCCCTACCCGGACCTTGGGCCCAAAGACCGGAATAGGGCCAGTAAGCCCAAAAGAAGCCAGGAGAGCAACCAAAAGCGGGTCCACCACAGCGGAGTGTGCCCGTCATCAAGGCGGGCATGCTACCAGTAATGACCTCATCCCAAATGATGAAGTTGCAAAGGTGACACGTGGCGACACCAGACACGGTCGTACAATATGGTACGAGCCAACCAAGATACAACGACGTGTGGCAAGGAGCATGCTGCACGATCAACATGCAGGAGGATTACACGTGTCCCGGATAAACCCGCAGGGGACAAAAAGTACTATCCCTGCACGCGGCAGCCAATGAAAGGGCAGGGGACCACCTCAGCAAGGATCTCCACTAACGAGGGGCTGCAGAGGGGACAACCGTACACCTAGCAGCCAATCATATTCGACCAGACCTGTGACCAACCATACGATGCCACGTCGGAGGAAACGGTACAAACACTCTATATGATTCACTACCTGTCGAATATATTGTCGTATTGGGCCTAATCCTGGACCGATGTGGAGGCAAGCCCTTAACTGGGTCCAGGCCCATTGGGTAAGTTAAGGGTAGATGTCGAGGCCCGTGTGGAACCTATTTAAGGAGCACTTCGTCTCCTTAGATAGGACATTCAGAAACCCCTGAAGAACACACTAGTGCCGATAACGTTTTTGTGTCTGCTAAGTAGATTCCTTCGGGATTCGAGGCGGTCGCCCCACATCGGTATATTGTGTGTTTCAGGTCACCCATCACCAGGAGGTCATTCATTCTAGCGAAGGATCAGACTTATAGAAGCAGGTTTAACCCACTCTCCTTAAGGTTAGACTTTTTGTTTCTTCATTGGCGCCTTCCGTACCGGCTAGAGCAAGAGCTTTTCCAATCTTTCAGCTAGAAAAATGACAAACGAAGAGGCTTTGCAAAAGAACCAAGACGAACTTGTCATGGAAGAGGATGACGAGGCACAATCGGAGGGAACCCCTCCAGCCACCGTCACAAAGATAGCCCACAAACCAGTGAGAAGGGTTGGTGTCGGCCAAGCCACTAACCAAAACACCGTTGACCTAGAGGATGACGAGGCCAACGAGGAGGAAGACCCAGATAATTGGCTCTTCAAACAACAAGCACCACTCACTGCAGGATATCAGAAACGAGTAATGCAGCAAGCACAACAGCGAGTGCAAAAAGACACTTAACTTCGACACCAACCACAGGATTCAAGGGGCAACAAATAAGAACAAAACAGCGAGTCGTTCTCAGAAAGACAATACAGTAGGGAGTCATAGCGGAGGCCGCGGGAAGGGCTCCCGCAGTCAGGGCCACACTCCCACTGACGAGGAGGACGGCTATGAATCCAGCTCGCAGGCGGAGGGCGATGACGACTTAGTCAAACCCTATAGGCCAAAAGATCTCGCAGAAAAATCCAAATTCTGTGCCCGCGTTGCCCTAGCACCGATACCCGCAAAAGCTAAACTATCAAGCAGCATTGGTAAATATGACGGAATACGTGACCCAGACGATCATGTGCATGACTTCCGCACTGCAGCTCACAGTCAGAACTGGCCAATGCAAGTATGGTGCCATCTCTTCGCGCAAACTCTAATGGGTGCGGCTAGAGTATGGTTCGACAATCTCTCGGCGGGTAGTATCCTAGACTTTGACGACTTGCTATCTAAGTTTTCTCTGCATTTTTCTCACCAGAGGAAACACAAAAAGGATAAAGCCCACATCCTACTTTGCGCCAGGAGGGATACCGAAGCGGTTGAGGACTATATCACCCGCTACACGCGGAAAGCAATGCAAATAGGGTGCGGAGAGGAGCTCACACGCGCGGCTTTCATCCATGGGGTCAACCACGATGACCTTATGAAATGCCTCACAGGAAAGGACGGAATTCCCGAGTCATGGGACGAGGTCATCAAGGCGGCCAAAATTTACGCTTCGTCAGAGAAATCTTTCCGTCATTCCCGCCAGCATCCGTATTCCAACAATCACGGTGGCCGTAGGGATAAGGGTAAACAATCCGTGTGGTCACGCATTTCAGGCTCCGCAGAGGAAGGCAAATATTCCGCACAGCAAGACGCACGTCACATCATCAATAACAAACACACCCGCGACGCGCGAGGAGGATCTAAGAAAAATACAGAGTGGACGCCATTAACAAAGACGCCGTCACAGGTGCTCCCCACCGAACAACACAACTTCAAAGAGCCTCGCCCACTCGGCAAGCGGAGACATGTAGACACAAGCAAATCATAGACGCATCAGCGTTTTCACGCGATGGCGTCACCTTGGTCCATGAGTAATGCTTTAACGAGCAACTCACCGCGGACTAAGCAGATCAGAGACGCATCAGCGTTTTCACGCAATGACGTCACCTTGGTCCGCGAGTAATGCTTTAACAAGCAACTCACCGCGGACTAAGCAGATCAGAGACGCATCAGCGTTTTCACGCGATGACGTCACCTTGGTCCGCGAGTAAGGCTTTAACAAGCAACTCACCGCGGACTAAGCAGATCAAAGACGCATCAGTGTTTTCACGCGATGACGTCACCTTGGTCCGCGAGTAATGCTTTAACAAGCAACTCGCCGCGGACTAAGCAGATCAGAGACGCATCAGCGTTTTCACGCAATGACGTCACCTTGGTCCGCGAGTAGTGCTTTAACAAGCAACTTACCGCTGACTAAGCAGATCAGAGACGCATCAGCGTTTTCACGCGATGGCGTCACCTTGGTCTGCGAGTAATGCTTTAACAAGCAACTCGCCGCGGACTAAGCAGACTAGAGACGCATCAACGTTTTCATGCTATGGCGTCACCTTGGTCCGCGAGTAATGCTTTAACAAGCAACTCGCCACAGACTAAGCAGACTAGAGACGCATCAACGTTTTCACGCGATGGCGTCACCTTGGTCCGCTAGTAGTGCTTTAACAAGCAACTCACGACGGACCAAGAAGATCAGGAACGCATTAAGCGTTTCCACACAATAGTGTCACCTTGGTCGTAAAGTAATGATCTCAGCGAGCAACTCGCCGCAGTCTAAGCAGGTCAACATTTTAATGTAATAACGTCATAGCGAGAAATGACACATCTACACAAGGACACTGGTTACACAAGCAATATAGAAGGATCTAAAGCCGTAGCCATAAATACATTTCATAAAGGATCATATCTGTGACACCCGACATGTTTGGGTCAACATTTTATAAACACATAAGTCTACCTTAGCGAAAAACGTTTATTAAACATACTTGGCGGGGTCAGTAGAGTCGGAACACAGTCCGTATTGTCCAGGGTACAATGATTCGGGAGATCATTGGGTTAGTCACACACACACACACACGATACGAGTCCCGTTGTTGGTGAATTACATAAACTAATTAAGTGTATGTGTAGACTAATTGTCCTATGGTGGATTATATGCTTAGATGTGTTTAAATGATGTGTAGATAATCATCCGTGCTTAAATATGTTAAACATAGACTAAGGTTGCATGCTCGTATGGTAGGGTGCGTTAAAATACGTTAAACACGACAAATTGGAAAAACTAGAAAAACGTAAGTCCTGGTTCGACCAAACGAATGGGCGAACCTGGACAATACTCCTGGTTCGACCTTTGTAAAATGGGCGAACCTGGGATATGGAATTGAAAGAATTTCATTCGACCAAGTCAGGGTACGTTCGACCCTGTGAAAGGGTCGAAGGAGAGCACATTCGCCCAGGTAAAAGGGGCGAATGTGGACATAGTATAAATACCACACTTTGTCATTTTTCACCATTTCACAAACCCTAACCGTCTCAAAACACTCTCTAGCAACTTTAAACATTGGGGAAGGAGTTTTTGCCCTTGTTTTCTATAATCTAACCTACAAACATCTTCTACACAAAGATCTAAGGTGTGTTCTTCATTCTAAATCATTTTTAAAGCATTTCAATTCGTTTTTATTAAACCCCAAGAGTCCAGATCTGATACAAACATGTTTTCATGGATAAAAACCTTCCTAATGTCTTTCTAAACAAAACCTATTCATAAACAATGAGTTTTCATACAAATTAACATGTGTTAATGGTGTTTTATGTGATGTTATGTATTGTTTGATGATTGATTGCTGTATAGATGTTATAACAATGATCTAGGACTGTTATTAATGATTTTTTATGATTGAGATAGGTTACAATTGATTATTGATGATGTTTTGTCCATTTTGGGGATTTTGGGTTAAATCTAGGGCTTGTTCATGATAATAGTGATAAGGATATGATTGGGGGTTTATTGTTCATAATAATCTAAGTATATTAAGTTGATTATTGATTGATTTCAAAAAGTTTCCTAATTGGGTAAAGATTGCATGCGTTTGATGTGACATCTCCATAATTTGCTATTTCGGGTAACTTGTAAAACGGACGGATTTCGGGATAAAATTGGTAGGGTTTTGTAGGAATATGTTAATGATAGTTGACTGCTGTGATTGGTGATGTTTCGTGATGTTTTCGGATCGTTTAGATGCGTCTTGGTGCGTTTTATAAAATGCTGATGAAAACGGGCGAACGTGGAATAAAATTGGTTCGAATGGGCGAACGTGGAACAAAACATGGGAAAAACGGGCGAACGTGGGAAAAATGGGCGAACGTGGCTCAAACGGGTGAACGTGGAACAAAACGTGGGAAAAACGGGCGAACGTGGCTCAAACGGGCGAACGTGGAAATGGGAAAAACCACATTCGACCATCTGATGTCCGGAATGAGATTTTTGATGCAAACTAAGTGTTTTATGCTTGAAACTTATGTGTTAAACTTATGTGCATGACTAATTGATGTAATGGGTCACCAACGGGATGTCGGGTTGGTCTGGGATGTCCGGTTAACGTTTAAACACACTTTTTAACACACGTAGTCAAGATCTGGACAATTGGGGACTAGTTAGCCTTCGGGTTAATAGTCATCACACTTATGTAAACTCATTGATAGGTTGTCATTAGTTGGGATTATCATACATGTGTTGGAATTCTAGTTATCAGAAGAAGCACTCTAAGGTGAGTTTCACGACCCCTCTTTTATACTCTTTTCTCTCGGGGGAGAAGCATGCCACACATTTTAATAATGCAACGTTCATGATTTGAAAACGCAACTCTTATGAAACTTACCACTTTTGGAAACGTAACACTTTTAGAAACATGACGCCTTTTGGGAATGTAACTCTTTTAAGAAACGTGACACGTTTGGCACTTGGCATATTTAACATTGGCACTTGACACTTTTAAACATTGGCATTTGGCATATTTAAACATTGGCACTTGACACTTTTAAACATTGACACTTGGCATTTGGCACTTGGCGCTTGGCACTTATTTACTATACGACGAAACCTAAGTCCCTATTGAAACCATGAATGTGCGGGGCACAACGGGGGAAATGTGGATAGATCTATCGGGCGTGACGAACCCCACCTGACGGTTGGGAGCTGGGCGGGTGCATATTGTCTCTGCTTGACACTTGACACTTGGCACATGGGCAGCAACTCGAGCAACGTTTGTCAGTAATGGTTTTAGCAACACAGTCGTAGTAGTAAGGGAACGTTTGTTATTTACTTGGAACTTTTGCACACTTGGCACTTTATGATGAATTGCTTTACACATGAAAACGTTTACGAACTTAAAACCTGTGAACTCACCAGCATTATATGTTGACGTCTTTTTGGCATGTTTTCTCAGGTCGCTAAGGTAGCAGCATTGAGTATAGGTGTACGGGGTCTCACAGCGTCTAGGGATCATATGCATGTTTTGTTAAACATTTCAGACTTTGAGTTTTACTTTTAAGTTGTAATAATACATTTTGCTTCCGCTGTGTTAGAACGGTTTTGAAACTCAATGGTAGTTTACGTTGTTTTCTTATCATATAGATGTCATTTATTGTGACCGTTGACTTGGATCCTGGTGTGTCACGGGCCTCGCGGTAAAACCCCGCACGTGGAAATTTGAGGGTGTGACAGATTGGTATCAGAGCCAATGGTTATAGTGAACTAGGACTGCATGTAGAGTCTAGTCTATAGCCGAGTATCACACACATTAGACGGTCACACATATTTACGAGTCGTGTCATTTGGTAAACATACTAACCTTGTCGGGGTGTCGGTGTCCTCATCACGCAGTATCACGTTATCTATCTTTTGTTATTCCTACCTTGGTTCTATCTTCTTCTTCGGGTTTGAAGATGAAGGGGCTTATCGCTTATACTTGGCAGTAGTGTGCATTGGGGTGGCTTCGGCACATTCTTGAGATCTTTCCGGGTTTTGGATATCTCCCCTCTATGCTCTAATGTACATACTTGCCTAGACACACACTATCATGCACTAGTACTTGTCATAGTACACTCCTGAGTGACTGTTCACTTTGGGATCCTCGTGCGATAACAGTTTCTTTTAGGAATGTGGGTATCGAGTGATTTGATGTTCTAGCTAGGAGCACGCCTAGAGGACCATGTAGAGCGATTTGTTATTTCGGGGGCACACGAAATCATAAATCGAAATGCATGAAAATCTTGGTGGACTTCGTGTTCAGACTAATGGTCATGCTGGAACCACGTTCTGAATTCGTTTGGTCACTTGTAACTCGATCTGTTGGTGGTTTTGAGTATCTTGTCTCATATTTGGCAGAACATGTCTGGTCGCGCTGGTGGACGTGCTGGTGGACGCCGTGGTGACGGCGGGGGTCGCAATGGCGGTGGACGAGGTGGTGGGAACATCACCATGACTCAGGCGGAGTTGGAGCACATGTTGCAGCAGCAGTTGAACGTTGCGTTGGCTGCTTTCCAGGCTGCTCAGCAGACCCTGGGAAATACTAATCAGGTGTAGTCTGGGTGCACCTACAAGAAGTTCATGGACTGTAAGCCCCATTTCTTCAATGGGACTGAAGGGGCAGTGGGTCTGCTCCGGTGGCTAGAGAAGATCGAGTCGGTGTTTGCTATGTGTAACTGTCCTGACGCTGATCGTGTCAAGTATGCTTCTGCTACTCTAGAGGGACATGCTTTGACCTGGTGGAACTCCACCACTGCGAATCTTGGCCTGGGTGAGGCCAATGCTATGCCGTGGTCTGAGTTTGTTCAGATGTTGCGAGCGGAGTATTGCCCGAGGGACGAGATTATGAAGTTGGAGCATGAGTTCTGGAATCTGAAGATGGTTGGGTCGGAGATCGAGGAGTTTACTGCTAGGCACAACGAGTTGGCTGTGATGTGCCCCGGTTTGGCTACACCGGAGTACCGGAGGATTGCGCACTACGTTGCTGGGTTAGTGCCAGAGATTGCTGGACTTGTTGCCGCTGCTGATCACACTACTATGTTGGACACTGTTTGGGCAGCTCACAAGCTGACCAACATGAAGGTTGCTGAGGGTGTTCTACCTCCGAGGGGTGCTGCTGTGAAAGCTCCTGCGGACAACAAGAGGAAGTGGGAGAGTGTTGGGAAGAACGTTGGGTCGTCTCAACAGCAGGTTAAGAGGCAGGACGTTGTGGGAGCGTCATCTGAGCAGAAGACTGGGGGTTATGTTGGTAAGAGTCCGAAGTGTAACACGTGTGGGTATCACCATGTTGGGGGTTGCGATGCGTTTCGCTGTAATCATTGTCAGCGAGTCGGTCACTTGGCTAAGGATTGTAGGGTCAATCTGCAGCCGAAACAGACTCAAGCGGTTGTCCCCGCTCCTGCTCCTCGGGGAAACCATGGGTGTTTTAACTGTGGGGAGACTGGGCACTTCAAGCGGGATTGTCCTAAGCTGAACCAAGGGACTGCAGGTGGTGCTGGGAACGAAGGCGGCGGTCGAACTACTCGTGGTCATGTTTACGTCATTGGCGCTAGGGAGAACCAGGAGGATCCTGACACTGTTACTGGTGAGTGTTCTTTTCTTGATTCTCGTTATGCTCGTATTCATTCTCGTTCACATTGTTTGGCGATTCGTATTCATTGTGTGCATTCAGTTTGGTATTTGGTCATTGTTTTGCATTCGTGGGTCTGATGTGGGTCCTTTAGAGATGCTACTTGGATGGTACCGGTGTGTCATTTATACCGATCACAGTAGTCTCTAGTAGGCCTTCGATCAGGAGGATTCATTGTTTTGTATTCACTTTGGGGAGGGCGGTTCCCCGGCATAGAGTATCCGTTGATATCATCTCTCGTTCGTGGTTATCATTTAGTTTGTGTTCTGGAAAACGTTACTGGGGTTAGGTTGACACTCATTACTGTCGAAGAGTGAATCTCGGGGTGAGATTTCCTTTCAACAGGGGGATGATGTGACGACCGGGAAATTTTTTTTCTTTTTATCGCTTCGTTCTCTTTGACTTCGGGAAATTTTCAGGACGAAAATTCTTTCAACAGGGGGATGATGTGACACCCCGCATGTTTGGGTCAACATTTTATAAACACATAAGTCTACCTTAGCGAAAAACGTTTATTAAACATACTTGACGGGGTCAGTAGAGACGAAACACAGTCCGTATTGTCCAGGGTACAATGATTCGGGAGATCATTGGGTTAGTCACACACACACACACACACACGATACGAGTCCCGTTGTTGGTGAATTACATAAACTAACTAAGTGTATGTGTAGACTAATTGTCGTATGGTGGATTATATGCTTAGATGTGTTTAAATGATGTGTAGATAATCATCCGTGCTTAAATATGTTAAACATAGACTAAGGTTGCATGCTCGTATGGTAGGGTGCGTTAAAATACGTTAAACACGACAAATTGGAAAAACTAGAAAAACGTAAGTCCTGGTTCGACCAAACGAATGGGCGAACCTGGACAATACTCCTGGTTCGACCTTTGTAAAAGGGGCGAACCTAGGATATGGAATTGAAAGAATTTCATTCGACCAAGTCAGGGTACGTTCGACCCTGTGAAAGGGTCGAAGGAGAGCACATTCGCCCAAGTAAAAGGGGCGAATGTGGACATAGTATAAATACCACACTTTGTCATTTTTCACCATTTCACAAACCCTAACCGTCTCAAAACACTCTCTAGCAACTTTAAACATTGGGGAAGGAGTTTTTGCCCTTGTTTTCTATAATCTAACCTATAAACATTTTCTACACAAAGATCTAAGGTGTGTTCTTCATTCTAAATCATTTTTAAAGCATTTCAATTCGTTTTTATTAAACCCCAAGAGTCCAGATCTGATACAAACATGTTTTCATGGATAAAAACCTTCCTAATGTCTTTCTAAACAAAACCTATTCATAAACAATGAGTTTTCATACAAATTAACATGTGTTAATGGTGTTTTATGTGATGTTATGTATTGTTTGATGATTGATTGCTGTATAGATGTTATAACAATGATCTAGGACTGTTATTGATGATGTTTTATGATTGAGATAGATTACAATTGATTATTGATGATGTTTTGTCCATTTTGGGGATTTTGGGTTAAATCTAGGGCTTGTTCATGATGATAGTGATAAGGATATGATTGGGGGTTTTTTTGTTCATAATAATCTAAGTATATTAAGTTGATTATTGATTGATTTCAAAAAGTTTCCTAATTGGGTAAAGATTGCATGCGTTTGATGTGACATCTCCATAATTTGCTATTTCGGGTAACTTGTAAAACAGACGGATTTCGGGATAAAATTGGTAGGGTTTTGTAGGAATATGTTAATGATAGTTGACTGCTGTGATTGGTGATGTTTCGTGATGTTTTCGGATCGTTTAGATGCGTTTTGGTGCGTTTTATAAAATGCTGATGAAAACGGGCGAACGTGGAATAAAATTGGTTCGAATGGGCGAACGTGGAACAAAACATGGGAAAAACGGGCGAACGTGGGAAAAATGGGCGAACGTGGCTCAAACGGGCGAACGTGGAACAAAACGTGGGAAAAACGGGCGAACGTGGCTCAAACGGGCGAACGTGGAAATGGGAAAAACCACATTCGACCATCTGATGTCCGGAATGAGATTTTTGATGCAAACTAAGTGTTTTATGCTTGAAACTTATGTGTTAAACTTATGTGCATGACTAATTGATGTAATGGGTCACCAACGGGATGTCGGGTCGGTCTGGGATGTCCGGTTAACGTTTAAACACACTTTTTAACACACGTAGTCAAGATCTGGACAATCGGGGACTAGTTAGCCTTCGGGTTAATAGTCATCACACTTATGTAAACTCATTGATAGGTTGTCATTAGTTGGGATTATCATACACGTGTTGGAATTCTAGTTATCAGAAGAAGCACTCTAAGGTGAGTTTCACGGCCCCTCTTTTATACTCTTTTCTCTCGGGGGAGAAGCATGCCACACGTTTTAACAATGCAACGTTTATGATTTGAAAACGCAACTCTTATGAAACTTACCACTTTTGGAAACATAAAACTTTTAGAAACATGACGCCTTTTGGGAATGTAACTCTTTTAAGAAACGTGACACGTTTGGCACTTGGCATATTTAACATTGGCACTTGACACTTTTAAACATTGGCATTTGGCATATTTAAACATTGGCACTTGACACTTTTAAACATTGACACTTGGCATTTGGCACTTGGCGCTTGGCACTTATTTACTATACGACGAAACCTAAGTCCCTATTGAAACCATGAATGTGCGGGGGCACAACGGGGGAAATGTGGATAGATCTATCGGGCGTGACGAACCCCACCTGACGGCTGGGAGCCGGGCGGGTGCATATTGTCTCTGCTTGACACTTGACACTTGGCACATGGGCAGCAACTCGAGCAACGTTTGTCAGTAATGGTTTTTGCAACACAGTCGTAGTAGTAAGGGAACGTTTGTTATTTACTTGGAACTTTTGCACACTTGGCACTCTATGAGGAATTGCTTTACACATGAAAACGTTTACGAACTTAAAACCTGTGAACTCACCAGCATTATATGTTGACGTCTTTTTGGCATGTTTTCTCAGGTCGCTAAGGTAGCAACATTGAGTATAGGCGCACGGAGTCTCACGGCGTCTAGGGATCGTATGCATGTTTTGTTAAACATTTCAGACTTTGAGTTTTACTTTTAAGTTGTAATAATACATTTTGCTTCCGCTATGTTAGAACGGTTTTGAAACTCAATGGTAGTTTACGTTGTTTTCTTATCATATAGATGTTTATTGTGACCGTTGACTTGTGTGTCACGCGCCTCGCGGTAAAACCCCGCACGTGGAAATTTGAGGGTGTGGCAATATCAACAAAAAACCCTAGGCACCCAAATACACATACAAAAACACGCCCCCTAGGAGCACAACATGGATGCCTCAGGGTACTATTACATACATTTTCAAAAAAGGAAAATAGTAAACACCAAAACCTAGTCTAAGAAAATCAAGTGGGCCCACGAGTCACCATTGCGACGAAATCGGACCTTAGGGGTAGGTCGGACCACCGCAGGGCAGGCAAGGATAGCAGACGGCTGACCGCTAGATCCCACCGAGGCTGAACGGTCAGCAGCCACAATCTGACCACAGACCTCAGCCAAGGCCTTCATCTTCCGCTCCCCGTCGCCGGAGCTCTCAACGGTCGCCGTGAAAGAGGTTTCTGCAGCCAACTCAAAGCAAGCATCAGCCAGAACCTTCATCCTCCTCTCCGGGTCCGCAGGAGCAACCGCAACCACCGGCAGATTGGCGGGATGAGCTCTCCTTCGAAGAGCCAACAGGCTATCAACCACCAAGTCATCTTCAGCTTCGTCACCGGAAAGCTTCATGCATGGCCGGAGAGTAGTCATGGTAATGAGAGGAAAACTTTGGTAAGAAAGGGACAGAAGAGTGAGTGACTAGAGGGTCACCACAAACAACCCTTTTATAGACAATTAAGGGAAAGTAATGATGAGCAACCATTAATGCACGAAGTCATCTCAATCGACAATAGTGACAAGTGTCACTTCCAGCTGCCTGTCACGCCGTCAGTAGCCATTAATGACTGACGGCTGACACCTAAGCTCCCTAGGAAATCTAGTGCAATTATGACAAGTAATACGAAGAGACATGCATAAATAAAGGGGAAATGAAAAGCCATCAGAGCAAACAAAGCGTCACAACAAAACAAAACGAAAACAAACACAAATTATCCAACAAGTACAACTTCGAATAAAATCGAGAAATGCAACACTCAATCCTCCCCAAAGTCTACTGTATCAAGAAATTCATCCTCGGCATCGTCACCTGGCGGGGCGGATGAGGTTCCTTCACCTCGGAGTGTTGCAGCGGCCCGCTCAGCTTCTTCACGAGATTCCTTCTCCTTTTCCGCCTGCAGCTCTTTTTCTGCCTCTTCAAAGGCGGCACGCAGGAGCTGTACGCCATTAGGAGACTTGGCGCACTCAGCAATCACATCCATTACAGGGAAGGTCAACTCGTCTTACGCGGCTACCTCTGCGTCATACTCCGCCTCCGCGTCAATGTTGCTATAGGGGTTATCCTCCAAAAGGCGCCTGCCAAGGCAGAAGTCGAACCCTTGTTTAAAACCAAGGACAGCACCAAATTGCTTCGACTTCTCCAGCAGGCGGGCAACAGATTGAACCATGGCTGGTTCCTCCCATATGCAGGAAAACACCTACAACACAAAGGGTCAAAAGTGTCAGGGATGCAATAATACGACAATACAGCAAACATAGAATACGCCAAGCAAACATACCCCTTGGATCCCAGTAGTCATCAGCCAGTTGACATCATTAAGAGTTTCTTCCTGACTTTCCCGGGCAACCCGCAACATCTCTTGGACGCTGTCGCGGGACGCAGAAAGATCCTTGACATCAGAAGAAAGAGCCATCTTCTCATCACGAAGGATGTCGGTCTCGCGTTTCAATAGGGTAATATCATTGTCAAGCCCAGAAACACGCGAGGACTGTAGCAGCACCTCATCCTCCTTCTTGGCCAGGTCCGCACGCGCGGAGGCGGTCTTGGATCTCTCCTCCTCTAGTTCCCGCTCCTTTCCATCCAACGCGGTTTTGAGGCGCTCAACCTCACTTTCTAAACCGCGCACGCGGTCTCGCTCCTTGGCTATGACTTGGTTGGTGGTTTCACAGGATGACTTCCATTCCTGAGATGCTTTGACATGGCGCTCTTCATCCGACTTCGCCTGTGCCAATGCATCAGATAGCGCTTTGGATTGTGCCACACAATCTTTGTTGTGCTTGTCAAGCACATTCTTGAACGCAGCCTTGCGAGCTGCCAATTCTTGCTCGGCTTCCATTAGCGCTTGATATCCGCGTCTCACCTTACTCAGCGTGGCGGCGGCCATAGCCAAACCAGCGGCACCTTCCTGAAGAAGCGCAAGACGATCCCGTTTAGCCGCATACGCCCGCTCAGCGGGAGGAATGGAACCTAACAGCCACTCTTCACACGTATCTATTTGAAAGAATCTGCCATCTTCGCGAACAGACCAATCCGGCCTATACACAGGACCGGTAGAAACATCCAACCTGAGCCCAGCGGAGGCTATTCCAGTAGTGTCGGCCTTTTTGGGGTTGCTGCTGCTGGAAGGCATAGTTTCCTTCACCGAAACACCGCCATCACTACCACCCGCTGAGCCACCACCGGAAGACAAGTTCACGTACTCAGCACTGTCAAAAACCCCGCCTGCAAGCCCGGTGTCGTGAGGATGCCCTCCGCCGCCCGGCGATGTAGGCCGCGTCTCAAATCCTTCACCCATATCACCACCATCAACACCCTTCCCTTTCTCTTGCTCCTTCCTCCTATTCTCCTCCAACACTTTAGCCTGCTGTAGCTCCGTTTCACGAGCTTCATCGGCCCTTATCTCCTCGGTAGCTCGGACGTCCCCCTGACGCAAAGGCTGTTGGCTCACCTCCGACACACCCGGCCGCCCACTGCCCTCACCCTGTGTAGAGGTTACAGGCGGGGTAGGACCAACAGGCTGAGAGCTAGGCACCTCGGACAACTTTGGCCCGCCGGGGAAAAGCAGAAGACCACCTATGACAAGAGAAAAGCGTGAGTAAGAGAAACGAGGATACAAATACACAAACATAAAATGGTACACAAGGAGATACCTGGTTGAACCTCTTTAACAATCTTAGAGGCCAAACGGGGACGTTTGTGGGACACCGCCAAACGGACCTTCAAGTTGGAAGCCGGAGAATCACTCTCAGGCACTGTCCGCTTGGCGGAGTCCATCATGCTCACCACATCCTTCAACCTCTTCCCGGCGCCGTGACCACCTCGCCCGGATTCCCCGCCAGGACGGCTTGACACAGGTGGCGTACTAAATACCTCCACATAATCACCCTTGTCCTTGGCCCCGCCAGATGCTGGCGGCTGGCGAGAGGAACCACCGCCGCTACCAATACCTGCACGAGCCCGACTTCGGTGAGTCAATGAGTAAGACTCATCCTCAGACTCGCCATCAGAAATAAGCATAATATTAGCCCCCACTAGCGGAAACCGCATTCAGCGGGCGAGGGTTAACGGGGACATCACCTGGGATCAAAGTATGTCCAGGAAAGTCCTTCACATTAACAGTAACAAAATTCTTGAGCGTCTGTTCCACCAGAGGCTCCTCATTGGCCCGGAACGGCTCCCACCTAAACTCGCCATCAACCCCGGGAACAATAGAATAAAAGCAACTTTTTTCTGCGCACGCAACACAAAAGTCAAAAAAGAAGACAAATAGAAATCAATGAGGATGACCAGAAGACCGGAGACAGTCATACCTTCACCATTCACATAGAAGTGCGGATTCTGGTCAGCCCTCCCACCTACGCGGCTAACACCCGCCATCAACAATGCTTCAGGCTTCACATTCGCCATCTCAATGGAAGTAACGTGCTCTGTAATCTTGTCATACCAGTCAAAGTCAACATAATTGACAACCGGGAAATCCCTCAGCTTCGCCTTGGCGGACACAGCCAGCCATTGCAAAGGCACCGGAACAACCCCTTGCCGAATGAAAAAGAATTTTGTCTTCCAGTCATGCATGCTACGCGGCGGCTCGTTGCCCACCGCCTTAATCCTACTCCGCTGAGTAAATGAAAACCATTGCGGACCCCCACGGGTGAGCCGATAAAACGCATTGAACATCTCAAAAGTCGGTTCAACGCCCTGAGAACGACACACAAATTCGAAATGAACCATGCGGGTCATCCCCAACGGCGTCACTTGAGTCAAATAAACTGTAACACCCCAACCGATGGCGGAAACAAAGGGATGTCACGTATTGATGATTGTTCAGTAGCTCATGGTAAATAATACATTTCAATAATTGATTTAAATAAATTACATACAATTGTTCTACAAGAATTTACACATCACATGAGAAATACTAAATATGCATCCTCAAGCATTAACTCTAGTCTTCAAGCAAAGCTATAACCTGAAACATGTTAAGTGTGAAAATATTTTGGGTCAACAAAAGTTGGTGAGATTTACATAGGTTTGAATATTGAATTAAAATTTGTACAATTCGAGTGTCATGGCAAGTCTAGTCCATATGTGAAAACAATACTACCCGGTAAATCGTGTGCATAATCAAACCTTGTGACTAGAATATTGTGGTCCATCCCATACGCATATGGTTCACTCGTTTATGTTGCGATAACAATCACCCACGCTACCTATGTAGGATGTACACGTATCCGGGTGGGGTTGTCAGTCCAATAGATCTATCATTGTGTATCGTTGGCTTGTACGGAGTTAATGATTATGCTAGAATAATTATGCTTACCTTAGTAATGTTTAAGACATAATGCAACATAGAATAACACATAGACACTTATGTTGAATTGTAAATTGATGTTGTAACATGTTTCACCCCAAAATAGTGAAATGGTAAAAGGGGCTATGTAAACTCACCTTAGGTGCTTAATGAGTTCGTGAGTTTTCTTGAGCGTGCAAACACTTAGTAATAATGCCTTGGAAAACTCGGAACTAGCTAGAGGAGATAATGATGGATGAAAACTTTAGTATGTGGGAGATGGGATAATAATGTTTTTTTTATTGAATGTTATAAAGAGTTGAATGGTAGGCTATTGTATTTGTTGGATCAGTATTAGCTGCTCTTTTAGTTGAACTTGATAGTTGACACTTAAGTGTTTAGCAAGTTCTTGGTGAGTGTTTAGCACAGCGGAATGTTTATAAGTTTTATAGCTACACTTATCAACAGGAGTTATTACTCCCCCTGGAATCAAGAACTAATAAATGAGAGGTGTTTATTGAGAATCTAAGTGTTGAATGAGAATGAAACACTTTGAAAGATTCTTAGTAAACACGAAATGGAAATAACAATAATAATAGTTGAAGGATTTCTTGTATTAAAATCAATGTCTAAAACAGAAGGATGAATCCTTCTATTTATAGACTTTACAAATACATGAACCTTGCCAAAAAGCAAGTTCAGAAACAAGTTGCAACAAGTTGCAGTCTTGGAACTTGTACATAAAGCAAAAGAAATACTAAAGTATTAAACTACTGATATACAAAGGCGGTGGAAAAGATCTTCTTTAAGTACTGATGAATGACAAACTACTGATGAGTAGTTTGTCTTCAGTAGTTCTTCAGTTGAAGTGTCTGGTTTGAACTTCAGAACTTCTGATGACTTCTTCTTCAGTACTTCTGAATCTCTTCTTCAGCAGTTTGATTCCTTGTCTTCAGCAGTTCCATACTTAGAGTATTTTGACAGAAAGTGAATTAGACTAAGGTTTGCAAAAGTGGTTTCACCAATCCTTTTTGTCCTAACAATCTCCCCCTGGATTGATGAAGCCAAAACCTTACTAATTCCTTATTGTTCATTTCTGTCCTTCACAATTTTCCATATTCCTTTGAACATGGAATTCTTGAGCTGGTTGAGTTGATCATCAGTAAGAGACCCTTTTCTTGGTTCCAAGTGTTGGATTGTAAGCAGGTCTTTGGTTGACAGTTTCTTCAGTTCATTCATCGACCTATATTCCCTGCTTGTTTGATCTCTTCTTGTCACAAGTACTGAGTTGTTATCAGTAAAGGACCATCTGATGACTGGTACTTTAGACTTGTCAAAGTCTGCAGTGTAGGGAACCATGGTGGTACCCTGGGTTTCTCCTGAGTGTTGAATGTATTCAACTTCAGTGACTCTCAGGTGGGATTCACTTCCCTGCTGTTGTTCCATCACATTAGGTATCTGAAATGTAGGCAAATGATGTTCAGTTACTACCTTGGTGTGCATTTTGTCTGTGATGGTCTTCTGGATTTGATATGCAAAGGTGGAAGGATCCCTGAATTGTGTTAGCAGAGGCTTCTCTTCTATGTCAAAATCAGAATGTACTACTGTACTACCTTCTAGTAGTACCATTCTGAAATCAGTCTTTACTTTTTCCTCTGTCTTCTTTCTTTGGGTAGCTGGTCTTCTTTGAACACCAGAAGTTCTAACTACTGAAGTTAAGGCTTCAGCAGTTTGAAACTTCTCTGGATTAGCAGCCCTTGCAGCCTTGTATTTTCTGTATGTGTCCACCAATCTTTCTTCTTTCCACTTGGACACTGAGGCTTTTGAACCATAACCATTGGCTACCAGTTCTTCTATCATCTGAGCTCTCTTGGCCTTTGTGTCTTTACTTGTTACAAGTTTATCTGCAATAAGTTGAGCTCTTCTTGTCAGCTCTTCCACAGAGAGTCTCTTCAATGTATGGGCTTTGACTTTGTTGTTCTTCATAATGTAAGACATCAGTTGATGTCTTTTGTCTTGTTCAGCAATCTCATCTAGGCTAGCCTGCCTTTGTAGTTCAGCTTCATAAGCCTGAAGTTTTTCTTCATGGCTTAGATCTAAGTCATCCCTTTCTTCCAGATTTTTCCAAATCAGATCTTCTCTGGCCTTCTTTTGGGCTGCAACTAAACTCTTCTCAAGTAAATCAGCTGATTGAGAGATTGGAGAAGGGTTTAGCACAGTCATTGTTGTAACTGTTGTAGTAGGCTTGATAGGAGCAGATGTTGGTTGAATAGGAGCAGTTGATCTGGAAGGGTCATCAGTTTGAGTCTTGGAAGTGTTAACTTCTGATGGGTTGACAACTTCTGAAGGTTTGTCAACTACTGAAGGATTGTCTTCAGTACTTTCTGATTCTTCATCAGAACTTTGGCCATCAGAGGTTTCTTCATTATGCCCTTGGGTTTCATCAGCCTTTTCAGCATCTTCTATTTCTTGAATAGAGACACCAAATTGTTGTGCCAGTTTCTCTTTTCTGGCTTGATCTTGTTGATCTCTAGCTAGGATAGCCACTCTTTCCTTTCTTCTGGCTTCAAGTGTATCCATAGGTACCTTGATTTTCTCCCCCTTTTTGGCTTTATCACCTTTGGAAGTTGAAGCTTGGGAGAAATGACCTTGAAGATGAGCAATCTGTTTGCTGTTGTGATCAATCTTGTTGGACAGATCATTCATCTTTGTCTGTATCACTCCAAATTGGTTCTTTATGGACAGCTCCAAGTCAGCTGTGTATGTTTGGATGTGATTTTTGATGAGGGTGTTCATCATGTGATACAAGGGACCATCTGGGCTGCATAGTTGGTTCAGGTCTATGCTTGATTGCCCAGGGAATTGGGTAGGCATTTGTAGTGAGGGGTGTGTTTTTGGTTGATCTCCTTGTTGTACAGGAGATGCCACTCTAGGGGAATCATGGATTGAGTGGGCTTTAACCTGAGATGGTGTGACTAGCTTCTTGAGCTTAGAGACACCAGGTGCAGGACCTTCACTTGTAGCCGTCAATTCAGTAGTTTTGAGTTTTGAAACATCATCCAAATTAATGGAATCATCTGAATCCCTAATTACATCCTCAATGAGGACTGTATCAGTTACATCATGAGCTGAGCCCAACTCAGTTGTCTCATGTACCTCTTGTTCTTGGTTCAGAGGATTTCCTACCTCAGGCATTAAGCCTTCATCAGTAGTTGCCACAGTTGAGGTCTTAGCTTTTTTACTTCTGTCCTCAGGTCCACCACTGGGTGGTAAATGAGTAGTAGCAGCCTCAAAAGTACCAAAGGTTTCTAAGTTTGGGCTTAGAGACCCTGGTTCATCCTCATCTCTTTGGTTAGGGCTATGAGTGTCCACATCTATGTCACTGTCTGAGTCTATGTCTCATGTTTGATGTGGTTGATGGGGACTGACATGTGTTGATGGGACTTTCTCTTTTAGCCCGGAGAGAAGTTTGGCTATTTCGATGTCTGGTTCAGAAATTTGGGGTGCTGGTTCAGTAGTTTGGGCAGTGGGTTCAGCAGTTTCAAAAGAAGAATCTATTGGAATAGTTTTTCTAAGTCTTTTTCTTTTGAAAAGGATAGTTATTGGTGCTCTTGGTGGGGTTTGAGATGGATGAGACTGAGAGGATGTTTCAGTCACATCTTTAAGAAGTGCAGATTGCACAGTAGTTTGTTCAGGCATCTCAACCTCCTGAACAGCTTTTCTTTTGGGTTTGGTGGGTTTTTGTTTTGTTATCTTGGGTTTCTTGGCCTTTGGTGGTGTAGGTTTGGAAGATGAGGGTTCCATGGGGACTGGTTCTGGTTCCCCTTGGTCATCTTCTGGCCAGGCAGCCTGTTTGTTGTGCCTTGAGTATGCTTGTGAGGTTAAGGGTTTTAAAATTTCAATTTTACCCACAAGCACCTCATTACCCAGTTCAGATATTATGCACTGCATAATGAACCTTGGATATAACAAAAACTTTTTCTTAGTGTTATTGTGATGTAACACCAACTCATTAAAGAAAAGTTTTGATGCCCTGAAATTTGTTTCATTCACAATAGAATGAAAGATTGGTTGAAAGGTTGAGGGCATCTAGTCATAAGACCCAGTTTTAGGACTCAAGCACATAATAATATAATGAAACAAAAGTTTATATTTTGGTTCAAAATACTTTTTAAAGATTGTAGCTTGTGAGAGAGTACCTTGATAACCACACTCAGTCATGGTTAGGTGGATAGCAGAGTTGTCAAACTTTTCAGGGGCATTCACATCATTCAACCCCAGTCTGTTTGAGAGTATGGCCTGTGTTATGGCCATTTGTCTTCCTCTAATTGTTGAATTGAGGGAGATAACTTCATCATCCACCATCACTGTCTCAGCATTAGCCCAGAACTCATTTAGAGTTTCAGGATGAATTGGTGGGTCTATGGTGAGAGCGGTGAAATATTGGGATTTGACGACGAGATCAATGATCTCATCGTATTGGGACCAGCCTTCTTGTTTTTCTAAGTAGGCTCTGAGATTGTGTCCCTGTTTGAGAACTAAAGCCATGTGGTTTGTGTGTGTTGATGAATCGAACAGTGATTTTGTGTTGCAGGTTCAGGGTTTGAAAGCTTTCTTGAGAGAGAAGGAGGGAATTTTTGTGTTTGAAAGGATAAGTGTTGAAAAAAGATATTTATCAGAAGTTTTTAACCGCTTGGATCTTCTTTATTAGAAGTTTTTAAGCCGCCTAGGTTAAAAATCTCTTTATCAGAAGTTTTAAACCGACTAGGTCAAACTTCTGATGATGGGAAAAGTCAGATTTGCCCTTTTTGACTAAACTGCTGATGAAGGATTATCTTCATCAGTAGTTCCCATTTTCTCTTCAGTAGTTTTAACAGCTGATGAGAAATACTTTATAAATACTTTTATTCATAACTTCTGAAGGTTATTTTATCAGAAGTTAATCACTTTTCAGAAATTATCCGCATACTGATGTTTTGTTCATCAGTAGTTTCTCTCTTTTCAGAAGTTTTTCAAGTGTTTGAAAACAGATGTAAGTGAAAAACAAAAAATGTGCAGAAAAATAAATAGAAACACTTACAAATTTAGCATCCCTAGCATGGATACTAACTTCTGAAATGTTGATGTTTCAAGGGGTTTAGTGAAAATGTCAGCTATTTGATTAGCTGTTGCTACATGTTTCACTTCAATTTTGCCTTTTTCATAGCAATCTCTTATGAAATGATACCTGATTTCAATGTGTTTAGTTTTTGAAAACTGAACAGGATTTTGAATGATGCTAATGGCAGATTTGCTGTCTACAAGCAATGGTGTCTTGGTCTCTTTGATTCCATAATCAAGAAGTTGATATTGGAGCCATTGTATCTGTGATGTACAACTTGCAGCTGCAATGTATTCAGCTTCAGCAGTTGAAGTTGCAACAAATGTTTGCTTCTTTGATTGCCAGGACACTAGACAGTTTCCCAAGAATTGACTACCACCAGATGTTGATTTTCTTGACATTTTAGACCCTGCATAGTCACTATCTGAAAAGCTGATAACTTGGTATTGCTTGAAGCAGGATACCAAATTCTAAGTGTGGGAGTTCCTTTCAGATATCTGAAAATTCTTTTGACTGCAATAAGGTGTGATTCCCTAGGAGCTGATTGATATCTAGCACAGACACATGTTGAAAACATAATATCTGGTCTAGAAGCAGTTAGATACAAAAGGGAACCTATCATACATCTATACATGGTTTGATCAACCTGTTTTCCTTGATCATCTGGTTCAACTTGTGTGGTTGGTGTCATGGGGGTGGAACATGATTTACAGTCTTGTAAAGAAAATTTGTTTAATAATTCTTTAACATATTTTGATTGATGTATAAAAGTTCCATTTGTTTGTTGTTTAATCTGCAGTCCCAAAAAGTACTGCAGTTCCCCCATTGTACTCATCTCAAATTTTGATTGCATGAGTTTCTTAAATTCATCACACAATTTTGTGTTTCTTGAACCAAAAATGATATCATCAACATATATTTGAACAAGTAAGACATGATTTCCAACATGTTTTATGAAAAGTGTTTTATCAATGGCACCTCTTGTGAAGTTATTTTTGAGTAAAAAGGTTGAAAGTGTATCATACCAGGCTCTAGGAGCCTGTTTGAGCCCATAAAGAGCTTTGTCTAGTTTGTACACCCACTCAGGATGAGAAGGATCCTCAAACCCAGGTGGCTGACAGACATACACTTCCTCTTTTATCTTTCCATACAAAAATGCACTTTTGACATCCATTTGATAAACTTTTATTTTGTTGGAAATGGCATAGGCCAGAAATAACCTGATGGCTTCAAGCCTTGCAACTGGAGCAAAGGTTTCATCATAGTCAATCCCCTCTTCTTGAGAGTAACCTTGTACTACCAGTCTTGCCTTGTTCTTTATTATCATACCAGCTTCATCTTGTTTGTTCCTGAAAAACCCATCTTGTGCCAATTGGTTGCTTGTTTGGTGGTAAGGGACAGGTTTCCCAAACCTGTTGCTTGTTGAATTGAAGCAATTCATCTTGCATTGCCTGCACCCAATTGTTGTCTTTGAGAGCTTCCTGGTACTTCTTTGGTTCCAACTGTGAAATAAATGCTGAGAATAGACAAAAGTTGGAAAGCTGGTTTCTTGTAAGAACACCTGATGCAATATCACCCATGATTTGATCAAGTGGATGATCTTTGTGTTTGATCAGTTGTTGTAAACCACTGACAGGTGTTGGTGGCTCATGTTCTTCAAACAAACTACTGAGGTCTATTATATCTGGTTCAGCAGTTTCAGTGTCTTCAGTAGTTGCAGGTGCTGAAGCAGATGTTTGAGTTTGGCCTTCAGTATTTGTTGAATTAGAAGTTTGTGAAACTTCTGATGGTTTTGAAGTTGACTTAATGACTGTTTGAGGAGTCCATGGTGCTGGATCCTCATCATCAAACCTTTGATCACCATAATAAGTAGGTTTGGATGAAGTGACAGTCTTTTCAGGTTCAAAATGAAAGTTGTCAAGGTCAAAGAGTTCAGCAGGATGTGCTGGAATGAGAGTGTGTTTTGACTCATTGAACTTGACATTCAGTGTTTCTTCTACTATCCTGGTTTTTGAGTTAAAAACCTTGTAGGCTTTTCTAGTTGATGAATAACCAAGAAAGTAACCTGAGTCAACTTTGGCAGCAAACTTTGAAATAGATTCCTTGATGTTCAAGATGAAACATTGACACCCAAAAGCCCTGAAAAAGGAGATAAGGGGCTTCATGCCATGAAGAGCTTCATAGGCAGTTTTTGAATGTCTCTTGACAACAAGAACTCTATTTTGAACATAACATGATGTGTTAACTGCTTCTGCCCAGAAGTATAAAGGTAGGCCAGAATCAGCTAACATTGTTCTTGCTCCTTCTATTAAAGTTCTGTTCTTCCTTTCTACCACACCATTTTGTTCAGGAGTTCTGGCAACACTGAATTGTCTAATAATCCCTTTAGACAAACAGAAGTCATTCAGAGTTTTGTTCCTGAACTCTGTCCCATTATCACTTCTAATGGTTTTGACAGGTAGAGAGTATTGCTTCTCTACTTGTAGAATGAAGAACTTGATGATTTCAGCAGCCTCATCCTTGGAAAATAAGAAGAATACCCATGTAAATCTTGAGTAGTCATCAATGATGACTAAGCAGTACTTCTTTTTACCAAGGCTCATGATCTTTACAGGCCCAAATAAGTCCATATGGAGTAGTTGAAGACATGCAGTTGTTTTTGATTCTTCAATAGACTTATAGGAGGACTTATGCTGTTTACCCTTTAAACAGGATACACAGTGTTCTTGACACTGGTATACTTTTAAGGGTAGACCTCTGACCAAGCCCATTTTTGTGACTTTATTTATGGTTTTAAAGTTCACATGGCCAAGTCTCTTGTGCCAGAGATCAGTTTCTGAAGTTGATGCCCTTGAGAAGAAACAGGCAGTGTTGTTCAGTACTTTGTCTTTTTCAATGTCCACTGCATAGACATTGCCACATCTTTTGGCAATTAACAAAGTATGATCTTCAATGATCTTCTCTATCAACTTCTGGCCTTCTGGTGATATGATTTTGCATGCTGTCTTTGTGAAAAAAGGAAGAATATCCTTTATCACACATTTGTGACACACTAAGCAAGTTGTACTCAAGGTTTTCAACCAGATTGACCTTGTCAAACTGTATTTTGCCAGAGGAGATATTGCCATGTCCTAGCACATATCCCTTAGCATTGTTCCCAAAGGATACAGATCCATCTCTTTGACTGATAAAATTGTTTATCAGGTATCTGCATCCTGTCATGTGCATTGAGCCTCCATTGTCCACATACCAAATGCTATTTAAGCCTCTGGAAACTCTCTGCACAATATAGCAAATTAGTTAGATTTAGGAACCCAAGCCAGTTTGGCTTTGGGTTTGCTCTTGAGAACATTTACAGTTTGTTCTTGACCAAGTTTAGAAATCCATGTCTGTTTGGCAATGGATTTTGCATTAAGTACAATGGTGGTATCCTTTTGAGGACCACCATCAACTTTGGTCATCAGTAGTTGTACCATGTTCATAAGATCTTTAATCTCAGCAGTTTGTGAAACTGCTGATGATTTAGGTCTAACTACTGATAGATAATTTTGAGAAAAAGACTTTTGTTGAGATTTTGTCTTTTTCTGAGAAAGGGTTTTTCCTGGTTGTTGTTTCTTGGGAGAAAAGGTTTTTACATAATCATTTTTGATTTGTTCCCCCACAACCAGTTGTTGATTTTTCTTATTAAACTGAATACCCTTTCTATATCTGCAAAATTCTGTTTTGTGGTTGAACAGACCACAAATTTCACATTCTTTTGTCTTTTCTTTCAAAGACAAATCTCTGACAGTTTTGATTGGTTTTAGGTCATCAGTAGTTTTCAGGTTCTCAACTCCTGATGTAGTTGAAACTGCTGATGACTTAAAGTCAGATTTAATCAATACTTCTGAAGAACTTTCTTTGTGTGATTTTAGAAAGTTTTCATGGAAAGATGTGCATTCTTCCTCTTCAGAAGTTTCACCTGAAACAATTTTTCTCCCATCTTCAGTAGTTTTGCGAGAGAAATCTGTTGGTGTTTCAGTGTGATTGTACCCTATGCCAAACCTAACATTTGAAGCACTTTGTTTGTTTAGCAACAGTTGGTACCCCTTACAAGATTCCACCCATTTTTCACATGTGACCTTGGTGTCAGCAAGCTCTTGTCTGACATTTCCTAGGTCATTAATCATTATTTTGATTTGTGCTTGGGTTTCAATAGCAGAGTTGGTCAATTTAGAAACTTCTTTTGTTTTTGCAGAAAGTTTTCTTTCTAAATCACATTTTATCTGAGTGAGTTTTCTCTCAGAATCATTAGCTTTTCCTTGTAAGTGCACATTTGTCTCTCTTATGAGAGCAAAAGATTCTTTGCATGAATTTGAACATAATTTTGTCAAAGATTCTTTTGATACCTGAGACAAGGCAGATTTTGAGGAGCATCCCTCAAATGCCATTAAGGCAAAGTTCTTTCTGCCATTGTCAGGCTCTCCCCAGTTGATGTCAAACATTTTGTTGTCTGCATCAGGATTGCACTCTGTGGTGTCAAAAGGAAGACTGCTCCAGTCAACATACCCTGAGGTAAATAAACTTTGTTGAGAGGGTTGTTGTTGCTGTGGAGGTTGTTGAGCAGCTGGAAAGGGAGGGATTGATTGTTGGCTTTGCATCTGTTGAGCAGGCATCTGTACATATTGTACTTGTGGCACATATTGGTGTTGTGGAGCTTGTGCCTGTACAAAATGTGCACTCCCTTGTGTTCCATTATTCCTGTTATAATTGGGGTTAAAATTGTTTCCAGACTGAGATTGGTTAAAGCCAGAGCTTCTACATTCTCTAGCAAAGTGTCCCAACTTTTGACACTTATGACATCTAAGTTTAGATTTGTCAAAACCAATTTTTGTAGAACTGTTAAGTCCTGGAAACTTCCTTCCTGACCTTTTGTAAAATTTATTTGTTTTTAAACTTAACATGGCCAGTTGGTGCAAAATATCCATTTCTTCAAGGTCATCACTGCTGAAACTATTTAAGTCATCCATGATAAAACACATGTTATCAGCAGTTTGACCAAAGTCATTATTGTCATAACCTGGGAATGATCTTTCAGATGAGATCCCAGCAGTTATGTCAATGTGGTCAAAAGATCCAAAACTATTTGAACAAGTTGGTGAGTCTTGTCCCAATAGTGCTGTACTACCAGGTAGATAGTCATCAGCAGTTTTACCAGAATTTTGTAACTTTTTCTTTTGATCAATTTCTCTCTCAAAAGTAAGTAATCTCCCATGAAGTTTTGTAAGAGTGAGGGAGCTAAAATCTGGTGAAGATCTTAAGACTATTGAGTATGTTTCCCATTTATCAGGTAAAGACCTAAAAAATCTATGAAGCATAGATACAGTTGTATAGATCTAACCATTTAGTTTTAGCTCAGATATTAATGAGGAAAATCTTTCAAATTGCTGAGTTAAAGTTTCCCCATTAATGTGAGCAAAAGTTTCATATTGTTGAGCCAAGATTTCTCTGGTGTTGGCAATCACCTCTTCAGTTCCTCCAAACTGTTCTTTTAGGCAGTCCCAAAGCTCTTTGGCACTATCACAATGTAATAGGCCAGAATAGATTTCATTTGGGAGTGCCATTGCCAACATAGAAAAAGCTTTTGCATCAAGCTCAAGTTTTAGGAAATCATCATCAGTATAGTCTTTTGGTTCTTTTGGAATCTCTTCCTTAGTTTCAAGATTTATGTTTACTGGTTTATGAGGAGCATATATCACAGATCTCCAACAACCTGTGTTGGTCTGTGACAAGGTATGTGCCATTCTCTTTTGCCATATGTTATATTCATTTCTTACAAGCATGGAGGTTTAGTGGCAGAACCAATATTATGAGGATCCATTTTAAAGAGTATTGATTTGTCAAATATCTCTTAAAGTGATGGATGTTGATAAAAGTGAGCTTATAATCCTTTATTGAATATCAATAAGAGCCTGTGTCTGATTCTCAATTTGTTAGATTGATATGTGATCAGATAAACCAGTGCTCTGATACCAATTGTTGGATCAGTATTAGCTGCTCTTTTAGTTGAACTTGCTAGTTGACACTTAAGTGTTTAGCAAGTTCTTGGTGAGTGTTTAGCACAGCGGAATGTTTATAAGTTTTATAGCTACACTTATCAACAGGAGTTATTACTCCACCTGGAATCAAGAACTAATAAATGAGAGGTGTTTATTGAGAATCTAAGTGTTGAATGAGAATGAAACACTTTGAAAGATTCTTAGTAAACACGAAATGGAAATAACAATAATAATAGTTGAAGGATTTCTTGTATTAAAATCAATGTCTAAAACAGAAGGATGAATCCTTCTATTTATAGACTTTACAAATACATGAACCTTGCCAAAAAGCAAGTTCAGAAACAAGTTGCAACAAGTTGCAGTCTTGGAACTTGTACATAAAGCAAAAGAAATACTAAAGTATTAAACTACTGATATACAAAGGCGGTGGAAAAGATCTTCTTTAAGTACTGATGAATGACAAACTACTGATGAGTAGTTTGTCTTCAGTAGTTCTTCAGTTGAAGTGTCTGGTTTGAACTTCAGAACTTCTAATGACTTCTTCTTCAGTACTTCTGAATCTCTTCTTCAGCAGTTTGATTCCTTGTCTTCAGCAGTTCCATACTTAGAGTATTTTGACAGAAAGTGAATTAGACTAAGGTTTGCAAAAGTGGTTTCACCAATCCTTTTTGTCCTAACAGTATTTATAGTGTAGATATTGGAGTTGTAATTAGGGACTATTTTGACTAGGCTAGAATTTAGGAACAACTTTGACTTGACTAGAAGACCATATTTACTAACACTTTGACTTAACTAGGAGACCATATTTACTAACACTTTGACTTGACTTGACTAAGAGACTACGTTTGACTTTTCAGGTTTGACTAAGGGACCTTGAAAGGGTTTAAGTTTAATTGGTTTTAATTAACATCACAAAACACCAAATGGTGTAGTGGTTTGTGTGGTGTGGTTAAGGTTTAGCCCGCCAGGGACTCGGGTTCAAATCCTGGCTCAGGCAAACATTTTTTTTAACGTTTTTAAATTAGAATTTTTAATAAAATCCAATTTAATATTGATTATAAGTCATTATTTAAACAAAAAAATTAATAAAATGGATGGGAAAGATAATGTAAATATGAATCGGATGAATAAACGAGGGAGTTCTATATATATAAAAAAAAAATTGTGTGATGTTACAGTCTCCCCTACTTTTAGGAACTTCGTCTCGAAGTTTATTAAAAACACAAGGTTGAGGATGATTAGGTAGAAATTAAGTCAACTGGGGTTTGGAAAATTTGGGTTAAGGCACGACATGAATTTATAGGTAATAGAATAATCTGTTTCGAATAATTTGGATAAAAGGTTTGATATGTGTGAGTTTTTAGGGTTGGATTAGGTTCGTCTGAAATAGCAAGGAGAATAAGAATCTAGCAAAACACTAAACTTAAGTGTTAGGGAAGAAATGCATGAGTTGATTGACTATAGAAAGACTAAATGAACTACCAGGTAACTAGAGTTTAAAATTGATTATCTACCGAAAACCTTGATAGAATTCCACACTACCTTAACGTACCTGTAAATTCATGATTACGTTCCGGACCGCAATCACCAATTTACCTTACATTAGGGTTTTGTGTCCTTCTATGACTCTAAACACATATGTAAGTAATGCAAAATAACCTTGTGATTGAATCTTTGTATCAATGAGTCTAATAAATCTTTGTATCAAATTACATGTATGATGTATCCAAAAATGAGTCCAACTGTTGAGCAGGAAAAGACCTCTACCGGTCAGTGAGTAGGAACCTCTACCGATTGTTGAGCAGGTGCGATAGCCTCTACCAGTCGTTGAGCAGGTTATTAGAACCTCTACCGACTGTTGAGCAGGCATGATGACCTCTACCAATCGTTGAGCAGGTTGTTAGGTACTCTACTAACTGTTGAGCAAGTACTTCATCCTCTACCAGTTGTTTGATTAAGTGTAACAATTGTTTTTTATTTAACACATAAGTTGCAAGTTCGTAATATATACATGTAAGTAAGTTTGTAAATGCATCAAGTATAGCATGCGAGTTGTAATAGAGTTGTCCTAGACAAGATTAATGACTCTAGGTGTGTTTATAGCAAATAGTTTATATTCCATGCTTTCAAGTATCATGAATAATCAAATGTTCAAGTAGATAATCAAATCCTCATGTATAACTAAGAATCAACTTTGATGCAACGAACAATCAAGTTTTCAATAGTCTGATTATCATAGGGATCAAGTTCATGTTCCAGAAGGTGAAGAATATGAATTTAGTTCTTGAGAGGATGATGAAGAACTCAAAGCATCATCAAGGTTATGAAAGATAGTGAACGTGAAAATAGTTAATAAAGGGTTTATTTTATAGTAAGGAGATTATGTAGCAGTGTAAATCGTGGGGTTTGGATCAAAGGTTAGAATCTAGTGTATGAGAAAACATGATTGTGATAAATACCAAAAATTGTAAAAGTTCGAACAAGTTGAAAATAATTAGGTGGCAATGGAGATTAAATCTTGTTCATGAGGATGGACAGATCTTATCATTTTTCTTTTTAAAACTGGTTTCTTATATAAAACAAAAGTTGCTAAATAGTACAAACTAAGTGGCTTTAGATCAGAATATTTTAGTTTAGTCGAAGATTTTAAACACGACGTTAGGTTTTATAGATCAAGGTGACATTATATCAAAAACCCTTTGTTATGCTAATGAATAAACATTTGGATTTAGAAATTAAGTTTGAGGATATCTTATAACAAAAATATGTATTTTCCATGGTTTATAGGTGATGAAAATTTTGACAATATTAAGAAATCTTTAGTGTTGGGCTAGGGTCTACCCAGGTTATGAGGTTACAGTTTAGAAATATGTAACATGTTGAAAAATGAAATAATATGATTTGGGGAGGGTGTTGAAAATAATCAAACATGTGGCTAAGATGGTAAGATGAAATGTGATTGTGAAATCCATATATGATTAGGAAAAGGGATTGATTTAAGCTGTAAAATTTTGAGATTTTAGAGCTTAGTTTTAAGGAAAGTGAGTGTAATCATTTATTCATTAATTAAAACGAATAAACAAAAACGTTGACTTATCAAAGCTTCTAGATTCTAATAACATAGTGAAGACATGCTTTAGCCTATAAGTGAACACTCATCCTGAGAATTCCCAGGTAGGCATCCGAGTCCCTCGTCTGATTGGGATTTATGCGCAATGCCAGTCCTAGACAGAAAACTCAGAATACAGGCGTTCACCCTTCCAGATTGCACGTGTTCGTTATTAGAATATAGAGCTTCGACGAGATTTATGAGGTATTTCAGGTTAGGATCTGAGAATTTTGTTCCAGTTATGGAGAGCAAACATCTTGTAGGGACTAAAGTAGGGATAAGAAGTAGGATAGAGGTAGAGAATAGAAACAAGTAGAGTTGCAAGTAAAAGGAGCAAGTACTGGTTATAATCCTATGGTTATAGACTAGATTATTTTTCTAATAACCTAATTCCCTATAACCATGGCTCTAATACCAATCTGTAACACCCCAACCGATGGCGGAAACATCAGGATGTCACGTATTGACGATTGTTCAGTAGCTCATGGTAAATAATACATTTCAATAATTGATTTAAATAAATTACATACAATTGTTCTACAAGAATTTACACATCACATGAGAAATACTAAATATGCATCCTCAAGCATTAACTCTAGTCTTCAAGCAAAGCTATAACCTGAAACATGTTAAGTTTGAAAATATTTTGGGTCAACAAAAGATGGTGAGATTTACATAGGTTTGGATATTGAATAAAAACTTGTACAATTCGAGTGTCATGGCAAGTCTAGTCCATATGTGAAAACAATACTACCCGGTAAATCGTGTGCATAATCAAACCTTGTGACTAGAATATTGTGGTCCATCCCATACGCATATGGTTCACTCGTTTATGTTGCGATAACAATCACCCACGCTACCTATGTAGGAGGTACACGTATCCGGGTGGGGTTGTCAGTCCAATAGATCTATCATTGTGTATCGTTGGCTTGTACGGAGTTAATGATTATGCTAGAATAATTGTGCTTACCATAGTAATGTTTAAGACATAATGCAACATAGAATAACACCTAGACACTTATGTTGAATTGTAAATTGATGTTGTAACATGTTTCACCCCAAAATAGTGAAATGGTAAAAGGGGCTATGTGTAACACCCCAACCGATGGCGGAAACATCGAGGTGTCACGTAGTGATGATTGTTCAGTAGCTCATGGTGAATATCAGATTTCATTAAATGATTTAATTAATTTACATACAATGATTCTACAAGACTTCATACATCAAATTGAATGAAACTATGCACGTATCTTCAAGCAAATCTTCAAACAAGTAGAACCTGAAACATGTTAAGTTGAAAATATTTTGGGTCAACAATTGTTGGTGAGAATACATAGGTTTTTGGAAATAATTGATAACCATAGTTTGTACAACATTCAGAGCTGTATGATGATAGAGTATGATACCGACATGCAACAATGCGTCTTTGTACAACCAAACCTTGTGTCGACTGATGACTAACTCGCAAGTTAGTTAAATGTTATTACTGTTATCGATCATCCCTGAGTCTATGCGGGTGGGATGGGTTTGTCAGACCTATAGCGCTATAATCTAAACAGGCGGCTTGATCAATGTTAATGATTGTACTGTGTCTTTTTGTTACAATCAAATGATAGAATGAGTAAATGATAGTGTATAAGTTTCAACAATGTAAGAATGAGTAAATGCTAGTGTATAAAATGTTTAAACATGTTTCACCCCAAAATGTAAAACAGAAAAAGGGGCTATGTAAACTCACCTTGGTAAAATGTTATTCCTTGAAAAATAGTGTGTTGCCCAAATATGTCAAATATCACCCTATAATAAGGTAATAAATATGTCTAAGTCTATCAGGTCTACAAATGTATAAGTTATAGGGCTTCGAATTGGGGATAATTGCTCGTTTTGATTAATATTAAAAATGTTCGCCAATTGAGAGAAATTTAGTAAATAAATAACCAAAAATCTTTTTATGAAATTTAAACTTAAGATGGTTACAAGAATGTGTTTAAAGTGTAAAAATAATTTTTATAAAATTATTTTCTTTAAAATAGATTATTAAATCTATTTATTATAAATAGCCAAAATCTAACTTTAATTTTCAAAAATACAAAAATTAAAGAATTATTATATTAAAAATCATATTTCTGTTCTAAATGGTTAAAAATAATTTGTATAAAATTTTGGTGCAAAAATGATGAAAATTGGATTTATTATGATTTAATTATGATTAAATATAACAAAAATTGATTAAAAATATAAATAAATGATTTTACTGAATTAAAAATTATTTCAGTAAAGTTTAACTTTATAAAAAGTTAGGATAATTTTTGGGGAATTTAATAAAACTGTTTTGATATATAAATGGATTTTTATAAATATAATAGTATAAAAATGATTTAATTATTATAATTATTAAATAAAAGAATTTCTGAAAAATAAAAATTGTAAATAACACTTTTATCTCAGATTAAACAAATGTAATTTTTTTAGAATTTATAAAATAGTTTTGATATTTTAAAAAGAATTTAAAAGATTAAAATGATTTAATATATATATATAATTGTTTGTTTTCAAAAAAATAGAAAAGAAAGAAAAGAATAAAAATGGTCAGGGCGGGACTCGAACTCGGGATCCAGGGGTTATAGGCCATAGTCACAACCACTTGGCCTAGACCAGTGGTTGTGATGAAACCCGGTTAAGAATAATTATATACACTATGTGAAACTGAGTTCATCCCCATTTCAAGACTTCGAACCCTAGATCCTGCAATACATTGATTCACACATCAATAGCCTAATTAATCATAGGGCTATTGATGTGTGGATGTCGATGAACATAAACCACAGAAATAATAAATCTTACAATGTTGTTTCGATACTCGATTGGATGGTCAACCTTAAAGTCAAACCCACGATCAAATGATAATAAACAGATTGATTTGAAGAAAATTGGAGGTTGAGAAGTGATAATTGACGAGTTGTACTGCTTTGTGGATGATCAATTTATAGGGAAATCGTTTGGTTCGATAAATTGGTAAGTTTGACTTGGTTTTTAAACAAACGCGTGATATCAATCAATTTTGGTCTAATTGATTGAAATTGTTCGGGTAATTGATGAACATTAGGCCGGCAATCATGGTCCAATGGTCAAAGATAATTAATCGTGGCTAAATCACCTAATTATGGTAGATTTACGTTTAAAAAGAAATAAAAAAAAAAACTTACCTGTTGCTGTTCGCGTGAAGGAAGAAGGAAAAGAACAGCATGGAGTTTAAATGTGCATATATATATTGTGGGTTGGGAATTAATCAATAACAAGCTTGTAGCTTGGTGGTGTGCCCGTGTGTGTTGTTGTGTGTGACCCGGCCTACTGCTCCGGTTCGAATCCGGGCAGAGGCATTTTTTTTTTATTTAACAAAAGGGAGGGAAGGGGTGGTTGGCTGTTGGGCTGGTTTGGGCTGGACCAATCTGTTTGGGCTGGGAATTCTGTTTGGGCTGGAAAAATAAGAAGGGTGGGTTTGGTTATGGGTTAAAATAGAATCAAAAGTGAAATAAAATCAGAATTTTTTTTTTATTATTATTATTATTATTATTATTATATATATATATATATATATGTATATATATATATATATCTATATATATATTATGAGTTAGGGTAATGGAGTCTTAATGACGTTTATATAGAATGTAACGAAAATAAGGGCGTTTTATATTAAAATTTGGGGAAAATTTTCGCGATGTTACAGTCTCCCCTACTTTTAGGAACTTCGTCCCGAAGTTAAGAGAAAACCAGGGTTACAATTGGCCAACTACCGAAAACCTTAATAAAATTTCACACTACCTTAACGTACCTGTAAATTCATGATTACGTTCCGGACCGTAATTACCAATTTACCTTACATTAGGGTTTTGCGTCCTTTTATGACTTTACCGATTGTTAAGCAGGTCTGATAGTCTCCACCAGTCGTTGAGCAGGTGGTAGGGCCTCTCCCGACTGTTGGAAAGACATGATGACCCCTACAAATCGTTAAGCTGGTTGTTTGGTAGTTAACTAATTGTTGTACAAATAAGCAAGTATGACTATAGATATAGCAATCAGTTCACATTCAAACAAGCATGCACACAGATATTATGATAATACTTGAATCTTATTATTTGAATCAAAAGTGCAATACATGAGATTAAAGATAAAGTAGACATTATTCAAATGGTAGGACTTTCTGTTAAGTAGCTGGAGGGTCTTGATCTCTGTTCAATTTAGGGCATCGGTTACGGAAGTGATTTGGGTCTCCACATTCATAGCATTGACCATAGTTGTATCGATTAGGATTAGCAGCCTGAGCAGGGTTGATGGGTTGGTTGGCATTAGGATTTGGGGTCTCGCGACATGTATTAACTAGATGGCCATACCTACCACAATTGGTGCACAAGCGACATGCTGAAGCAGTGGGATGATGTCGGTTGCATGTGTTGCACAATGGATGGTTTCCTGTATAAGGTTTCTTGTTAGAAGCTTGTGTAGTGAGGTTGACATCAGGATCCTTGGCCTTACGCTTCTGATTCTCAGTAGTTACCGCGGCTACAATATTTGTTTTATTGCCTTTCCGAACTAAGGTCCCGTTCTTTACGTGATTATCGGTTAAGGTAGCTGCTAAACGTTTGGCTTCTTCAAGGGTAGCAGGGTTCCTTCCCCATACCGTGTCTTGAATCTGCATAGGCAAACCGCCGATATACTTTTCGATGGCTACAGGTAGCGGAGTGACTTTATGAGGCAATAACAGGCTGAGCTCGTGAAAGCGGGTATTATAAGTAAGGTTTTCCCCACTATCCTGAGCAAGGGTGTGGAATTCATCCTCAAGTTTCTTAACTTCATTGCGAGGACAAAACTCTTCCTTCATGACCTCCTTGACTTGGTCCCATGTCATAGCAAGAGCAACTTCGGCCCCACGAGTACGCTTTTCTTCATTCCACCATGTGAGTGCTCGTTTATGGAGAACACTCATGGCGTAACGAACCTTGAAGTTGTTTGGGCACTCACTGTTGATGAAGGTATTTTCAATACCCTCAAACCATTGGAGGAGTCCAGTAGCTCCTTCTTCACCGCTGAACTTTGGAGGGTTACAAGAGTTGAAATGCTTAAGGGTGCAAGCTTGGGGTCCATTACCATTGCCATTGCCATTTCCGTTCCCATTGTTGTGACCATTCCCGTTGCCGTTCAATTGGATGACCTGAGCAAGTAAATTAGGAACCAGAGTTGCGATTTGCTGTGCCATTTGTTGAGAAATGATCGCAGCCAGTTGAGCATCGACCCCATTAGTGTTGTGACCAGGACCTTGTTCATGACCATGGTTGTCACTACCTTCATCGTGGTTCTCACCAGTGCTGTTGCGAGTGCTGCGACGAGGAGGCATGATCTGTAATAGACACAATGAAATGAATGAGAGTTTATATAAGGAATGTAATCATTTATTCATTAATTAAAACGAATAAACGAAAACGTTGACTTATCAAAGATTCTAAATTCTAATAACATATGAAGACATGCTTTAGCCTATAAGTGAACACTCATCCTGAGAATTCCCAGGTAGGCATCCGGGTCCCTCGTCTGATTGGGATATATGCGCAATGCCAGCCTAGACAGAAGACTCAGAATACAGGCGTTCACTCTTCCAGATTGCACGTGTTCGTTATTAAAATCCAGAACTTCGACGAGATCTCAAGGGGGTTCGGGTTAAACCTGAGCGATTTGTCCTATTAGTCTAAGAGTAGATCCACTGATGGAGAGCAACCTTCTTGTAGGGATGAAAGTAGGGATAAGAAGTAGGAGGGAGATAGAGAATAGCAAGTAAAGGAAGCAAGTACTTGTTAAATCCTATGGTTATAGACTAGATTATTTTTCTAATAACCTAATTCCCTATAACCATGGCTCTGATACCAATCTGTAACACCCCAACCGATGGCGGAAACATCGAGGTGTCACGTAGTGATGATTGTTCAGTAGCTCATGGTGAATATCAGATTTCATTAAATGATTTAATTAATTTACATACAATGATTCTACAAGACTTCATACATCAAATTGAATGAAACTATGCACGTATCTTCAAGCAAATCTTCAAACAAGTAGAACCTGAAACATGTTAAGTTGAAAATATTTTGGGTCAACAATTGTTGGTGAGAATACATAGGTTTTTGGAAATAATTGATAACCATAGTTTGTACAACATTCAGAGCTGTATGATGATAGAGTATGATACCGACATGCAACAATGCGTCTTTGTACAACCAAACCTTGTGTCGACTGATGACTAACTCGCAAGTTAGTTAAATGTTATTACTGTTATCGATCATCCCTGAGTCTATGCGGGTGGGATGGGTTTGTCAGACCTATAGCGCTATAATCTAAACAGGCGGCTTGATCAATGTTAATGATTGTACTGTGTCTTTTTGTTACAGTCAAATGATAGAATGAGTAAATGATAGTGTATAAGTTTCAACAATGTAAGAATGAGTAAATGCTAGTGTATAAAATGTTTAAACATGTTTCACCCCAAAATGTAAAACAGAAAAAGGGGCTATGTAAACTCACCTTGGTAAAATGTTATTCCTTGAAAAATAGTGTGTTGCCCAAATATGTCAAATATCACCCTATAATAAGGTAATAAATATGTCTAAGTCTATCAGGTCTACAAATGTATAAGTTATAGGGCTTCGAATTGGGGATAATTGCTCGTTTTGATTAATATTAAAAATGTTCGCCAATTGAGAGAAATTTAGTAAATAAATAACCAAAAATCTTTTTATGAAATTTAAACTTAAGATGGTTACAAGAATGTGTTTAAAGTGTAAAAATAATTTTTATAAAATTATTTTCTTTAAAATAGATTATTAAATCTATTTATTATAAATAGCCAAAATCTAACTTTAATTTTCAAAAATACAAAAATTAAAGAATTATTATATTAAAAATCATATTTCTGTTCTAAATGGTTAAAAATAATTTGTATAAAATTTTGGTGCAAAAATGATGAAAATTGGATTTATTATGATTTAATTATGATTAAATATAACAAAAATTGATTAAAAATATAAAATAAATGATTTTACTGAATTAAAAATTATTTCAGTAAAGTTTAACTTTATAAAAAGTTAGGATAATTTTTGGGGAATTTAATAAAACTGTTTTGATATATAAATGGATTTTTATAAATATAATAGTATAAAAATGATTTAATTATTATAATTATTAAATAAAAGAATTTCTGAAAAATAAAAATTGTAAATAACACTTTTATCTCAGATTAAACAAATGTAATTTTTTTAGAATTTATAAAATAGTTTTGATATTTTAAAAAGAATTTAAAAGATTAAAATGATTTAATATATATATATATAATTGTTTGTTTTCAAAAAAATAGAAAAGAAAGAAAAGAATAAAAATGGTCAGGGCGGGACTCGAACTCGGGATCCAGGGGTTATAGGCCATAGTCACAACCACTTGGCCTAGACCAGTGGTTGTGATGAAACCCGGTTAAGAATAATTATATACACTATGTGAAACTGAGTTCATCCCCATTTCAAGACTTCGAACCCTAGATCCTGCAATACATTGATTCACACATCAATAGCCTAATTAATCATAGGGCTATTGATGTGTGGATGTCGATGAACATAAACCACAGAAATAATAAATCTTACAATGTTGTTTCGATACTCGATTGGATGGTCAACCTTAAAGTCAAACCCACGATCAAATGATAATAAACAGATTGATTTGAAGAAAATTGGAGGTTGAGAAGTGATAATTGACGAGTTGTACTGCTTTGTGGATGATCAATTTATAGGGAAATCGTTTGGTTCGATAAATTGGTAAGTTTGACTTGGTTTTTAAACAAACGCGTGATATCAATCAATTTTGGTCTAATTGATTGAAATTGTTCGGGTAATTGATGAACATTAGGCCGGCAATCATGGTCCAATGGTCAAAGATAATTAATCGTGGCTAAATCACCTAATTATGGTAGATTTACGTTTAAAAAGAAATAAAAAAAAAAACTTACCTGTTGCTGTTCGCGTGAAGGAAGAAGGAAAAGAACAGCATGGAGTTTAAATGTGCATATATATATTGTGGTTGGGAATTAATCAATAACAAGCTTGTAGCTTGGTGGTGTGCCCGTGTGTGTTGTTGTGTGTGACCCGGCCTACTGCTCCGGTTCGAATCCGGGCAGAGGCATTTTTTTTTTATTTAACAAAAGGGAGGGAAGGGGTGGTTGGCTGTTGGGCTGGTTTGGGCTGGACCAATCTGTTTGGGCTGGGAATTCTGTTTGGGCTGGAAAAATAAGAAGGGTGGGTTTGGTTATGGGTTAAAATAGAATCAAAAGTGAAATAAAATCAGAATTTTTTTTTTATTATTATATATATATATATATATATATCTATATATATTATGAGTTAGGGTAATGGAGTCTTAATGACGTTTATATAGAATGTAACGAAAATAAGGGCGTTTTATATTAAAATTTGGGGAAAATTTTCGCGATGTTACACTATGTAAACTCACCTTAGGTGCTTAATGAGTTCGTGAGTTTTCTTGAGCGTGCAAACACTTAGTAATAATGCCTTGGAAAACTCGGAACTAGCTAGAGGAGATAATGATGGATGGAAACTTTAGTATGTGGGAGATTGAATAATAATGTTTTTTTTATTGAATGTTATAAGGAATTGAATGGTAGGCTATTGTATTTATAGTGTAGATATTGGAGTTGTAATTAGGGACTATTTTGACGAGGCTAGAATTTAGGAACAACTTTGACTTGACTAGAAGACCATATTTACTAACACTTTGACTTAACTAGGAGACCATATTTACTAACACTTTGACTTGACTTGACTAAGAGACTACGTTTGACTTTTCAGGTTTGACTAAGGGACCTTGAAAGGGTTTAAGTTTAATTGGTTTTAATTAACATCACAAAACACCAAATGGTGTAGTGGTTTGTGTGGTGTGGTTAAGGTTTAGCCCGCCAGGGACTCGGGTTCAAATCCTGGTTATGGGCCCGGGATAGATCGTCGTCGCCTTGTAGGAATTTGCTACTCCTCATGTGAAACACTGCTTATTTTATATTTCTGTTACATGCATTGGTTTAAAATAATGGTTATTTTGTTTGATCATTTCCGCTTTTGTGTACGAACTCTACTGGTGGGAAATTCCGCAGAAAATGGTTTTCATAATAATGTTTACGGATATCCGGTGAGGAGTCTGCGAGGGAAAATAGTTTACAAAGAGAAAGTTTTTCAAAGGTTATTGTGGAACGCCCGACGAGGATTCCATGGGAATAACATCTTATTTTGAATGTAGATGTTCAATCAACAAGAACCTAGTATATTTACCTTTATGGGGAGGTAAATATACGATAAAGTGAATCGAATCAAAGGTTAAAAATGAAATGTTCGGCGAGGATTCCAAGGAAACTTTTACAAGATTTTTCCCAAATAACGTTTTGTGTAATGAAAAATAAACTTTCTTAAAATGTTTATGAAATTTTTCCCGGTGTTTGAAACGAAACGAGTTTTATGAGAAATTAACATAAAACCATGATCTCATCAACTTTATGTTGACCTTTTTAAGCATGTCTTTCAGGTCTAGATTTTGGCAACTACATGGTTGGAAATAAGTGTTGTATTGGGATTGCGGATACTAGAAGGTTTAGTAATGGCATTCAGAATCAATAAAAGTCTTAGTTTTATTATTCCGCTGCGTAGCAAAGGTGGCAAACGTTCACAACCAACGGGAAAATCGGGTGTGACAACTTGTAACCCTCGCTTATGGATCGATGTGGGATTTTCAACAATTTGTTAAACCTGAATTGGAAAGGGAGTTAAGGTATGTAGCGGAGGTTGCAAGTTTCATGGTGGGAGTTAATGTTTGTGTTTGATGGTGATTGGTGATGATGGAATGATGGTGGATGTTTGGTGAATAGGAGTGATGATTTGGGGAACCTAGTGGATGAGTAGGGCAAGTGGGATATAAGGGGTAAATGGGAGTGAATGGACAGTTTTACCCCTCATATTAATAAAGTTAACTTAATACAATAACCCAGTTAGTGAGAAATGACATGATATGTAAGAAAAAACACAAATTGGACACAAAATGAAAAAAAAATATTAAAAGACATGTTTCATAATTTTTGCAATACATAAAGGAAACAATGTGTAATTTTGTCTAATCATAACTAGGTATTAGTTACCCGCGCTTCGCCGCGGGTGCGGCTGTTGTGCGAAACGCGGCGGGAGCTCCTGTTGCGTGGAGGGTTTCGTGGACATAAAAGATAATATTAAGTGGCTGTTATTCTTGCGTGAGCTTCAAAAAAATACTCGCGGCTAAAAGCTAAAAGTTTGGTGGTCAAAGTTTGAAATCCTAAAAGCTAAAATTTTGGCCAAAGTGCAATGCAAGTTTAAAAAAGTTGAGTGGTTAAAGTTTGAAATCCTAAAAGCTAAAAGTTTGATGGTCAAAGTTTGAAATCCCAAAATCTAAAAGTTTGGTGGTCAAATTGGAAGAAAATAAAGTTAAGCTAAAAGTTAGTGACCAAAGTTTTAAATCCTAAAAACTAAAAGTTTGTTCGTCTAAATTTGGTGGTCAAATCAGAAGAAAATAAAGTTAACCTAAAAGTTAGTGGCAGAAATAAAGTTAACGTAAAAGTTAGTGGCCAATATATATATATAAATATATATATATATATATATATATATATATATATTAGGTGATCAAATCGGAAGAAAATAAAGTTAAGCTAAAAGTTAGTGGCCAAAGTTTTAAATCCTAAAGGCTAAAAGTTTGTTGGTCAAAGTTTGGTGGTCAAATTAGAAGAAAATATAGTTAACCTAAATGCTAGTGGTAGAAATAAAGTTAACGTAAAAGTTAGTGGCAAATATATATATTAAAAGAAAGACACTATTGAAGTGTCTTTGTATTAATATATATAGATAATATTTCCTATATGTTCAATAATAACTCTCCAATATTTGTCATACGTAATTTTAATCATATTTTATTTTAAAATATTGTTTTATAATTTATAAATCTCCATTACTAACTAGTTTGTGATTTTAGTTATATCTTCTCTCAAAGCATTGTTTTATAATTCATAAATTTTGATTATTAACAATTTAATATTTTCCTTATTCAGCATGTGTAATACACAGACTTTTACCCTACTTCATTCTATAAAGAAATTAGGTTTTGTGTAGGGATGGCCAAATTGAAACCCAAAACATGGTGCACTTGAACAACAATTGAACTTATGTTTCACAATATGTATTTGATTATGATATGCATCTTTATTGATATGAAATAGCTTATATAATTATAAAATCTTCATGTATATTAGTTGAAATTTTTACATTTTTATGATGATGATATGCATGAAGCTTCATAGTTGTTGAAAATATAAGTATGTAAAAATTAGAACGATTCGAATTCAGGGGTAATAATTGCTATGTGTGATTTGTAATATCTAACCCGTTTAATAAATGGGTGATATTCGGTTGAGTTGTTTATCACAGTCAGCTAACCTGATTTACCCACTTACAAATTGATTACCACCGAACAACCCGTTTGGCATTTTTTAAATAATGGGTTATGTTAGGGTTACACAATTTTAGGTGTGTGCATGTTAGGCTTGGTGTTTCTTACACGAATAATAACATGTGCTGTGTTCAGGTTAAAAACGTTTTACTTGTAAACCCTCAATCTATCAACCTGGTAAAATTGACACCTAAGGAGATGTACATGGAAATCTCAACATATATTTTTTAACATACTAACGAATAAATTCGATGCCCATGAGTAAGCCGGTGTACACGATGCCCTACTAGTAACAAGTAACCGGATGCAGGTGTACACGATGTCCATGCGTATGCGGGTGTATTGGATGCCAGATGGGTATGGAACACAATTAAACAATCAAGTATGGGACGAATTACTACTAATATCTGCGACAATTTCATTGCAAGTTTGTTGTGTTTTTCCCTAAAATAGTTTTATTACCTTACGATTTAATTAGACATATTTCTAAGATAAAATCTTCATTATAGGGTATTTCTAAATGTTAACATTTTCAATGTGTAGGCTGTGTAGCGTACTAGAACTTTTGATAAACTGTTGACAGTATTAATGTGTGGAGTATTATAACATTTGATGCACCGTTTCCTCTTTCGGGAAGTTATGGTTCATCCAGTTACTTTTTTCACTTAGGGGTTGTTTGGTTGATTAAGTGTTGAATCATTAAGAGGTCTGAATGGTTAAATGCTGAACTCTTAATGGTTAATTTTCTTGTCCCACATTGGTAGGAGAGTCTCATTAAGGTTCAGCCTAGTTTAATGCTTAATAGTTCAGTGCTTAATGGTTCAGCAACATCCCAAGTCTTAATGGTTCAGCCTTAACCATTCCATTCAGAAGCTGAAATAAACACGCTGAATACTGAATCATTCAGCGCTGAATGGTTCAGAGCCTCATTAAAAGACTTACTAAATAGCCCCTTAGTTAGGAAGGTTAGAATTTGCTTAGTTCTTGACTTCTTTCACTATATTTCATGAAGCATATGATCACTAATTCCAATTTAGTATGATATGATACCTATGCATTATAAACCTCCCAATAAATTAGATGAAGGGAAAATAACAATATTATGGATACCTATTGGCTTTTTTTTTTTTTTTTTTTTTTTTCACCTTGCTCAAAATGGGCACGAATGTAACATCCATTGTAAGGACTGAAAGAGTGAGATATGAGTAAACATTTTGAAAGAAACTTACAATACATGTTACAACTTAAATAAGCGAAATAAAAAGAATAGGTAGAAGTATGAATGTTGAGGCCCTATGTTTCTCTTAAAACAAATTTCTGAGTGTTCTCTAAAAACATGTATGTCTTCCGGAGTACAAAATGAGAAGAAAAACAATTTATATTGACAGAGATGACCACCGAGCCTAGAATGCAAATAAAAACATGCTAAATATTGTTGGAAAATGTGTAGTGTTTTTTGTATGTATTCGTGGTGTTTGAGTATCTTTGAGGGCATATAAAGTCCTTTTAACTAAGGCAGTACCTTAGGTTTTATGCTCAAATCAAAACGAAACATCACAATAATTTAAATGGACTAGACATAGATTGTATTAAGTGTATTTAGTAGTGACAGTTTAACCATAACGATCATTTGAAACCACAAGACTTTCTTAACTATAACGATCATTTGAAACTGCTAGACTTTCTTATTTACACTATTGTCCATGAGTAGTAACTGTGAGAAACCAAGCAACGAAAACTCATATTGTTGCCCGTCAATATGAACTCCATATTGCACAGTAGCACGTGTGCCATCAAAAAGAACTTTTGATTGCACAAGTGCTAGCAATGCACGATGCCACTAAGAACTTTCTAGTGCTCAGTAGCAACTCGTAAGCATCAAGTACCTTACTAACAACTGAGCCCATCAATAATAAACCCGCACTTATCAACAGTAACATGTGCCTGCCATTTGTAGCAACTTAAAGGATGTGAAGTGCAAAATGTGCAATCAAAACGTCACATTGGGCTCATCACTCACAATCATGATGCACACAAGGGTGCTGATGTGTTGCAAAACACATCTAATTTCCTACGTATTTTGTAGTCATTTTCGAGTCTTTTTATTAGCGTTTTATTAGTTCTAAGTTTGTACTTGTTTATTCTATTTATTTTAGCGCTTTATTAGATTTTTATTTGTTTCAAGTCATTTTTATTATTTATTTATTTATTTACTATATATTTTTATAGTTGTTCGTGGAAAAAGAAGCGTTAAACGAATAATAATAATAAATAAATAAATAAAATAAAATAAAGAAGGCCAAGCTTTGTGAAACTCCAAGAATATTGGAGCTATTTTTATTGGCCCATTCTAATTTGTTTTATTTGTAAATAAGATGACTATTTCGAGTTGGTCGCTCGAGGCATTCAGATCGGTGATACAAAATGCTCTAGATGTGGCATTGCGAAAGAAGACTCAAGTCATGCATTGTTGAATTGCTTATGGGCCAAAGCGGTGTGGTGACAAGTGTTAGTGTGGTTAAGATCCCATGGCCGAATGGTAACTTTTCCCTGGCTGAGTGGATTCATGTGTTGATGACATCCCCCGGTTCTAAGAAATGGAAGAAGATGGTGCACATGATATTTTTAGCCACGACTTGGAGACTTTGGTTAGCTTGGAATACAAAAGTTTTTGAAGATAAGTTTATCCCGGTGCAGACTACGGTGGATCTTATCAAAGAGGACGCGTTTCTTTGGGTTACCCACCGCGCTAGAATTAGAAATGTAGATTGGGCCGATTGGGCCTTATTTGATATTTCTAAATTGGTGTAATTTTAGACTCGGTTTGTATTTCCCAACTTCTTGCTGACTCTTTATATGCAGCTATAAAATGATTTTGCCGTTAAAAAATGAAGATGACTTTTTCGAGAAAATAGAGGTGAAATGGCTGGATTATTATTTTGAGGTGAACAACCTGAATCAGACAGCGTGGCCCAGATGCTTCTTTAGGCCCAGACGTGTGGAACAGGCCCATCTCGATGGGTAGGACCTGATTTTAGGCCCAGATCGTGTTTCAAGCTACGGTTTTGATGTTTTTATACACCAAAAATCGACCAAAAGAGGGTGTGACGGCTGTGAACATTATTAGGGGAAGTGCGCTTGTAGCATAAACTTTTCACTTAACTGATTTTAATCAATTATACGCCTCGTTTACGGATGTGCACATATAATGTATATATGTGTGGCCCTATGGGGCAAAAGTAAAGTTACACTAGTTTTAACGTTATTTTACTAATTTTGTGAAAATAACATTAAAAACGACGGATGGTTAATCATGCATCATGTGGTGGCGTTGATAGCCAAAAGACAAGGGGTTACATGCACCAATCGGGCTTGTCCCGATTGCGAAGTGTTATGTGCCTTATGTCCAATGCTTGATACAAAACCACTATTGAGTCGGGTTCTCACTGGAAGCAACCTCTCTATTCTCATGGAGTAGAGGTAAGGCTGTCTACATCTTACCCTCATCAGACCCTACCTTAGCTTTGCTATTGGTGGGATTAACTGAGTATGATGATGATGATGATGATGATTTTAACCAATTATACACTGTCACATCACTTCACTGGTTTACTTTACTGAAACACTTTTTTGGAGGCAGCACTCCACTAATTATTTTATTTTATTTTATTTTATTTCACTAAACTTTTTTTTTAATATCACACGGTTTAAAGATAAATATTAATTACTACAACCGTCCCACCACCGAATCATTAAGTTTATGTTGGAAACCGTCAATCGAATTCAGTATACATTGAAACCATTCCACCAAACGGTCATTAAATATTGAATTACTTGGACCGTTCGTTTCAATCTGTTTTGTATATAAACACAACAAATCGTGGGGGTAAAAAATTCACCTTTACCAAACGGTATAAACACACACACACACACACAAATATGACTCGGTGGACCTCGGAAGAAGAGATGGTGTTGGTTCTATGCTACAAAGACGCATCAAACGAGCTGATTATACAACAACGTCAACGCCAACGCTCGAAAGCCTCGGGTTCCCACCCGTAGGGGTTTTGGGATCGTGTGCTAGCCGATTTCAACCGCCACGTCGGCAACAACGACCGGACAAGTCGTCATCCTACAACAGAAGTGGGCCGATCTGAAAATAAAGTGTGAATGGTGGACCACCTTGTACGAGGACACGATGAGGGCAGAGCCGGGCATCAAACCGGAGTGGGCTATCGAGTTCACGCATGTAGCCTATGCGGATCGATACGACAATAGTTTTAACCATGTCGAGGCATGGCAACTGTTGCGCCAACTCTAGGTTTTTTTTATTTCTTTTTATGTAATTTATTTTTATGTTAATAGTAATGAATTTTTAATTTTTTATGTTCCTCTTTAATGTTTTTAAAGTAATTACATTTTAAAACAAACGGTAATAAAAATAATTATAAAACAAACGGTACAAACAATAAAAACAAACGGTACAAATTATCAAGAAAACGGTTAAAACACAAAAATAAATATCATTTAAAAAAGTCAAAAATAAAATAAAAACCGCTTACCAGCACGGTAGATACAACCAACAAAACGGTCCACGGAACCACTATCAGCATGGGTGGCGACGGTGTTACCGTGCTGGTAGTGGGTACCCGTGAACAATTCGGGTGGCGCCCCGTCCCCCCTTAGAGAAGCCCTGGGAACAAAACATTGGATTTTAGAGCAATTTTCCAGTTTAGAAGCTTGTTCGGGTGTGGAATCGCTTGGCTAATCAGTTTTTATTCTTTTTTTTTCATACGTATTATAAACATGTTTGGATTTATTTTCATATTTAGTTTTGATATGTTATTGAATAACTAGTAGGAACTCGCGCGTTGCGGCGGGGCTACACGATGTTTGGCGTTTGGCTATACATAATTGGTATATATATATATATGTATGTATGTATATATGTATAATTGATAGATATGTTTAGCTTTAAGACTTGAACATGTAGATTTAAGTCTTGTTTTATTGGCAAAAAAAGATAACCATAAGGGATATAGTTGTATAGTGATGATATATATTATTATTACTATTACTACTACTAATATTACTACTATTATTATTACTAATTTACTATTATTACTAAAATAGTATTGGACTTATTATAACTTTATTACGTGTAACTTAAGCTCAAATACATGAATGATGTTTAATAATTCCTCGTATTCAGATCAACAATATTTTAATTATTTACATAGGGAGTATTTTTTTTATTCTTTATTTTGAATGAATTTTGAAAATAGTTTAACAAATAAAAATACGGTAAGACAATTGATATGAGTTTGAAAATTATATATATTAGCATTTAATAGTGTAATTGATATGATTAAAACAATTGTGTTTTCATGCATCCAAAAATAGCAAAACGAAAATACAAACCTTCATTGGTTAAAGTTGAAAGACTGCCACATATACTTGAGATACAATCTGTCGGACCACTGGTATTTAAAATAGTTGATGTCCAATCTATGAAGGGATATATAGCAAGATTGTAATGAGGGTATGATGGATCGTATAACCATTTAAGTTTAACATCATCAATGTTGCTAAAAGAAGAAACATGACAATAGTAAAGCTCCCTTGAACTTACCTTGGACCTTTGCAAATTAAAGGGAAAAAGAATTACTAAATACATCTAATGATTTAAACTAATAACACAATTTAGAAAAATTGTATATTAGTGGCATCAGTAAGTAACCTTGCTCTACTAAATGGGACTTAAAATCATCAAAAATTTTGATATACTCGTGGCATAAGAATAGCATCAACATAGAAGAATAGCATCAACATAGATCTTTATAGCATATTCATCATTGACATTGCATAAACTATATAGAACCCAAAATTATGTTATAAAAAATGCACTCAACTTTCACTCTATGAAGATTACAAATTTATAATTGCATATTACATAGCATACCCGGTTATTCAAAATATCAATTTACAAAATAGCACATACATTTTATGGCCTGGTCACTTTTTCCAATCTAAATGTTAAGGCACATAGCAACTTCTAATTGTCATACTAAATATTAAATTAATAGTTGACTGCTATGAGATGGTAACTGCTATCAACAAAAAAACAGCATGTCATATGGTTTATTAATTGTAATATGAGCTAATACTGACCCGTTACTTTATACAAGCTACTATATGACCTGTAGATATTAAAAATTAAAAACAATATATATAATTCTTGCAAAACATAGAGAAATTATGAGAAATAATAATATTGTTGAAAATAAAAAATATAAATATAAAATAAAAAAGACTTACCAAAATGATCTTGCGTTCAGCTTCTGTTGATGGTTGACTGGTCCAACTTCTTTCTACATGACAACTTTAAAAAGAACAAATTAAGGTCCTCTTCATAATCCAACAACCAAATATTTCATAACTCATGTTATATATATTATAAAAATTCTATCATGACTTAAACTTTGATACAAATTACATCAGAACTGCATAACCCATGTCGTGAAGATCATAAAGATTAAAGCGTGGCTCAAATTTTGGCCAATATCACATCATAACTTCACTCAAATTTTAATTAAAATGCCATAGGTTTTGCATCTCAAAAAACAAAGAGACCCTACCACCACAAAAAAGAAACAATGATTCTCACATTTCTAAGGAATATATGACAGAAAACAAATTAATGAAAGAAGTCTCATGTGTAATTTAGAGGGCAAACAGAGAGGAATGAACCCTAATAGTGTCGTCGTCTTTGTTGCTTGATACAAAGCTGTCGTTTAGTCATCTACATGTGGTGCCTTCTCCGCTACAAAAACAAACAACATTGTTACCAACCAAATTAATCATTCTAAAAAATTCAGAGATTTCCAGGGTATAACCTTAAAAGAGAGTATTGAATCATATAAAAGGGGTGAGGGTTACGAATTAAAGGATTAATTTGTAAAGGTTGTTGTGTGATTAAAAGAGGGATTGAATGGGGTTAGTAATTGAAGGATTCATTGATTGGTTGTGGTTATGAATTTGCCAACAGTATGGAGTTTTTAAATCTATTTATATAAAGTTAATTTACTCTAGAAAGGAATTAGCGAGGGTAATACACAAATGATATTTTTTCACACACGGAGGGTGGACCCATGATTATTTTATTATACGATTTTCTAAGTATAGAATTGTAATCACTATACAACACAATTATGCTATTTTTTAAATGTTGTGAAGATAAATAGAAAGGTAAAAAATTCGGAATAATGGATAATGATTATACACATAGAGGGTAATGGCCCACCAAGAGAGAACATGAATGCAAACTTGCATGTGTATCATCAATTAAAATAATACAAATGAATTTGGCAACAATGTTTACTCGTATCCGAATAATGTTATGTTTGGATACTCTATAAAATGCCCAATTTTCAACCCAATTTCAAGTTTATAGTGTAATTTAATTTATTATAGAAGTTTCTAAATCTTTTTTTATATCTAGTGATACTTTATATGGTTACAGATTACAATACAAGAATATGATGCAATCACTTTGGCGGCCGAATGTTCACAAAATTACAAAAGCTATCAATGTGATATTATTAGATTATGCAGAAGAAGAGGTTCTCATAGGAGAGCATTGAAATGGGTTAAAAATCATTGGCAAGTAACCCATGCAAACATTGAATTAGGTGTTTCATTCACAAGAGTGTGTATTAGAGATATGTACTATTATCATTAAAAGTTGTATATGAGGGGCATAAAGGGAAGAAAGGAGGTAAAAGTTAGATATTTGTAAAGAGACCTTTGGACTCCCATCTTAAAATAGAGGTGATTTTACCCTTTTGCTTATCCAGAATGTATTATATAGTACCAGTAGGTATGCCCGTGCGTTGCCGCGGGTATTGTAAGTCCCGAAATAAAACGATATCAAGTAACACAACGGATTGGCGGAATCAAAACGTTGTATGATTCAAGAAACAAGATGAACAATTAAATAACAACTCCCTTGCATACGATTACAATGAACCGTCTGATACAAGAGAGAATTCTATTGATAATGTGCAAAACCGCTAACCTAATAATGATGATGAACATAACATTACATAGGTCCTATACTAGATTTGGCCCACATGGCCTATCCTAAAGCCCAAGCCCAACTGAGAACTAACTAGTTGTCGGCCTAAACACCTTAAATAACCGAGAACCCAAGTTTTCTCGGTCCTAAATAGTAAAACACCAATACGGATCACCAATATTTATTTGATAGCGTCAGTCTCATTATTATAGACCCAACAATCTCCTCCTAGACTGATGCTATCAAATGGTCTTCATAACATGAATGCAACATTGTGATCTCACCCTAGATTGTTGCTGGGTTGTTGGTGTTGTTTTGTTGAAAGTCTTCTTTTCTGTACTCTCAAACTCAGGCCACTTGTTCATTTCTGGGAGTAAGATCCACACTTGGATCATCATCATCATTCGCTTGATCATTTACTAAAGAAGATGTGAGAGGAGAATTCTCACATCTCTTTCTTTTCCAATCATTGTCTTTAAGCAAGATCACACATACTTCTGCATGTGTTTCATTATCAGAACATGCAATCACATCAAGTTCTTTTGCCTCCGGTACATCTTCTCATCATGATGCTTCATGCTTATCAGCGACTAGAAATAATACTTCATCAACCCCTGTTTCTTGATTCAGATCAAATTCTGCACATTCTCAGAATTTTGTAAGCAAACATCTAAATATAACAGAGGATCCAGCATCATGAACACCTAGTTCTTCCGACTACTTTCACACAAAAATTTCAAAAATTCAAATTTCTTTCACTGTGGATGATAGGTCAAATAATCAACAATGGTTGATTTTATAAAACTAAAATAAAAATAAACTCAAAAGCAAAACATTAAGAATCAAAATAATTGAAAAAGAAATTGAAATAAAAATAACTAAACATTTTTTTCTAGGGGATTGAATCACTGTGATTTAGACTCAATGACACTTATCAACACAGATCTACTCTAGTCGGTCCGAGCAATTGCCAGTATATTCGTCCGCTTAAACTTATTGCCTTAGACCTTCTTATTTGACTGTCCGTGATTAATTTATCATGTTTTGGTGCATTAATTAGGGACACTCAAGCAAGTCACCATCAAATCCTAGAATTATATGCGGTACACTTTATCATGCAAGCAGTTTCCCTACCACATACTTTCACGGTGTCTGTTCTAGAATTCTGAAACCTTGACTGGGACTTGGTTGAGAAGAGAAAAGAATATATCATTTAGAGATAGAATGGTATAATATACATATCAATTTGATTTCTCAAACAATATAGGTTTTGGTGTTTTGGGCTCTAAAGGGCCTCTTTTGTTGTGCTCATTGGCCTCTTTTGGAGTTTTGATCTACAGCGCGACAATGTATAGCTAGGTCAACATATATCTGGATGCAGTAAAAGCTGACATTTCCTAGCATTCACAGGTCTTTGCTTACACAAAACAAAGGAGATACACGAGATTTTCAGAAAAAGGTTTCAGACCTAGAACACAGTGTGTATCGGGACGTCACACAAGCATTGAAATAAAAAATGTACCAATTCCAAGTGACGTTTCCTACTGAGGCCATATGTTATCTTTAAGTGTGTCACTAGATTAGCTAATTTTCCAGTCATAAGGACCAAGCCTACCAACACATCACCCTAGAGACTAACCGTTTCAATGCTGGATTTACGTGTGACAGCCTTTTTCACAAGTGATACAACAAAAACTCTTTTTGTAGTTTTCTCTTTTTCACATGTGTTTTGGTCAAAAGTTAATTAATAGAAATAATTTTGTTTTCCAAATTAGTAAAAGTGAGGTAGAGTGCTAAATGTGTGAAATATGATAAAAACTTAGTGTTATCTTTGAGATGGTGTTTAGTAAGAATAGAGAAATAATAATCAGACAACTATGCTCAGCATGGCAAAAGTATATTTCAGGATAGACAGTTATATCCTGAGGATGTAATTGTCTGACACAAGACTATAGTAACTGAATATAAATGAAAAAAAGCAAGCCAACAACACTCGGTGTACGAGGAAAGCCCTTGATCACTTGATGATCACCGGCTGATGTGTGAAAATGTGTATTAAATAAATTCAGGTCAAGTTTTAAAAATGGATAAACCCACTAAACCACACACTAACGGCAAGTGCACCGGTCGCAGCGTAGCAGAGCAAGTAAGTCCGGAATATCGATCCGTGGACACAATGTGGCGACTCTCGGTACTAGACCTCTATCGACTCCTAGCCTAGCAAATTGGATTTTTGTGATTTTTTATATTAATTAATTACTAAAGTAAATAAATTAAAAGACTTAAACTAACAGATAGCAGATGATCACTAAGGAGGGAAATCAGAGATGGGAAAGGCAACCACCTAAGTATCGAATCCTATTAATGAAATTGGAACTGCCAAGGCTTTGGAAACTATGTTGGCAATCAGGATCTTATAATATTCACCCCTAGTATCCTAGTGGCTCCCGGATCATTTACCAAGACTGACTGAAAAGGAATCCTAAAGGCTACTAATCTCACTGATTGGTTAGATCACCTCTCGGTCTCACTAACTATGCTAAAGTACTCGCTAGACTGGTTTAGATTTCTCACTCTCCAATCACAATACACCCTAAAGTGCAAGGAGTAACCTGTAAAGTCAATCTATGACACAGATAAGCAAATAATACTAGAGAACCTAGGAAAACCTGATCTCTCAGCGTTTCTAGCCTAAACCTCTAGCACCAAAGACAAACCTGACTACCTATCACCTCTCGGTCTCAAGAGTAGGAAGAATACTAATTACCTCTAAACTCCCAATTAATGTTCCTATGTAATTTAGGCCTAAAACCATAAAGTAAATTACAAGCACAAAGCAAGTAATTCTAACAAGCATCCAAACATGAAAGACATTCACTAAGACACTCGTGGAACATCAAAAGATCATAAATTAGTAAAAAGTACGCACACACATCATATAATCATAAACAAGTTTCTTACTAAAACATAAATCCAACTACAAAGTCTAAACCGAAACATAAACCAAAATCAAATAGCAATCATCTTCAACCTAGGTGGCCACTAATGTTTTAGCCAAACATAATTAGGGAAAACAATAAAAACATGGGTTCAAGAAAAATAAAAGTCATAGTAATAATATTCATAAACACAAAGTCAATAAATATAAAAACTAAAACTTATTATAATCAAACCCGTTGGTTCAATCTTAAACCTGTGCCTTCTTCCCCTTCACTTCTTCTCCTTTTTTTTGTGAGCTCTTCTTCTTTTGCGGCTGTGTTGACTCACTCACCGAAATAATGTGCCTCCAAAATAATAATATTGTTGTCCCCCCACGATAATGTCTGTTGCGGCCGCCCTTTCATGATAAAATTATTTTCCTCGCTATTTTCTTTTCCAAAATTATGCCTTTGACTTTTTTATTAGGTTTGGGCTTGGTCACGAGACCCAAGTCTCAACATTTTCAATTATTATTATTATTATTATTATTATTATTATTATTATTATTATTATTATTATTATTATTATTATTATTATTATTATTATTATTATTATTATTATTATTATAGTATATACTCCTAGCTTGCTTCATGTGTTCGCGACTCGGGTGTTCTTGGCTCGACCAAAATTCTTCGTTTATGCTTTAACGTCCGGGAACACCTGCTTTCAACTGTTGGTGTCTCGATTAATATTCTTTCATTTTGAGCTTATTTTCTCCAAACACCTATAAAAAAAACAATAAGTAAATACATAATAAAAACGACACGAAACGAATACAAACATGACTAAATAATATACAAAATACATAGGAAAACAGATGTGTTTTGCAACGCATCACTGGCACAAAACCTCGGGAGGAGACTAAGCCCCTGCCTTGTTTGTTAATATTAAAAATGGTAAAAAGTTTCACAACTTTGGAAGTATGATGAACGAACTATGATTACAATGAATGTGTAGTGTTGTGTGCGTGAGTCGAGAGAGTATCATGCGTTTGCTAGCTAGTATCAAGTGTTTGATAATGTGTATGTGTCCTATTTTTGTTCATCATGCCCCTATATATAATTACACGAAAATAAATAAGTGATCCCATGATATTCGCCGTCTTTAATGAGCTCGTGGACTGTTTCAGGTGACCGTTGAGCGTCATTCAATTGATATGGACGTTGGATAACAGTTTCCACCTTTTTCGCCTTGAATTCATCACTTTGACGATTACACTTTGACTCATTCTTTAAGCTTATACGCGTACATCTCCTACATCCTTAACCTTTTTGACTTAGTAAGACTTTATAGCCGTTGAAGAGGAGTTGCAAGTCTCTATCATTCATTGGCTGTACCTGCAACAACATTTAAGCAAGATAATTCGTTAGTCTATCCTTAGGATGGACATAGGTCAGAATACTATTACATCCTGAAGTCTGCTCAGTCATTCACTTTCATGCGGATGTCACATAGAATACTTGAGGTAAATCCATCCTGAGGATTTCACCACCACCAACATGTTTTTGTATTTTTCTTATTTTCTCTTCCATCTCCCCTAAATTTTGTACATAACTCAAATGAAACACTATTTTTGTATTTTCCTTGATTATCTCCCTTCTCCCCCTAAATTTTGAGCATAAATAACGAGAGAATAAACTTTATGTATAAAATTTATCAAAAAATAAGAAAAATCTTTTTGTTCTTTTCTATAACCTTTCTCAAAGTAACGACCAATAAATCATTTTTAAAATTTGTACATCAAATTTAAAATTACCTGCCAAGCTGACCTTACCTCCCTTATCTCCTATGAAAGAAACATACTCTGTGTTAAAAGATGTAGAGGTATGTAACAGAGAGATGTCACCTAACATATGCTTGGAACAACCACTACCAACACACCAGTGGTTATTGATAATCCTCCTTGGCTGTCCATGAATGAATAAGGAGATTAGTTAGATATCGGTACCCAGGCCATAACGGTCCTGGGCAGTCCAGAAGCATCAATATATGACACTTCTTTTAAACACATGTCCTTTAAATTTGGAATTGCTGCTGCTTTTGGTTTCCAAATTTACTTAGGCTTAATAAACAATTTAGCTACTTTTGGAGTAAGCACTTTTGGTTTTTCAGATTGTTTAGATTTTGAAATCTGTTTTTGTTCTTCAACAACCTTTCGTTTGTTCTTAGCAGCAATCCAGTCACCATCAGATGGTTTAACCTTTGGATATACATTCTTCCTTGTCTTAGGTTGAGGAACCTTCATTGACTTGGAATGGTAGTTATCCCTAGGTGTAACCCTCTGATTTTGTCTGTAATAGGGAACATAAGGACGATGTGTGTAGTTTCTTGCGATGTGACCGGGAATTCCACAATTGTAACACGTCTGCTTCTTCATGTAAGGAGCATATCCTGGTTCATTCGATCCAATCGAAGATGATATATGCGAATGATAAGACCTGTTAGATGATTTGTTGGAACTGTCCTCAAACTTTCTTCTTTGTTTAGCATATGCAACACTTTTTAATCCGTTAGCATTTGCAAATTCTGGTGATTTATGAGGACAAGTTCTTCCTTGTGCAGCTGGTTGTTTATGTGCCCTTCTCTGTTTATGAGAGTTAGAACAAGCATGTTTTCTATTTTTCTGAAAACATTTTTCACTTTGTAAAACAAGTTTTGATTACACATATTTCTCAGTCGTGCCATTTACTACTGGTTTCAAGAAAAACTTTGGCACATAAGGACATGCATTACTTGACAACTTTGAAGTTTTCAACCAACCATTATCAGTTTTAGCAAAAGCAGTTGAGGTAGGTTCATTGCTTTTAAGAATGGAGCCTACACTAGCATCACTTTTAACGGAAGAATCAAAAATTGTTTTTAGTTTAGAGTCATTAGAATTAAAATATTCTTTATCTCCTTCAGTCCATTCTTCAACTAAAACTGTTTCTGCACATGAAGTAGAAGCATCAGAATTATTCATACATTTAACTTCAGAAGTTACTTCTTTTACTGTGCTTGTTCCAACGATTAGTTATTCAACTGTGTTCACTGGGTCAGATTCATTTAAAGTTTCTGACCCACAAGATGAGTTGGAACAGCTGCTTGAGTTAATAGATCTTGCAATACATTTAAACCACATCGATTCAATTGATCCTATTGAACAATTAGATTTTATTGAAGATGTATCCTCACTCACATTTTCAGCACTGTTAATTCTAGACTTTTCATGACTTCTCATTTCATTGCTTTCAGATTGAACAAACTTAGTAGTAGGAACATTTCTAAGTGAGACATCATACTTAGGTTGTTTCATGTGCCCTTCTGGTGCAGAGATTTTAATTGGCACAGACTTAACTGGCTCCACCTCAATCCTTTTTCCATACACCATATTTCCATTATTTTCTATTTCCTCATCTGTGAGAGGCAACCCTGTATAATTGTGGTTGTAAGGAGGTGCAATTTCTAAAAAAACTTATATCAGCTCCTTTATTCTCTCTGTACTTAAGTTTTGAACTTATCATTTTCTCAACACGCTCACTAAAGCAATCAAATTTCTAAAGTGAAAATCAGCATTTTTGAATTTCGATTTTAAAGACTCTAGTTCAGCACTAAGTTCATCTATAACTTTCTTTTGGTGTAGGACAAGACAAGATTTATTACTTAGATCACTATCATATTGAATTGCGTCCTTTTCTAAGGCCTCTAACCTAAGTTTATAAGCCACGGTTCGACTATTCAAACATGGCATCTTTCCTTTAAGCTCACCATTTTCTCTTACCAATTGAGAGTTATGACGTTTGTAATATTTAGCCTTTTCAACACAAGCATTAGAGCATAGATCAGAAAATACCTCATGTTAAGCATGTTTGATATATCGTACCAGCACAGGAACCTGATACTCAACAGGTAGTGGAACAACAGGAGCGGGTGTCGAAACTGTAGCAGGTGTGCAACGTGACTGAGCAGCAGCATTATGATTTTGCGCCTTTTGCTTGCCGTCCAAATCACAAGCTTTGATGATAGAGATGAGTCCTGACAGAGACAAATAAGCAAGATCCTTCGTCTCCTTGATCAGGGCAACATTCGTATCCCAGTTCATCGGAATAGCATTTAACAACTTTTTATTTACCTCGGAATTGTTCAAAGTTATGTCTGCGGTCTTCATTTCAGTAACTAGAGACACATATCTCGCAATTTGTTTTTCAAGGGTTTCACCGAGAATACAACTGAACAGATTGAACTTAATTTTATATTTTTCGTAACTTAAACAAATCACCATTACTTTAACATATTAGACTAGGACTTGACGGAAGTTTAGTACCGAGAACCGCTATTACTGTGTCCAAAGTTCGATACTCAGACTTATTCACTTACTACTCTCGACCAGTACACTTGCCGGTACTGTGAGGTTTAGTGGTATTTCCCATTTAAAACTTGTTTTGAAATTAATTAAACATAGTATATTTATAACAAATTTCACATACCAGGTGCATAACACACTCTAGTGTCGTACTTATTTCTTATGACTACTATTTAAGAAAAGGCCTTACATATCAGTTCCACATTTTACTTATGTAGGACAAACTACCATCCATTTTTGCACATTTTATCATTTCAAGCACAAAACTACAAGCATCGATATCTCATTTATTTTAGCTTCAGTTTAATGACTTTGACTCAATTTGAAGCTCTCAACCGCAAACCCAACAAATAATAAATACAAAAATCTGTTGGATACAAAATTAGTGAAATTAACCTATGTAATGTTCCATCGCAACTCTCATATATATATATAGTTTATTAGTTCATCTATTTTTCCAACAATATTCTTATGTGTCATTAGACTCGTTAGTCAAATTAAACTTACAATTTCGATTATATTAAAATATAAGGGTGTTCACGAATCACGAGATGGAGGATCAGGTTGGGCAGATTTCATGGAACACCATTACAACCACTTGATCACGCTAGATAGGATTGTTGACATATTTACTACTAAAGAGTTATTACTCAGTTTGCAGTCATTACTCTGTTTCTCTATGTATATTTACAAAGGCAAAAACCAATGAAAAATGAATGAGTGATGAACGTGTGTTAGGATTTGAAGAGATTTATGTGAGTATTGGCAAAATTAAGGTAATTTCGTACTAATTAATTATGCGTAATTAACGTAATTAAGTGCATTTTCATGTTAATTGTTTTAACTAAGCCTTAGAGAATATCACATTCCCCATAAGATGCATAGGAACGCACATATTTAATATTGAAGCACAACGAAATCGCGTGCAAATAAACTTGTCCAGAACGGATGTTGGTGATAACACGATAATGATTAATTAACCAAAAATGATCCCAAAAACCCGATACGTGGAAACTCCAAACACAAATCTCCCGGTAATGAATAAAGTTTGTGTATCGCACTCGATACGCGCGTAACTTATAAATTCGCCCAATTAAAGCCAAAATAACTTACCAATGCCTAAAATAACCCATGTTTAAGGGTAATTGGTACTTAATTATATGTCCGGAATAGCTCTTAATAAACACGCGTTAAAACCCCGAAAACCCTAATCGAACTAGTTAGGTTATAACTAAGTAATTAGGAGATATTTTTGGAAAAGCATGTGGGTCCCACAAGCTTCTTTGGGCCGGTTCTAGAGGAAGGTTAGAGCCACCCTAATGTTGTTTCTTTTGCTTTCCAAAATGATGAGTTAGAAGCATGCTTATGCATATGTCTCCTCCTAAGTACACTTTGATCTTTATAATATCATAACCTCCCATGTCATTTTCACCATTAAAACACACAAACATCTCCTTCCTCCTACCATAAACCTACGGCCACCTTCATCCCACCATAATCTAACTTTGTTTTCAATCAAAACACTCATAAAAATCATTCCTTTCCATACCCAAATCAAGTGTGTACAAGAAGCTTTGAGCTTAATGATGTGCCGAGAAATTGACATGTTTTCCACACATAATTATCACTTATCTTATACTCAAAGTCGTGCTTTTATCTCTGTTTTATCATGATTTATCTCTTTTATTGATAATTACAGGATCAGAGGTCAGGAAGTGAAAAGAAGTAGAAACCAGCACAAAACGACACTAAACGGACAAAGAATTGAAGACTTTGAAGCTTTGCCAAGTATGGCATGGCCATGCTTACGACCGTGCAACTGTCCCGGGTCAACAATTCAACATTTCCAAGTCAACAGAGGCCAAATTCAGATTCCAGAAAAGAGCACGGCCGTGCCACATACTAAAGCACGGCCGTGCATGTTGAAACGTGTTCCCCAAGGCTTAAACCGAGCAAAACTGACAAGACGGTTACACGTACTAGGAAGCACGGGCGAGCTCAAGGCTGAAGCATGGGCATGCTTGCCCTAAGTACAGACATCTTCTACAAAAAGGACTTTGCAACAGTACCTGTTGTCGAGCATGGGCGTGCTTAAGCTGATTTGCCTATAAATAGAGGCCTCCACCCCATATTTTGAAGCATCCCATTCCACCCGAGTTTCTCTCACTCATCAGCCGTCTTGGGGGTTTAGTAAGTGACCTTTGGAGCCTGGGATCACTCCATAAACACTGCTTGAGCAAGAGCTTGAGAGAGATCACTACAAATCATCCCAAAACCCTCTTTAATCCTCAAAACTGTGACACCCGGCATGTTCGGCTTAAACATTTTGGTAAAACATAAGTCTACCTTAGCGAAAAACATTTATAAATGGACTTAACTGGGTTAGTTGAGTCGGGTTATGTTAGGATTGTCCAGGGTTCAATGATCTGGAGGATCATTGGGAGTCATTTTGGGAATAAACTAGTACCGGGTCCTGTTGTTGGTGAAATTACATGAACTGAATCAAGTAGGACAGGTAGATTATTAACACACGTGAAACATAACATGATAATATGTGCTACAAGGTGTGAACATGATTATACGTGCCTATATGTGCTTAACATGTGTTAGAATTGCATGATCATACGTTGGAATGTGTTTAAATACGTTAAAACGACAAAACTGGAAAAACTGGAAAATACAAGTCCTGGTTCGACCCATGTCATGGGGGCGAACCTGGAAATGCGCCTTGGTTCGACCCTTGGATAAGGGGCGAACCTGGAACAATACACAGGACAAGCTCATTCGACCTTGTAAAGGGGCGAAGGAGGCACCTTCGACCCCATACAAGGGGCGAATGTGGGATAAGTATAAATACCACACTTTGTCATTTTTCACCATTTCACAAACCCTAGCTGTCTCTAAACACTCTCAAATGATTTTAATCACTGAGGAAGGAGTTTTTGCTCTTGTTTTTCATAATCTAACCCACAAACAACATCTAATCAAGAATCCAAGGTGTGTTCTTAATCCTAAACCCTTTTTAAAGCATTTTAATTTGTTTTCATCTAATCCTAAATGTCCAGATCTGTTCTAAGGATGTCTTCACCATTAAAAACCTTTTAAACATCTTTCTAAACCTAAACCTTATCATTAAACATAGGTTTTCATATCAATAAACATATGTTAATTATGTGTTATGTGATATTATGTGTTGTTTAATGATTTGCTGCTGTACTAATGCTAGAAACATGATCTAGGGCTGCTATTGATGTTAGTTTAGGATTGTTTAAGGTTACAATTAGATGGATGATGATATCATGTCTACATTGGGGATTTTAATAAATCTAGGGCTTGTTGCATGCTAGTATTATCAATAGAACTATTGAGGGTTTTCATATACACGATAAACTGAGCATTTTGGGATGATTAGGAGAAGATTTCGAAAAGTTTCCAAATTGGGTAAAGATTTCATGCATGATGTGACACTTCCATAATTTTTGCCATTTTGGGAAAAGGCTTAAACAAACAGGTTTCGGGGAAAAATTTGTGGGGTTTTGTGGGGATATGTTATTCATACTTGACTGCTGTGATTGGTGATGTTTCGTGATGTTTTCGGATGTTTTTGAAGCGTTTTGTGGAAGAGCATTATGCTAGGGTCGAACCTGTGCACCTTCGACCAGTCGTGGGGTCGAAGGTGGAATCTTAGGGTCGAACCTGGACAATGTTGGTCGAATCTGTTTCAATGGGTCGAATGTGGCTTTAAAAGGGTCGAACGTGGTAAAAATAGGGGCGAAGGTGGAACTGAAACTCCTGGTTTGACCCTATGAAATCAAAAATGAGATTTTTGATGCAAACTAAGTGTTTTATGCTTGAACCTTGTATGTAATCTATGTATACTTGATTAGTTAGGTTAATGAGTCACCAACGGGATGTCGGGTCGGTCTAGTGTGTCGGTTGAACATTCAAAACACGTTTTAGAACATACTTGGTCACGATCTAGACAATCGGGGACTAGATAACCTTATGGTTATTAGTCGGAACACTTATGTGAACATTTTGATAGATCTCCGGTAGTTAGGATCATCAAGGGATTAGCTTTCTTATATTATTGAAGAATACAACTTAAGGTGAGTTCACGACCCCACTTTTTACTGCTTTTACTTTTGGGGGAGAAAACATGCGCTAAACTTATTTTGGTAACATATGTCATACTATGGTTTAAACTTTGCGTTGCTATACGATCTTTGAAAGTCCCGGGGGAAACCATGAATGTGCGGAGATGCACAACGGGGGAAATGTGGATAGATCTATTGGGCGTGACCTGCCCCACTCGACGGCTTGGAGGGCCGAGCGGGTGCATGTTGTCTCGAACTTTGCTAAACATGCTGAACATTATTCGGGCTGCCTAAACATATGCTAAACTTTCTAAACGTGTCCAGTAATGGTTTTCCAATCGTAGTAGTAACAAAACATACGCCTAGCTAGCGTACTTGGTAACATTGATATAGTATGGACATGGTAACACTTTGGTAACACTGTGGTAACAATTGGTAACATTTTGGTAACATATTGAACAAACCTGTGAACTCACCAGCATTATATATGTTGACGTCTTTTTGGCATGTTTTCTCAGGTTGCTAAGGTAGCACTGATTGGACTAGGCGCACGGGTCTACATTGGCGTCTAGGCTTAGTTGCACGTTTTGAAGTAAGTGTCATGAATACTTTGGAACATAGTTTTGTAGCTGATTAAATTCTTTAAATGCTTCCGCTATGGTTGTCACTTTATGGAAATTATGTTTTTGAGTTTACGTATTTCATATAGTGTTGTTTATTGTGACCGTTGACTTGGATTTTGGTTTGTCATGCGCCTCGCGGTAAAACTCCGCAGTGGAAATTTGAGGGTGTGACAAAAACAACCACTACTATGAGTTCTTCCAACACCCAACTTAGAGTGCAAGTTGTAAGGCCAATAATTGGCTAGGTGATGTCGTGTGGATTAGGTCTTTTTTTTAAACGTCCTTTTCAAAACCAACATGAAGAAACAACGAGTATAGCTGGTAATGTATGACAGGGTGATGTATGGGGTAACGACTCGTGTTCGCAGCAGGGTATAATCCTTGGCTCACAACGATGGTTGGTCTATGGTTGTATACACAAATGATAAGCAAACAGACACAATAGACGGGAGTATAAGTGGTTCGATCTTGTAAGATCTACGTCCACTGGAAAAGGTGATCTTTATTGATAAATAACGTAAGTAACAATACAAGTGGAGATACAAGTGTATTCGTTCTTATTGGCTGGTTTCAACGTGTGGAGAAAGGAGGTCAAGTCCTCCTTTTATAGGAGATGCATGGGCTAAGGATCGTTGAGCCCATCCATCATTAATGGGCCGGGCTTGAGGACCGGGCCGGCCGGTTGACAGGCCCACCTAGTTGGATTCTAACCCTTAGTTAGATAAAGTGATCCAAGTTGAGGAGGGCTTCTTTCGATTGGACCACGTGTTGCCTTGTGGTTGGTTGGCCGGGAGGTGCTTTGTCCTCCACACACGTGGCGTGTTGTGGATGGTCTGCAGGGGCGTCAGTTGTCAGGCGGCTGACCACTTGTCAGCTGACACCTGACAGGAGGAAGCAAGTTGGACTCCAAGGGGGATGCTCTCGGGTGTTGCCAACTGGTACCTCTGCGCCTTTGGCGCTGATGTGCCCTTGGAAGTAATATTTCCGGCGGAGGGTTTTTGAATAGCGGGTAGGGTGCGCCTGAAAGCGGTACCCTACCCCTTCAAGTCCCCCAAGTCCAGGGTGTCTCCTGTTCTTGCTTAGAGAGCTGGTGGGGCGCTGGACTAAAATGTGTCTTTTGTGGTGTACTCCGTCGTGTTTTTTGAAGAGGGAGAACTGTTGAGGGAAACTTTTATTTTGAGCGAAAGAGTGCGTGTTGCTACTCTTGTGGCATGTGGAAAGATATTGGCGTCCCATTATCTTTGTACATGGCTCTTTTTTATAAAAGAGTTGCCAAGTTGAGACTTGGCGTGAGTGAAAATATTTTTTGCAATGTGTAGTGATGACGTGGTAGTCTGGGTGTTGGGAAGTAAAATCCGGCGGAGAACGTCTTTTGGATTTTACGTCAACCCAGCGCCAAGTGCTGACGTGGCAGTCTGGGTTTTGGAAAGTAAAATCCGGCGGAGAACGTCTTTTGGATTTTACGTCAACCCAATGCCGAGTGATGACGTGGCAGTCTGGGTGTTGGAAAGTAAAATCCGGCGGAGAACGTCCTTTGGATTTTACGTCAACCCATCGCCAAGTGATGACGTGGCAGTCTGGGTGTTGGAAAGTAAAATCCAGCGGAGAACGTCCTTTGGATTTTACGTCAACCCATCGCCAAGTGATGACTTGGCAGTTAGCCATCGCCAAGTGATGACGTGGCAGTCAGGGTGTTGGAAAGTAAAATCCGGCGGAGAACGTCCTTTGGATTTTACGTCAACCCATCGCCAAGTGATGACGTGGCAGTTAGCCATCGCCAAGTGATGACGTGGCAGTCAGGGTGTTGGAAAGTAAAATCCGGCGGAGAACGTCCTTTGGATTTTACGTCAACCCATCGCCAAGTGATGACGTGGCAGTCATAATGACGTGGCATTGATGGTGTATTAAATATGTTACCCTTGTAATTAATTTTGAAATTTGAAGGGTTTCCTTGAATTTAGGAAACGTGCTTTGGAAGATGAGACGGTTTGGTGGACGTGTCAGAGTGCAGAAAGGATGTCTGCACAGTTGGCCGTCACGTCAGCACGTGGGTGGGAAGTTATCCATCGTGTGTCAGGCGAGTGGCCGTACACGCGCGCGAGTGGTGCAGTTGTCAGTCTGATTGCTGACGTTCGGCAGGTGGGAAGTCGTCCTTTTGGGCAGACGCGTGGCATCACGTGCTGACGAGTAACTGCTCCTCCAGCTGTTATGCCACGTGTAGCGTCCAGATGTGTCCTTCCCTGGCAAGATGAAGGGTCTTCTGCCAGCTGTTCCTGTCGCATTAAATGCGATGGGTATAAATACCCGAGGAGCCTTTTGGAGTTTCTTCCTATCATTCTTCTCTCGAACAGTTTCCTTCTTCTCTTCTTCCAAAGATCTTCATCTTCTCCGGTGAATCTTCAAGTTTTCCGGTGTTCTTTGAAAAATTTTCTTTTTCTTTCTTTTTCTTTCTCAAATATTTGTCATTATGTCCGAGGGTTCCGATGTTGGGGGCAACCCTGGTAAGGCTACCGAAAAGTCCAAAAAGCTGATTCACAACACCACCTGTAAATGGGGTGAGAAGAGCTTTGCTAAGTTTGTGAAGGCCATGGAGTTCGATCCTTCATGGGAGGTTGAGTTACCGTCCAACAAGGGCACTGCTTTGGCTCCTCCCACCGGGAAGATGAGCCTGTATGGGGCCCACCTTGCCCTCTGTGGGTTTCGGCTACCTGCTACGAAGTTCCAGGTGGATACCCTCGTGAAGTATGGCGTCCATGTTACCCAGGTTAGTGGGTTTGGGATGCTTCGTCTGGTGCACTTTGAAGCCTGCTGCCGTGCGTTAGATATTGAACCGTTGTTTGAACAGTTCAATGTTTTTTACGTGTTGAACATGGAGGGTTCCTGGTTCAATTTTGTCCCTCGTCCCCAAGTGTCTCCCTGTGGGACGACTGCTCCGAAGTCCCTTCATGACTGGAAAGAGAAGTTTTTCTACGTCAAGAGGGGGGTGATTCCGGTGGACATGCCGTGGAAGGTTGTTGCCGAGCGTCAAAAGGTGGGTGACCACCCTGTTATGGAGGGTTTTAGGGACCAGGAGTGGTTTAAAGAGCTTGTGGCCCGTGCTTCCCCGTTTGACACGGGTATGTGTTCTGAAGCCATGTTGGCTTTACTGGGTATGAGCAGGGTTCAGATCGTCGAAGGGAAAGAGCCGGTGGTTACAACCCATGGTAAGCTTCTTATAGGTTTTTTAACCGTTTTATCTTTTGATGCCCAGTAACTGATTTGTCTTTTTTGACTCAGGGATGTCGAAGTTTGATGCCTTCTTGCTGAGGGACAAGGCCCCGTTAGAATGGAGAGATCCTGCGGAGGGTAGGATGTCCGTGATTGACGAGATGGTGGATCGATTTTATTTTCCCTATCTGGAATTCAAGCCTACCGTCCTTCTTTTTTCACGTGAGCATCCTATAAATCCTGATCCTTTAACTTCTATTCCGCATGCGGGGGTAGACCCTTGTCTTGTTGTTTCCTCTGATGAGGAATCCACGGGGTCTTCTGTAGAAACGGTGGATCCATCGCCTCCGCGTGGTCGTAAGAAGAGTGTGCCGCGCTTTCATAAGCATAAGGTGTTATCCCAAGCTAAATCTGCGCCTTTGAGTGCAGGTGGTGAAGGGCCTCTCTTTGGTCAGCGCGATAGGCGTACGGAGTCTTCTTCCTCCGCCCCAGAAGATGACGCTGCTGAGAGTCCGCTGAAGAAGAAGCGGAAGATAGGCAAAGTTGGTGGGAAGTCTGGGACTTCGAAGTCAGGCGGGGCCGGGCCCACGCCTTTTTCTTTGGAGATCAGTCCTCCGCCTGAGCGTCGTCCGCTGATCCAGAAGACGCTGAAGAAGGTTACTAGTAAGTGTTCTGCCTTTTTCCTTGCTCGTTTGTTATATTGATGCATTTTTCTAAGTGTTTTCTATTCTGTTGTAGTTGTCTCTCTGCGAGGTCCGACTTCCTCCTCCGAGCCGAGTGAGGCTGAAGTTGCTAAGAAAAAGCGGGAGGATGAGGAGGCAGCGAAAGCTCGGGCAGATAAAAAGGCAGCCGAGGCCGAGAAGCGGGCCAATGAAGCTGCTGCCAAGAAGGCAGAGGAGGAGAGAGTGTCAACGGAGAAGCTGCGTCTGGTGGAGTTGGAGAAAAAGGCAGAAGCTGAGAGGGTGGCGGCTGAGAAGCTGCGCGTTGAGAAAGAGAAGGCAGAGGAGGAGGCCGCCAAGGCTAGGGCGGAGGAGGAGGCTGCCAGGCTCGCCAGTATTCAGGCGCTTTCTGGTGGTTCTCCTGGGGGTGGTGGTGGCGGACCTTCTGGTGTGAGGTCAAGTGTGGATCGGAGTGACCCGGGTTACTTCGCGGGCGATGTAATTTGGCGTCCGCACTGGAGTATCCGGGAGAACTCCCGCTTTGCCAATCCTCTGACAGCCGAGGAATTTGTTTCACAAGTTGTGCTTCCCAAGGAAAGGGAGTATCAAGACAGCTTGTCCCGGTCGCAGCTAATCACTGATATCTGCGTTGGGCAGGCTCTTCAAGTTGCTGCTGTAGAATCGTTGAAGCGGCGTGATGAAGAGTTTGCCCGGGATATCGCGGAGTTTAATGCTCGGCGGGCTAGCCAGGCACAGAGGGAGGAAAAGTTGAAGTCGGAGGTGGATAGGTACCGTGATAGGGCCTATAAGTCTGAGGACCGGGTGAAGGTGCTGGAGCGCGATCATGCGCTGGCTCATAAAAGCTGGACTGATGCCTGTCAGGTTACTAACCAAGAGATGATGAAGTTGAAGGATCAGATCCAAGCGCTAAAAAATGAGAACGCCAAGCTGCAACAGACCGCGGAAGGCCATGCCAAGGTTTTGGCTGATAAGGACTCCATGGTGGAGGGTCTTCGGTCTGATTTGCGCAACAAGGATGATGAACTTGTTGGTGCCTCTTCTCAGCTTTCTGAGTTGGCGAGTGAGAAAGAGGCGTGGTTGAAGGAGAAAGCGGCGTTGACGGAGGAGAGGGCTTCTTTGGAGGAATCCTTGACCATGTCGCAGACGGAGGCTGAAAATGCCAAGGTTCTCTTGGATGAGGCCAACGTTGCGCAGGAGAAGTCCCAGGAGTCCATCCGCTGGGTGATGACCGAGGGTATCGCCGGGGTAAGTACTTTTGTCTCTTTTTTCCTGTCCTTGTGTATTCTCCTTCTGATGTTTGTTTTTTGTGCAGATTTTCAAACGGTTCTGGAATGAACCCAATCTCGGCGATCAGGTTGCTGCTATTGCCGCTGCTGCGCGTGCTGCTGGGGAGGCTGAGGGATTCGACACTGGGTTTTACCATGCGCTGAATGGAGGGCGTATCACTGAGGGCGCGCATGATGGTAAACCCAGGGAGAAGGAGTATGAAGCCGAACTCCTCAAGTTCGAGCAAGTCGAGTTCCCCATAAGGAAGACAGTGGCAGACTGTAATCAGTATGCTGATCCAGCCGGCGCCCTCCGTTACTTTATAGAAGAATCTGACCGTTTGGGTGCGGAGGCGCAGCAGAAAGGGAAGCAGGCGGCGGGTGGTGGTGAAAGTCCGTCTGGAACTCGTCCGGAGGACCCGGATGAACAGTTGGTGGACTTCGAAGAGTCCGGGGAAGAATAGGCGGTTTTTAATATGTTTTGTTTTTTATTTCAAGTTTCTTGTAAAGCTTGAGGCAGCTTGAACGCCTCCTTTTTGATGGGCTATATATATGAAGTAATTTTCTGTTTTAACTTTTTGTGTGTTGTTTTGGATTGATTATTGAGTCCGGCGATAGTTATGCATGGTATCTATGCCTTGAAGACCCAAGTTCCAGTAGTGCACACCATAAGTTAAGCGATCGAAATTTCTTAGAATTCCCCAAAAAAAAAGTGGCTTAGGCATGTGTAGCCCAAGTGTTTACAAGAATTACATGTAATTGTGCCGCGTTCCAAGAGCGCGGGACAGGCGTGCCATCAATTTTTTCTAGCGCGTAGGCGCCTTTGCCCAAAATTTCTTGTACTTTGTAGGGCCCCTCCCATGTTGGGGCAAGTTTGCCTTGCTTTTCTGTGTTTGAAGCGCTATTGTTTCTGAGAACATAATCTCCAATGTTAAAGTTGTGTAGTTTAACTTTTTGATTGTAGTAGCGCTCCAGCTGATTTTTGTATCTGGCCTCTTTGATGGCGGCGAGCTCTCGCCGCTCTTCAAGTAAGTCGAGATTTAGTCGTAGCTCTTTGTCATTTTGCCCTTTTTCCGCCATGAGTACTCTTGCGGAGGGGCATCCTATTTCGGCGGGAATGACGGCCTCAGAGCCGTAGGTTAGGCTGAATGGAGTTTCGCCATTGCTAGTTTTGGCGAGTATGCGATTTGCCCATAGGACGTGCGGAAGCTCGTCCACCCATCCTGTTCGTTTGGTCCCCAGCCGCTTTTTAATGCCTTCGATGATGCTTCGGTTTGCCCTTTCGACTTGGCCATTCCCTTGGGGATGAGCTACTGAGGTGAAGATCTGTTGGACACCTATTTGAGCCAACCATTGTTGCAAGTGTTGGTCAGTGAATTGGGTTCCATTGTCGCTTACAATTTGATATGGCAAGCCGAACCTGCAAATGATAAATTCCCATATGAATTTTTTGGTGTATGCGCCGTCAATTTTTGCTAGTGGCTTTGCCTCGATCCATTTTGTGAAATAGTCGATTGCCACTATTAAGAACTTGACGTTTCCTGGCGCTGTGGGAAATGGGCCAACAAGGTCTATTGCCCATTTCTGGAACGGCCATGCCGTTGTGACGGGAATTAAGTCGTTTTTAGGGCGCAAGGTGTTTAGCGCGTGGCGTTGGCAAGAATCGCACTTGCGCAGTTCTGCCACTGCGTCTAGGTGCATGCCTGGCCAATAATAGCCTGCGTTCATTAGCTTGGCCACCACCATTCTAGGTCCTGCATGTAGTCCGCAGGTACCCTCATGGATATCTCTGTTGAGGAAAGAGGCGTCCTCTTTGTCGACGCATCGCAGTAGTGGACCCAGGTATGATCGTCGATAGAGGATTCCATCCGTTAACTGATAGTGCAAGGCTTTGTGCTGAAGTTTTCGTGCTTCCGCTTTGTTGTCGGGTAACGTTCCGGATGTGAAGTACGCCTTCAGTGGCGCCATCCAAGAGGTGTTACCTGTTTGGATGACGTTGACTTGCCTTATAGGGACGGATGGGCTTTCTTGTAGTTCAACCCGGACGTTTTTGGCCATGTGGTCAAAGACTGTGGAAGCCATTTTGCTTAGCGCGTCGGCGGGTTTGTTCTCGCTTCGGTTGATGTGGACGACTGTGCAAGAAGCGAATTTGCGCATGAGTAGCTTGGCCTGCTGTAAGTATAGGGCCATTGTGGCGTCCCTTGCGTCATATGTGCCATTGATGTGTCCGGCTACTAGCAGTGAATCGACATGCGCTTCGATGTGGGAGGCTCCCATTTGATGCGCAATGCGTAGCCCTGCTAGTAGCGCTTCATATTCCGCCTCATTGTTTGTTGCGGCAAAATCTAATCTAATGGCGTACGTGTATTCTTTTTTGTTTGGGCTGATTAGCCGCAAACCTGCGCCTGCGCCATCTGAGTTTGATGCGCCGTCGGTATAAAGTTTCCAGCTTTAATTTTCCGGCGTTGGTTGTGCAGGGTCTTGCTCTGCTAGGCACTCCGCAATTCTGTCTGTTGGTATTTCGGTGGCGAAGTCGGCGAGTACCTGTCCCTTAACTGCGGGTCTAGGCTTGTAGTGGATAGTGTGTTCACCTAGTTCGATTGCCCATTTTGCCAAGCGTCCTGAGGTTTCTGGCTTGCGTAAGACGTCGCTGATTCTGTAGTCTGTTAGGACGTTTATTGGGTGGCCGTGAAAATACCTGCGCAGTCTGCGCGAAGCGTGGATGAGAGCTAGCACTAATTTTTCCATTGTGGAGTATCTAGTCTCTACGTCTAGCAGGGTTCTACTGATGTAGTAGATGGGTGTTTGAACGGTTTTCCGGTCTACTAGGAGTACTGCGTCGATTGCCCGCTCTGTTACAGAGAGGTATAGGGTTAGCGGCTCTTTGGGTAATGGTGCTGTGAGAGTAGGTAAATTCATAAGACATTCTTTCATTTCTTGAATAGCTTTTTCCGCCTCAGGGGTCCAGCGGAAATTACTTTTTTTAAGACAATTTTTTAGAGTGTCTACAAACGGAAAAGACTTGGAAGCATAATTTGAAAGGAAGCGATTGAGGGCGACTAGGCGTCCCATTAGGGTTTGGACTTCCTTGATGGATGTTGGTGAAGGCATTCTTTCAACGGCGAGGACTTTGTCTGGATTTGCGCGGAAACCGTCCCGAAGGAACACTTGCTGGGGTTGAGCTTCATGCGTACCTTTCGCAGTTGGTTGAATGTCTTTTGGATGTCTTCCAGCATGTTGTCTTCGTCTTTTCTTTTGATGACGAGGTCATCAACGTATACCTCCAAGCGTACCCCTATCTCGTGGATGAAAGCGTTGTCCATGAGACGTTGATATGTGGCTCCCGCGTTTTTTCAGACCGAAGGGCATTTTGGTGTAACAGAAGATGCCTGTGTCAGTGCGGAAGGCGGTTTTGTCTTCATCTTCCTTTGCCATTTGGATCTGGTGGTAGCCTTTGTAGGCGTCGAGGAAGCATTTGAAGCGGAATGGCACTAGGGAGTCTACTTTTAGGTCGATTTCTGGGAGTGGGTAGCAATCCTTTGGACAGGCTTTGTTTAGGTCTTTGTAGTCGACGCACATGAGCCATCCGCCCGTCGCTTTTCCTACCATGACTGGGTTGGCTACCCAGGTTTGGTAGCGTATTGGGCGGATAATGCCTGCGTGTAGTAGTTCATTGACCTGTTCGTTCATCGCCTTTGTTTTCTCCGGCCCCATTTTACGCATCTTTTGGGCAACTGGCTCCACTGATCTGTACGTGTTGAGTTTGTGTTCCGCGATTTCTCTTGGAATGCCGATCATGTCAGACGGTTGCCAGGCAAATATGTCTATGTTTTTGACTAATAGTTGCTTAAGGTGCGCCCGTATGGTGTTGGATATTTCATGGCCGATGATGACCGTTTGGTCCGGAAATTTAGGGTTCAGAACCCACTTTTCCGGTTCCGATCGGGTTTGTGTTTTTTGTGGTTTTGCCACGTCGATCGCGTGGCACTGCTTGTTGCCGCGGATTATTGCAACGCCTGTTCGGGTTGGGAAGCCTACCATTTGGTGAGGGGTGGAGGCGTTGGCGTTGAACTTTGCCAAGCCTTCCCGCCCTAGTAGGACATCGTGGCGAGATGTGGCTGGTAAGACCATGAAGTCACAGATTTCTGTGCGTTCGTGGGTACCATCTGTTAGAGTGACCGGGAAGGTGATTATGCCGCGCGGCATGATGACTTCGTCAATAAAGCCTGAGATTGGTGCGTTGACTGGAACGAGGCGGGCTTTGTCGTCCTCGTCCAGTTGTTGAAAACACTGATCATAGATGATGTCAGTGCTGCTTCCGCCGTCTAGGAACATTGATTGTGTTCGGTAATGTCCTACGACGCCAGTGACGATTAATGGCACTGTGGCGGAGGGTCCACCTCGTACCCTGGGGAGGAGGACGTCCACCTCCTTCCAAGAGTCGTCTGTCTCTCTCGGGCGTTTTCCTTTATTCTGGCGTTTGCCCGTGGCGGAGATCATGTTACAATGATGGTGCGGTGTATGCCTAATGTAGCTTGTTTGTAAATTCCGGATTTGTTTCTTTCCGGACTCTTCATGCTTGTCGTCGTAGTTGTTGCGCCCGCCCTTGTTGACGTTCTTGACGAGGTGACCGAGCTGACCCGTTTTTAGCGCCGCCTCTATTTCCAGCTTTAGGCTGTAGCAGTTGTCCGTCAGGTGACCATAATCATTATGGTATTCGCAGTATTTGGTGTGGTCGACGTTCTTTCTTTTGCCCAGCACCCTAGGCTCTTTGAAAGTGACCTGCTCTGTTTTGAGTACTTGTGACGGGGTTTTTGTGAGCGGCGTCCAGTCGGTGTTCTTCTTGGGCTGGGTTTTGTGGTCCCTTGATTGTTTGTTTGTGATTGTCTGGCGGGCGTCATTGGAGGGTGAGTATTTGCCTTCATCCGTTGGTCCTGAAATGCGCGACCAGACGGATTGCTTGCCTTTGTTTCTGTTAGAGTTGTTGGTTTGGTTATATCCGCGCTGTTGTTTGATGGAGCGCTCCGAGGATGCGTATATTTTTGAGGCTTTGATGACTTCTTCCCAACAGTCGGGGATTCCTGTTTTTCCGGATAGGGTTTTCATCAGATCCTCGATGCGTACTCCGTGAATAAAGCCTGCGCGGGTCAGTTCTTCTCCGCAACCGATTTGTAGCGCCTCCTTGTTGTAGCGCACAATGTAGTCATCTATTGATTCGTTGTCTGTGCGCTGACACATGAGGATATGGGCCTTGTCTCTTTTGTGCCGCATGAGATGGGAGAAGTGATCTTTGAACTTTTGGATGAGATCATCGAAGTCTAAGATGCCTCCTATTGGGAGGTTGTCGAACCAAACTCTGGCTGCGCCTGTAAGGGTTTGTGCAAATAGGTGACACCAAACCTGTACAGGCCAAAGGACTGTGGTTCCGGCGCACTCGAAGTCGTGTAGATGATCTGTGGGGTCTCGCAGGCCATCGTATCTGCCGATGCTGCTGGGGAGTTTCGCTTGTTTTTCTATAGGTGCGGTGGCTATTCGTTGACAAAATTTCGAACTTAAGGCGAACGACTTAGGCCTGTATGGTCTGTTTAAGTCATCGTCCTCTTTGTGGTGTGATGTCGCTGAGTGAGTTTTTGTTACCTTCCGCTTCTTAGCCTTTGAGGCTGTTGCGTCTGAATCACTGGTGGGTTGGTATCCGTCGGATTCGGATGCGGAGTCTACTAGGTCCTGGTCGCGTGTGTTCTTACTGCGACCTACACCATGAGACTTCGGGCGTGTGGCTTGTTTTTCCTTCCCCTTTCGGCTATGTTTGGCGGAGGGGGAAGCCTTGCTTTTAGACTTGCTGGTTTGGATTTTTGCCAGCATATTTTGATAGATCTTGGTATTTTTGAGTTGTTTTCGGAAGAGCCACTCGTCGGGGTCCATTGGTGTGTTGGGTGCGTCAGATTCGGAGGATTCTGAAGCCGAAACCGCACGGGGCGGTGTTCGTTCCCTTATGGTTGCTGGTTGCGTGTCCTTGTCCGGAGTTTGGAGCGTTGCCGCTCTGGCGGTCTGAACGACCGTAGAGGGGGTTGCTCCCTTAGTTCCGACAGGGGTTAGATCAGCCATTTTGTGAGTAAAGGATGTGGTTTTGAAAGTTTTGTGAGTCTTTCAGCCGGTACGGATGGCGCCAATGAAGAAACAACGAGTATAGCTGGTAATGTATGACAGGGTGATGTATGGGGTAACGACTCGTGTTCGCAGCAGGGTATAATCCTTGGCTCACAACGATGGTTGGTCTATGGTTGTATACACAAATGATAAGCAAACAGACACAATAGACGGGAGTATAAGTGGTTCGATCTTGTAAGATCTACGTCCACTGGAAAAGGTAATCTTTATTGATAAATAACGTAAGTAACAATACAAGTGGAGATACAAGTGTATTCGTTCTTATTGGCTGGTTTCAACGTGTGGAGAAAGGAGGTCAAGTCCTCCTTTTATAGGAGATGCATGGGCTAAGGATCGTTGAGCCCATCCATCATTAATGGGCTGGGCTTGAGGACCGGGCCGACCGGTTGACAGGCCCACCTAGTTGGATTCTAACCCTTAGTTAGATAAAGTGATCCAAGTTGAGGAGGGCTTCTTTCGATTGGACCACGTGTTGCCTCGTGGTTGGTTGGCCGGGAGGTGCTTTGTCCTCTACACACGTGGCGTGTTGTGGATGGTCTGCAGGGGCGTCAGTTGTCAGGCGGCTGACCACTTGTCAGCTGACACCTGACAGGAGGAAGCAAGTTGGACTCCAAGGGGGATGCTCTCGGGTGTTGCCAACTGGTACCTCTGCGCCTTTGGCGCTGATGTGCCCTTGGAAGTAATATTTCCGGCGGAGGGTTTTTGAATAGCGGGTAGGGTGCGCCTGAAAGCGGTACCCTACCCCTTCACAACACTTTCTCGAAAGAAGTGTCAAGACTCGGTAAAAAGGGTAATTAAGCAAAACCTTTTAATTAAAACACTAATCTAAGTTTTAAATTTATAAAACTAAAACGATAGCTGCTGACTACTTTAAACCCACACGATAGGCAAGTGGACCTATCGAGCGCAGTATAGTCTATAGCAAGTACCGAGTATCGAACCCTAAGATACGACTTCCCCTACTCAACTCTAAGATGTTGCGATAAAAAGAAAAGATAATAAAATAAAGAAAGAAAGCAAGAATGATCAGAATAAAAACCAAAATACCAAACGAAGTGCTGCTTCGGGACCCGACTTACTTTTGGAATGGACTAATAATAACTACCTAGTTAAGTGGTGTAAACAAGTGCGCACTTTTACTGAACTTGGAGTTGCTACAGCATTCTCCAGCGGTGTTTGTTATCGCAATACGAGCCGTGTTCTTGTTTGGAAAATGAAGGGCTCCCGGCCTGGTAAGCTCACCTCTCGACTATGACAACTAGATGACTCAAGACTGTGTATACCCAACCCCGAATAATCCAACTCCCAAAGCCGCAGTAATGACATCTAATACTCAAAAGCCTATATGAACAACTTGCCGGTGGCTGGAGCATGACCAAACAAGAATCCACTTGATATCATAAAGGAGTCGTGACCTACCGGCACACGTGCATTCTTTACATGACCTAAATAACTATTTTAATAAGTGAGTGGTCTATCAGTAACTGTGCGGCAGTATAAAGATGAGAGAAAATAAAGACCGTTCTCTCTCAACGCGGGTTCATCAAATCTTAGCTTGCGTCAAAGCTATCACATAGACAATGAAGCTAAGTCGCAAATCTAAGACCCAACTTATCGCTAGGACCGAATATGTGACAACCGGAAACTTCCGATCTACACTGGTGTGATTTTTATTACTAAAAATAAATATTTATTATAAATATTGTTAATTATAAAGTTTCGGAAGTTTACTAATCGTTTTAACAATCAAAACTGCGACCGATTTAATTAACGCGATGTCAACGCGTGCGTCGAACGCACGTGCTTGTCGACGAAAATATTTATATTTTTGCTCGGTTTAGTTGTGTTTTACATTTTGAACAAAACCGACTACTTTTTATAATTAATTATCGGGCCTAAAATAAAACCGAAGCGAAATACGATTAAACGGGTTCAAGACGCGGTATAACTCACCTACCATCAAACCCCAAGAATAAAAGGAAGCTTCTTCTTCACCCTTTTCCATTTCTTTGAGCAGCCACAATACCTCTCTCTCTCTCTCTCTCTCTCTCTCTCCTCTCTCTCTAAAAACCTTAACCCTCTCACTCTCTCTCTTCGAAATCTCCCTTTTCCCACCGGTTTCACCTTCCCTCGTCCCTGTTACAGCATCAGCCGGCCACCACCATGCTTAGGTGGTGGCGGTGGCGGGTTTCCAGGCCCAAACGCGAGCAGAAAGGTAGTTGTGGCGTTTGTGGCTGTGCGTGATTGTTGGTTGGGTGACGGGATGGAGCCGAGATGGTGGGGATTTCGAGGGTGGTTACAGATTTGGTGGGTTTTGAGTCAAATTTGGTTTCGAGTGGTGGTTGCCGGAGCTGAGGCGGCGGCGGTGATGCTGGGTTCTACGGCGGTCCGAAGGTGGTCCGGCCAGTTAGTGTCAGGTTTGGTTGTGCGGGAGGCCGGGTTCAATAGATCCGATGGGAATGGTGGTTTTAGTGGTGGTTTCGTGGAGGATGACGAGTTTGTGGTTATGACGGTGGTTTGTGGCTTCGGTGGAGACTCTCAGTCGGTGGTGATGCTGGGCGCACGGGCCGGCTGGTCTCGTTTTAATGGTGGTTGGCTCGGTTGAAGGTCACAGTGGGGATGGCATCGAGTGGTGGTTGGCGGATGGTGGTTCTTGGCCGGGTTTTGGATCGGGTGGTTTGTGTTCATTTTGGAACTCGAGTCCTTGATTGATGGTTGAGTCAAGTTTGGTGGTGTTGGTTTTCGGGTCAGATTCGGTTCGGGTCTTGTTCGGGTCAAGTGTCTCGGATCAGATCTGGATGGTCAAGCCTCGGTCAACACGCGATCAAACTTTGGTTCTGGTCTACACGTAGTTCGAGGTGGCTTCGGGTTACGCGCGTACGATTTGGTATAATTAAACTCGTATTTATTTCATTATTTCATTTTAATAAACATTGTATTTTTATAAAAATATAAATACAAACGTAAATGGTATTAACTCATGAACGAACCGACTTTAATAATAAACGGTAACTGTATATTAAATCGGACGACCGGTAATAGTGACTAAAATGCGTGACTTATAATATCGATATTGGACTAAATTGGTTGGACTATATAGGCATATAAATATAAATAAGTATAGTTTACATAAAAGTGTCAAAACGTATAAGTCTCGTTTGATTTGGAATTTGCGGATAAACAAATTGTAGTCTTGTGTTTTGAAGTTGATTTTGGGAATTTTTAGACAACTTGTGTTGTCTGGTTCATACAAAAACAGAGGAGACTCTGCCGAAATTTTATAGAATCCAAAGCGCGACTAAGTTAATACCGTTGTGTATGTTTTTATAAATGAATTTCCAAGCATCTTAATAAAGGTATTTATATAAAATCGCGACGCTTTGACAAAGATATTTGTAACAATAATAAGTGAATCCCGGACAATATTTTGAAACAAATATATATAGTTTTGCCAAACATCAAGTATGACGAGCTTTTGAAAAGTTTTCGACAACAAAACTATGTTTATTGTTCGTATTCAAAAATATATAAACGTCTGATTTACTTGGGAAAGCTTTATGCAAAACAAAGTTTTGAATATTTTAAATGTCAGATTTTGGAAATTAATGTAGCATTTATTATTACTTGGAAATTAATAACAATAAGAATTATATTTTGCAAAGTGTATTTTCCTAAAAATAAACTTGCAAGACAAATGCATTTATTCGACTAACGAGACGAGTTGCGGCTCAAGATAAGTTATACGTTTCGTAGTATTAGTCCCACGTGGTGTACACACGAATAGTGACAAGTGCGCAACTTGGGTACTATGTCGTGTGTTAAAGCATAAGTAAGATAAGTCACGATCGGTTCGTCGAGTTAAAACATATTAGTACTCGAGTTAATACACACGAGTTTAGAAAGTTGGATAAACTATCTTTTAGCCGGATAATAGGCTAGGTTTATATGTGATAGACTTTTAAGGTGTCTGTATGTGATGTATGGATCGTATAAACAACAAAGAATGATCAAACAAGTTAGTTTTAGGTGCGGAATCCCTAAAACAATCACAAAATAATAGTCAAACAGATCAAAACACGTAAATCATCATTTCAAAGCTTTTTCATTAATTAGAAACTCAATTACACGTTTAAAGATTGAAACAAACAGGGTAAGAACGTGAAAAGAGCTAAATAAACTTCTAGAGAGAGAATCAGAAAGTGGAGGAAATAATATGACTCAAAGTTACATTCAAAAAATCAAGCTTGACTATTTATAGACTGCACATTCGCCCAAATAGTTTGTGCGAATGTGCAGGTTCGACCAAACCAACTGGTCGAACCAAGCCATACATAAAAACTATTCACATTCGTCCAAAACTGTTCCTTCGCACCATTTGATTCTCCTTCGACCAAACAAAAACCTTCCTTCGCACCTTCGACATTTCACAAAACTAATTTATTGAACAATCCGAAGCACTAGTCGCACAATTGCATCTACAAACTCCCCCTCGACTATTGCTTGGATTGCTGTCGACGTTGTTCGTCCATTCTGATGTTCATCAATCTGATATGTCGCTGAATCTTCTGTTCTTTAGTCAAAACCGGTTCCTGAAATTGCTTTGGCTTCGTCTTTTTCACTTCAGGCACCTTCTGTTTCTCTACAAACTTCCCGAGCTTCTCGTCATAGTCACAACCAGCGTTTATATCATACGCAAAGCACAAAAATACCACACGTTGGTATTTTCCTGCTTGTTCAGCATCCTTCACTTCAGAATAGATCGGATTGTAAAACAACATTATTATATCCTCATGTGAACAGTTGATTAACCACATGGGATCAAAAATGTGTATTTTCTTGAAGTTCTTCTCTCCGTCTTTCAGCACAATCACAGCCTCTGCTATCTTCCAATCATAATACCACCAAATGAAATCTTTGGCGAAGTGTTGTGGAATTGGCAACAAAGGAATCTTTTTCAACACTCGCGGTGGTTTATACTTTAACGTCACCTTGGGCATACCTGTAATCATTTCAATATCCTTTTTATGAACAATTCGTTTCGGATATTGTGGTTCAAACAAATCCCACTTGGTTCGGCTTTCTCTCGTCATCTTCTCAGCAAAGTAGGTAATCTGACTATTTGACGCTCCCGTTAAACAGTGACGGCAAATATCATGAATTGCCCAATAAGGAAGAGTCTTCAAATGATGAAACTTATCAAAATATAAGATCCCCTTCTCCCACTTTACTGTTATGCATCTCAGTTGCTGAATAAACTTCCAGGCCAATGCACGACCTTTGAAAATCCCACTATGAAGTTTATAAAAGCTACCTTGTACCTCAGCTTTTGGACGATTATTCTCTTTCTCCTTCAATTTCCTCAAAAACTCCTTCAAACTGTCTGATTGCTCGAACCGTGGTTTATCATGCCCTTTAAAAATCTCATCTTCAAACATTTTACTTTTCTCCTTAGCTAGTTTCTCGGCCTGGTTTAGCACATCATCAGAAAATCCTGGAAATCCACAATCTTGATTATTCTTGAAATATTGTGGATATTCCTCACTTGTTATATCATCCATCTCAACCTCTTCAAAAGCAGGAACGTCACGGTCATTAGAATGATTCCCGGCTTCCTTTTCAGGTATCTTTGGAATGTAATTATCAGCAAGCAACTCTTCCAAAGTCTTTCCCACCTGTTTGGCTAAACCTTCAAGTATTTCTTTAGAAACCGCCGCAGAAACCTCTCCATCTTCAAGATCTGGATCATCAAACTCCAATTCAAACAGCTTATTGCTCGACTCGAATATTTCTGGAAACCTGCTTGTCATGTCAATCGTCCAGACTCGATCTGTGAGCATCTGGCGATACATGTTCTTGTCTTCTTCAGATAACGATTGCAGTTTTTCATTCCAGAATATATCGTCGTCAACATTTTCACCTGGAGTCTTAGAGTTCGACTCTCCACCCTTACTCGAATCACTCTTTTCATAAGTATATTTCTCAGCGTTGTCATCATCATCATCATCACTACTATCAAAAGCAGAGCTGTTCCCATCACTCGATCCACCATCTGAACCTCCATCATCTCCATCATCTTTCTTCTTCTTCTTTTTAGAATCATTACCAGCATCTTCATCAAGATCTTCATCTTCTTCTTCGTCAGATGGTTCAAAGTCTACTTGCTCTTCTTCTCGTTCTTTATCTTCTTCACCAGCTTGAAGTAGAGGAGCTCGAGAGTACAAGTCTTTTATCAAATCATCCATGTGCTTGTTACTCTTCTTCAGCTGTTTGTTCTCCTCTTTCAAAACAATAATCCTTCTAGTGTTTCGTTGCTCGTGCTTCAGCAATTTCTTATTCTCTTTCTTTAACTTCTTGATAGTTTTCTTCAATACTTCACTATCATCATGGGATGTGACTACGACTTCCAACATCTTTCGATCATTTGACTTCAATTGCTCGATCTCTGTTTGCTGTTTATTAATAATACTCATCATCTCCGATAACCTTTGATTCACAGCATTCATAATATCACTATCAACTGAAACCTTCTTCTTCACAGGCATTTCAGCAACTTCAGGCAGTTTTCCTTTCCTCATCTTCTTAAGCACATTATCTAAAGCTTCATTGAACTGATCAACAGGTATATCATCACCCTATTGTGTGCTCGAAGTAGTCACAGTCTTTTGTTTCTTTGATACTGGTGCAGTAACCGGTGACTTAGAACTAGAAGCTGGTGGAAGTTTCTTACCAGCTATGAGCGATTCAATCTCTATCTTTCTCTTTAGACTTGGTTTCTCCTGTTTCTTCTTCTTTGACTTTGCAGCTTGTACGGGAGAACCAGGAAAATCTTCTTCTACATTCAAAATGACTTCATCATCATCAACAGGAATTGGACTCTTATCTCCTTGATCTTCAACAGTCTGACTAACAGACTCACCAGCCACAGTGGCCTTGGGCGTGGTGGTCTTTAACGTTTCAGTCTCCGAATCCCAATGTTCGTCTTCTTGCGTCTCCTCTGAATCAATCGACGCTTCATCCACAATATGCAAACCTTTCTTTGCCATCGTCTTGTTTCGTCTTGGTGTGCTCTTTTTCTTCTCAGGTTCAGACACAACCTCTAGCCTTATCCCTTTCTCCTTAACCTTCCCACTCTTGGCCCCTACATTAACAACCTGTCTTTTGTGCTTTGCATCTGGATCAACAGGATGTAATGGGTTATCTGGATCTGAATCACTGTCTGCATGTCTTACAAGCCCTTTCCCTGGATCTGTATAATCAATTCTTGCTAGATGTCCAAATAAACGCCTTACTGGTGGACGTTCATTGACCGACAATCCTTTGTACGCCTTCATCCTAGCAAGTGTATTAAGTGACATATGTTCCTAAACAACAATATGCTTAGGATCCCTCTTCAAGTCTTTATACTTGTTATCAAATACCATCTGGAGGAAACGAGGATATAGCAGAAACTTCAGATTCCTCGTGCCGTTCACTGGTTCTAACAAGTGTTCCATCAGCATGCCTGAAACATTGAACGGTTTGTTCAATACCAGGGCAACCATCATAGAGCTAATACTCTTGCGCATGAAGTCATATCCTCCAGCGGCTGATCCGAAGACATGTATCAAAACGTGTGCCAAATATTTGAATTAAGGGCAGAGTTTTCCCTTGTGCAATGAACCGTCAGTGATTGGTCCATTGTATTTCATTCTCAGGAAACACTTTCGCTGATCCATGAAACTCAGCTCCTTAGGATCTGTCTTCTCATCTTGTAAGTTCAAAGCTTCTCTTAAATCCTGCTCACATACAATAACCCTCTGCCCTTGAATCTTGCTAATCAAACATGACTCGCAATTCCAGAAGTCTAGTTTCGCTCCTGACCAGAATTCTTGCATCATGTCTCGGTAAATGATAGTAGGTGTAGCAATCGCGTCAATCACCCTACTCCTCTTCAAGAATTCAATGATCTCGACAAACTCCGTGTGCTTTTTAACTTCTCCGAGATACGCACAGCAATTATGCGCATTTTCGAAGGTTAAAGGCTCTTCAGGAACTTTCTTAGCAGGTTGTGAGGATGATCCAGCTTGCTCAGTCGTCTTCTCCTGCTCGGACATGGTTTAATCTGCAAAACAAATCAAAGAAACATGTTAAAAATCGACAAAAATTCAAACCTTGAAAATTTGGTATTTATCATTCTCATTCGCCCAAACGGGGGTGCGAATGTGAAAAACTAGGTGCGAATGAGAAAATTTGATGGTACGAATGTAAAAGTTTTGATAAAAAGTTTCATTCGCCCACAATTTCTTCATTCGACCAGTTTATCATCTCCTTCGCCCATTCGAAAGGGTCGAAGGAGTCTGTTCATATTTTTGAATTTTCAATTATGAAATTTATGGTTTCTGATCATGTTCTTTTGATTTGTATAGCAACTAACAATGCCGATAAACCATTTTAAACTAACAGTTTCATCAATTTCTCATTATGTCTGTGTTTTCAACTAAAACTAGGGTTCGAAACACAACTGATGATCAATTGATCAATCTGTTGGTTTTGAATCCATGATTTATGGTTTTTCTCCCCATAAAACACAGATATAATGAAGCTTTAATATCAATTGCAACAATTAAGTTGTTCAAATCAGATTTTAAGAACTAGGGCTTGAAACACAAAAACAGTGATTAATCCTTGGATTCTTGATGTTAACCTGTAAAAGATAGTGGAAAAGGATCAGTGAATGTAGACGATCACAATGGTATGTCACAAAACAACAGAGCAACAAGGTGAGGTTAGAGTGAAAATTCTGAAATTTTTTTGCAATGGTTCGAATGAGACAGAAAGACTATATATAGGCATCCTCCTTCGCCCGTTCTACTCGTACGAATGAGAAGCTTTTGTCTCCTTCGACCCTAGTTAAAGGTTCGAATGAGCCAAAACGGTTCGAATGAAACATATGTTCAAGAACACTCTCCTTCGCCCGTTTAAAACATACGAAGGAACATGAAAAATCCCACATTCGACCAACCGAATGGGCGAATGAGAATTGGGATTTTTGATAAATTTTCCAAATCTCAAAAACGAGTCCCGTTCCAATTGTTTTCCAACTTTTAAGCATCCAACATTCAAATTTTCACAATTAAAAGGTTACAAAGCTCAAATGGTGTAACAAGGTTTAGAAAATCGACATCAACCACCATCAGTTATCAAAAATAAGATGGAAATGAAAAATCTTTTGGATTTTCTAAAGTTTATGCTAAAACACACCTAAAATCTTTTTGAGTTTTGTAATTTTTGATGAGAAAATAAAATGCAGAAATGTAAATGAAAAACTGTATATGTTTTTGGGATTTCCGGTAAAGGGATCATATCAGTTATTGAGAAATCTGATCACACCGTTGATTATTTAAAGACAATGTGTGATCTGGCAACTGCTGATATTGTGATCCACATAAACTCACATGCAGACTTTTGTGCAGTGCTTTAAACTGATACTGATATTTATAGTATAAACGTAATCGTATGTAGTTCCCACGCACACGACATACTCCCGTATCAAGAAGTAAAGGCACAAAGACTCATTGTAAAGAGTGATTATGCTTTCGTCGTCTGTAATTTTACAAGGTATAATGCACAGAGGTATACAGGTCAGCAAATTAATGCAGCAAAGTAACATATGCACTGTACCAGGTTGAGGACTGATATTAATCATGATTTGCATCAGGGATTAATACAATGTAATAGATAATCTTTGATCATCATATAACATGGAAAGTTCCTCAATTCGGTAACTTTAGGATTTGGCATAAAGCTCTTTTATAAAGACACCCTGCCTGATCTAGGTCCGTAATGACTTACAGCAGAAGATCAGAGAGGCTATCCCCAGACAACTAATAACATAACGACCCTAAACCTCCGAGTTTTGTACAAATACCCTATCAAACAAAATTACGGTACTAAGACCATATGCCCATGAGGAGTTCATCCACACAACAATTCGTTTGATATGTATGTATCAGGCACGCAGTAATAGGTCTACGAAGCCTATCAGCACATCGCACAGACTCAGCCACACGCCCTATATAGCAGTACATTACTTAGAATGTGTCAGATCCCCACTGATGTACTATCATTTCCCTTTATACTCCAGGAAATCATTTTTGATTTTTCTGATTTTTATAAATTTTCGAATTTACTGTTCCCAAGGATAAGCTGGAGCATTTCAAATATGTGACTGCCCAGATATCGTTTGTTCACAGAAATCTGACGGCATTAATCTAAGGGAAGAAGATATAGCAGTCAGCAAAGAAATTTTCTAATTTTTATGGTTTTTGAAATTTTTTAATGTTTTTGGATTTTCGAAGTTTTTCTGAAAAACAGTAAAAAAAATTTAAACTAAAAAGTGATAAGACTGAGGTGGTGATCAGTCCTGTTTTTCTTTAATACCATTAGCTTTTAAAAGATAATCAAATCTGGATTTGTCAAAAGCTTTGGTAAAAAGATCTGCGCGTTGGTAATCAGTGTGGATTTTGACCATATCGATCAACTCTTTAGCATAACAATCACGGATAAAATGATATTTAATGCGGATATGTTTAGCCTTCGAGTGATTTACTAAGTCTTTTGTTAATGCGATTGCGGCTTCATTATCACAGTAAATAGGGGTTTTAAGAAATTGCAAACCGTAATCCACCATCTGTTGCTGGATCCAAAGAACCTGTGAGCAGCAGCTCGATGCTGAAACGTATTCTGCTTCACACGTGGATAGTGCAACTGCGGTTTGTTTCTTGCATTGCCAGGTCACGAGCCTGCTCCCCCTAAACTGACATCCAGCCGTTGTGGATTTGCTGTCTTTGTCACAGCCGCCCCAATCTGCATCACTAAAAGCGATTAGGTCAAAATTATCATCATGAGGGTACCAAAGTCCTTTCGATGGACAACCCTTCAGATATCTAAGGATACGCTTGACAGCTGCAAGATGACTCTGTTTTGGCTTCGATTGATATCGTGCACAAAGACATGTTGCAAACATTATATCCGGTCTAGATGCGGTGAGATACATCAGAGATCCGACGATTGCTCTGTATGTAAATGGATCAGTCAGCTCCCCCTTAACGCCAACTCCAATCCCGTGATTAGGTTGTATCGGGGTATCCATCGACTTCGAATCATCCATCTGGAATCGGCTCAAGACTTCAGAAACGTATTTCGTTTGGTGAATAAAGATCCCCGTTGGTCTTTGCTCCACCTGCAAGCCTAGGAAAAACTGCATTTCACCCATTGCGCTCATTTCGAACTTTTCCTGCATAACTTTTTCAAATTCCCTGCACAGAAGTTTGTTAGTTGACCCGAAAATAATATCATCAACATAAATTTGCACAAGAAGCAAGTCATCTCCTGCTCGTTTTGTGAACAGTGTGCAGTCTACCAATCCGCGTTTGAATCCTTTCGAGAGAAGATACATGCTCAGCTCTTCATACCATTGTCTCGGAGCCTGGTGCAACCCGTAGAGTGCTTTGTTTAAGACATAAACCTTATCCCGGTGAATAGGGTCCTCAAAGCCTGGCGGTTGACCTACGTAAACTTCCTCTTTGACCACACCGTAAAGAAATTCGCTCTTTACATCCGTCTGATACACCTTGAATTTCTTCCAGGATGCAAACGCCAGAAACATTCGGATAGCTTCCAAGCGTGCAACAGGTGCATAGATTTCATTGTAGTCGATTCCCTCAACCTGATGAAAACCTTGAACGACCAAACGAGCTTTGTTTCGCACTATGACTCCTCTATCATCCTTCTTACACTTAAACACCCATTTGGTTCCGATCTTCTTTCTTCCCGGGGGCAAATCTGTCAGCGTCCATACTCCGAGTTTCTGAAATTGTAACAACTCTTCTTGCATTGCTTCCACCCAGGCATCATCCAAAAGAGCTTCCTTGTACGTCCGCGGCTCGACCTGCGAAACATAACAAGCGAAAGACCAGTCATTTTGAAAACCAGATTTTTGTATTTTGGCATATAAAGCAAGATTGCCAATATTTTCTGGTGCTTGAGCATTTCTTAATTGCCCTCTTGTCATAACGCTGCTACCAGGATCACCAATAACCTGTTCAAGCGGGTGTATCCGATGTATCCGAGATTCCGGATAATCAGGTACTTGTACTCCCGTTTGAGTCGTCAAATTCTCTGTAGAAACCAGATCATTACCCATATTCGATGTTGAAGCATCAGTTGTAGTTGGGTTCACTGGTGGTGTCACTGTAGCATTGTCCAGAATAGCTTCACTTGTTGCATCATCGTCTTCATCTTCTGAATCTGATGAATTAAGCGTTGTGGAAGCTTCTTGGAACACCTCTTCTTCCATCACAGGAGCAGTGGTATCATTAGAAGCTGCTTGAGGATTTACAGTAATCGGACGCACTAACGGTGAAGTCACTGCGTTTTCGACCTCGTAATATAAGCGAAGTACAGCTTCTTCAACCATGCTATCTAGATTGAATTATTCAAAGAAGTCTTTGTAATCAAACATCCAATCTGGACCTCCACCCTGTACATTTTGTGTGTATCTTTGTACTTCGACATTAGCCCACTCCTCGACGTTTCTAGTTCTTTTGTTGAATACCCGTTTTAATGGGGTTGCATATCCAACAAAATAACCTTCTTCAGCCTTTGGTGCGAACTTCTCCAAAGGATTAAGCATTGTACACGGGGCACCAAATGGTTCTAGATACTCCAGATTCGGCTTTCGTTGGTTCAACAGCTCATAAGAAGTTTTGCCAAACTTCTTCACTGTTAAAACACGGTTTAAAGTGTAACATGCTGCGTAAATTGCTTCGTTCCAGAACATGACTGGAAGATTTGAGTCCGCAAGCATTGTTCTCGCCGTCTCGATCAGAGTCCTGTTCTTTCTTTCTGCGACACCGTTCTGTTGGGGTGTATACGGAGCGCTATATTCATGATGAATTCCATTGTTTGCACAAAGATCCTCCATCTGAGCGTTTTTGAACTCCGTCCCATTATCACTCTGGATTCGTTTGATCTTCAGACCATAGATATTCTCCAGACGTGTAAACAGAACTTTCAGGTTGTCAAAAGTGTCGCTTTTCTGGTGTAAGCACATAACCCATGAAAATCTTGAATAATCGTCAGTCACCACAAGACAGTACAATTCCCCGGCATGACTTTTACGCCTGACTGGACCGAATAAGTCCATGTGCAAACGCTCAAGCGGTAGTTCAACAGAATTGACTTTCTTTGGTCTATGGGCCTGTTTGAAACACGTAAATCATCATTTCAAAGCTTTTTCATTAATTAGAAACTCAATTACACGTTTAAAGATTGAAACAAACAGGGTAAGAACGTGAAAAGAGCTAAATAAACTTCTAGAGAGAGAATCAGAAAGTAGAGGGAATAATATGACTCAAAGTTACATTCAAAAAATCAAGCTTGACTATTTATAGACTGCACATTCGCCCAAATAGTTTGTGCGAATGTGCAGGTTCGACCAAACCAACTGGTCGAACCAAGCCATACATAAAAACTATTCACATTCGTCCAAAACTGTTCCTTCGCACCATTTGATTCTCCTTCGACCAAACAAAAACCTTCCTTCGCACCTTCGACATTTCACAAAACTAATTTATTGAACAATCCGAAGCACTAGTCGCACAATTGCATCTACAGTGTCCTTTGTTGTAATAGGGCACGAGGAAGTCGGTCAAAGCTTCGGGCTTTGTTTGCTAGCTAAGCAAGGAAATTAAGGTGAGTTCATGACCCAACTTTTTACTGTGTTATAAATGTTTTCGCGGGAAAGACATGCTTCTTTTATGAAAACCTGAGGAATTTAAAGCGAACAAGTTTTTGAGAAATGAAATGGGTGCGTGAGTGTCACAGCCCCACTTTTTACTGTTTTGCTTTCGGGCGAGAAACATGCTACATACTTACACTCTAAAGGTCATGTTATACTATGGTTATGGATATTTACTATACGGGCATTTCATCAGGGAGTCCAAGGGGGAAACCATGAGTATGTGGGAACACATATCGGGGAAATACAGATAGATCTATTGGGACGGGCATACCCCACTCGACGGCTGGGAGCCGGCAGGGTGCATATTGTCTCTACTTCCAGGGTCACCGATGATGATGGTGGCTCACGGCTGGGCAAAAACCGGAAAACGTGTCAGTAATGGTTTCCCACTTGTAGTAGTAAAAATACTTAACGTCTAGCTAACGTTCTTATAACATAGTATTAACGGGAATGATCTTTTCAAACTTATGAAAACTCTTTTGTAAAACTTATGAACTCACCAGCTTTATGCTGACTTTTTAAGTAAGTCTTTCAGGTTTAAACTTTGGTAACGACACGGTTGGAGTAGGCGACGTCTTGGGATCGGGGATCCTAGAGGGTTAGAAATGGTGTTCAGGAAACAAAAGAGTCTTAGATGCATTTTCCGCTGCGTGGCGAAGCTACCAAACGTCACAACCGATGAGGGAAAAGTCAGTGTGTGACAGAATATAAAGACCGTACCGACCCTAAGCGAGATCTTGATAAATTGTGAGTTTTAAGTTCACAAGTGCATGGGTTTTTACACACCATGGGTACACTCATGAGTCCTTCCCATTTCTCATCAAGACACCCACAAGACCAAAGACTAGTTAATTAGTTATTTAGTTAACCAAACAAGATTCTAAGTAAATGAATTTAACAAGAACAGAACACCACTCAACTAAAAAGAACTATATAAATCCATGCCAAAATAAATCTTCACCCTAGCAGCACTCAAGTAATCTAGCCGAACATCGGCTCTACAACTATCACACTAGCAATGAACAATGATGAATACATGATGGTGAGTGTGAAGTGGACTAAAGAGGGTGGTTTGGATGATTTTTAGTGAAATCTCTCAATACTCTCAATCTTCAAGCCTTTATGGAGTGATCCCAAGCTCCAAAGGTGACTTGCAAGACCTCTGAGGTGACTGAAGTGTGAGTAAAACTCAAGTAAAATGGGATGCCCAAAATGTGGAGTGGAGGCCTCTATTTATAGGCAAAACAGCCCTTGCACGCCCTTGACAACTCTTTGGCACGCCCATGCACGACAACGCGTACTGTTGCAGAGTGTCCTTTCACGCAGTATTGTCTGTACCAGGGCTGGCACGCCCGTGCATGTCGTTGGGAGTAACCGTCTTGTCAGTCTTTGTTGGTTTGAGCCTTGGAGAACACGTTGAAGCTGAGCACGCCCGTGCATGTCTGGAACTCTCATTTTTGCCTTCTGTTGACTGGAAAATATTGAATGGTAGACCTGGAATAAGTTCACGGCCATGCACATGTATGAGCGCGGTCGTGCTTCATCTGGATCTTCTCCGAAAGTCTTCAAATCCTTGTCTTTTTCAACTGTTTTTACTTATTTTCACTTTTCACCTTTAATTCCTGCAATTATCAACAAAGGAGAACAAAACATGACAATGCCAAGATAAATGCATAAAATAAAGTGATAAATAGGTGAAAATATGCATGTAAAACATGTTAATTTTGGGAGTCATCACTAGGATACTAGGGTGAAGACTTCTTTGGTATGAATTATACAGTTTTTATTTGTTGAGTGGTGTTTGTGTTCTTGTCTAATTCTTTTTACTTAAAACTTTGTTTGATGGATTAACTAACTAATTGTGACTCCCCGCATTTTCAAAATATTACTTTTACTGAGCTCTAGTTAACTTGCATGTACCTTCGTGACTAAACGCATAACTAGGGTTAGCTGAGAAGGTCTTTTGATATGTCATGGGATAATAACATATGTTAGATGATATTAACGTACGTTATAACTAGGAAGGTTTTGGTATTGACACACACCCGAGTCCTGTATCCCGAACGTTGGTGATTTATCAAACATGCATGATTATATAAACTATTGAGTGTTAATGAATGTGAAGTAACACGTGTATGTGAATTGCATGCTTATGTGAATTACTGCGTATTAGTTAACTTGTACGTAAACCCTATGAGATATGTGCACTTATGATAAACATAATATGAATTAATAAAACAGTAGTTTTATACAAGCTAGTATGATTATTATTGTCGGGATTAATCTCGAGAGTTAGATAGGGTTAACGGGCTCACTTATCAGATAAAACCCCTAAAGCCCAAAACCTTGGCCCATAACTCAATCCTAAAGTGTATTATTTATAAAAAAAAATAAACACCAACCCCTACAACCCCATATGTGCCGTGAGCAAGGAGGCTCCCACAACCCTCTCTCAATCTCAATCTTTCACCGATTTCTCACTAGTTCAAGCTATTTCGAGTGCTACCTTGAGATTTTAAGGACTTTAGCAATTTAAGGTATGTGTTTTACGTGTTTTATGATGAATTTTAGGGCTGGAAAAGTTGTAAAAACTCTAAGAAATATTCATGTTAAAATCGCAAATCAATGTATGTAGGATATCTTGAATGTTTGTTGTGTTTTTTGATGAGTATTGTTGATAGAAATCATATCTAGGGTATGTGGTACGTAACTACATAGATTTAAATGTGATAATATGGATTGAATTATGTTAATATGAGTTATTTTATGATTATGGGTTAATAAGAATTATTAGGGTTCATGAGAAGCATGTTATTAGAATTCTGATTTTCTGCAGATTCATTGTGACGATTTGTAGGCTGTTATAAGGTGATTAACATGTGTAATCTGATTGTTTTCTAATCCTTAAACATAACTTATGATGTTAGCTTTTCAAAAAGTCCAAAAATCATGCATTTTGGACCTGTTTTGATAGGTATTCATTATTTTATAAGTTTAAAGGTCATATCAGATTTTCGGAACTATAAATTGGGTCAACTTTAAACGGTCATAACTCGAGATTTACAAAGGTTTAAGTTATGAAATTTGGACAGTAGGTCAACATTGGAAAAACTTGGCTTTTCCAATTCGATTCACCTCGTTTGGGTGAATACACAATTTTTGGGAACTTTTCTACTAAACTGATCTGCTGTGGAAATTTTCTGGACATAGCTGTGTTGTACGAATTTTAATAATTTTTGTGTTTGGTTGTGAGACAAAGCAAAAATATGGGTTATCAAATGAGTCCCAATGAATATTCAGTAAAAATTTGGGAGTTTAATTCGTTCATTAAGTATTTTAAATAATTCATTTTTCACACCGTACAATCTGCCCTGAAAACGCAGATTGTGTAAGGGATGTTTACGTGACTATTTGGAGTCTTATATGGTATGTATATGACATGAACTTGCATGAATACTTATATGAGATGTGTATGAGGTATAAAACTGATAATAATCAATATGATCACCAACGGGATACATAGGACTTGTGCATGTGGAGTCATTAGGTGTCACTACACGGTTTGAACTTTAAAAGTCTTGGACAAACGAGTTGTATGGTGTGTTGGTTATGCACATATACTCACCTAGTGACATTTGTAATAGGGAGTCGGTAGCTCATTTCTGTTTGAGGAATTTGGATTATTCACGTGCAACCTAAGGTGAGTTTCACTACTCTTTTCTCAAAAGCATGTGTCTCGGGTTGAGACAACTTACTTAACTTTTCTAGTCCGGTTTGGGACTATTATTTTCTAGTCCGGTTTGGGACTACTTACACATCCCGGGTTGGGATGCTATGGATCCTTGTGTGGGTCGGTTTTTCACTCCTTGTGTGAGTCGGGTTTTGCTAGTTCGCAAACTGTGTCCTTGATGAACTAAACCAACTCTATCATCTGCAAGTCCTTCACATACCGAATGAGTTGCCGGGTTATGGCAAGCGGGTTATTAGTTGATAGCGCTATTAGGTCTTACAAACCTCACACCGGTTCGGGGAGTGTGGGAGTGAACTATAACTTAACAGATTTTATCATTGTTGATAGGCAATGATGTAAGGCATGCAGCTCACATTTGTGACTACACGTACATCAGCAGTTCGATATATCGGTGTTAGTTATCATGAATGGGTTAGCTACCCTTGACATGCGATGAACTAGTGTTTACACGGTTCTTGGAACCAACTCAATTACTTGTTTACGTGGTTTTGGAAACCAACGCAGGTACATACTCATTTACTTTACTTAGTGAACTCACCAACATTGTTTGTTGACCCACGATTTACATACTTTTGCAGGTAGTTAGCTTCCGGTGCCAGGATTAGAAAGCACTGCACACTTCACTGCATTTGGGGTCTTGGGCATACATCTAAATTACATATTATGCTTTTACATTTTCTTTCATATGATTTTAATTTGGGCGCGTTGTTTTGCGCATGGTTTTAAAAGGGTTAAATTTGGTTTACGCTTCCACAGCTTAACCTAACTTGGTTTTTGAAAACAAACTAAATGGTTTGGGCATTTAGAGTTCGTTCATATGACTTATGGCTATGGGATCCTGGTATGTCATGCGCCTCGCGGTATAAACCCCGCAGTGGAAATTTGAGGGTGTGACAGATTGGTATCAGAGCCATTGGTTATAGTGAACTAGGACTGCATGTTGAGTCTAGTCTATAATCATCATAGCATAAGTACACTCACAACTTAAGTGCACAAATAGCTTTTAGCTACATATATCTACAATATATGATTTCGGGAGATATGTTATCTTCTATTTCTAGACCTAATTCTGAACACGTCAATGGTGGTAACCCAGGGATACACCAAGTGGCGCATTACTGGGAGTAGTATCCTAACAAACCTCATGGATGAAGAAACAACAACAGTACAACGGAGGGAGCCCTTGCGAGCGTTGTGGCGCACATACACAGGAAGCTGCACGATGCGCATGACGTGGTACCATTAAATCGAATCAACTGTGAAGAAATTCAAATACTGAGACTTATTATTTTTTTTTTCACTGAGCAAGGAGACAATTATTTTATGTTCCTTGTTACTTGATCTTTCTTACTTCCATTTGAAACTCAGACGGGACTGGGTTACGCATATAGAACTTATTTCTTACCTTAGTACCTTACGCCTAGTATGAGCGGGCGGACGTATGACTGCATATCCGTGTTACTCATAAGTATATGGTAGATTCATGGGAACACGTTAGATCGAGGCTTGTTACACACACTCTTGGGGAGTTACGTAAGGCCTGCGATTAGTGCAACATCTCAAAGGAAGACGAGACCTACCAGTGACTGACAGTCACGATTGGAGGAACGAATGGTGATGTTGACCATTGAGCTGACTTACACAGGACCGGAGAAGGAGACTGTACGTGATGAGAACCATATAACACTGGCATCACAAAAGAGGAAGGATAAGGGATGGAAGGGGAACCTGAGCAGGACGAGCACATGGAAAGTGAGGATGAAGGCTCTACTATCTAGACAGAGCATGGCGACGATTGGATCTTACCTTTTCATACCTATCTTTTCTTTTAATCCCCTTTGCTAACTTAGATAAGACTGAGTTCTTATGATCAACGATAGGGTGGTTGAGGCCCTCGCATCTTTCCAAGCTAGTAAAGATCTATTTTGCTAAATCATTCTTTTCCTCTGACTTCCACATTTGAACTTTCTTATACCTTGAACGTACATCGTATTTTCAAGCCTTTTATTGATTGTAAACCTCGATAACTCCAACGGAACTGAAGGAGACCGTCTGATTGCTTCGAAAGTATAAGTCTTTGCCATGTGTATTTGTCCCAGGCAGGATGGGGTAATGTATGCTACATGCACCCTCAATGAGTTACAGATACTTGGATGGAGAACGTAACACCCTGTGATGAAACCTAGAAATTTGTTATATAAAGACGGATGGGTCTGAGATCGACGCCTACACTACCAAGCTACAGGAGTTGGATACTTTGAGCTCGAATCTAATTAACCAACTTTACCAGCGGATCGAATTTCAAACCAAAAGGGTAGGTCCCTCATATTCATGGCTTGGCCATTGCAGCTCACCTACCCAGAATCTAACAAATCTTTCACCTGGCTCGCAAACTCATTGATGAGGCTGTTGAGCATGGTACTTTTCCGAAGCATAGAGCTTCATCTTCTACTTTTGGTGATAGCAAGAGAACGTGGGATAGTGTGAGGTACAAGTCCTTCAACAAACAATAACCACAACGGTAACAACAATGGGGCTCGTGGAATAGCAATTGTGACTGGCTCTGGGAAGCTAGGACTAATAACAATGTCGTGACGGGTACGACACTCTTGCTTCTATTTTATATGATACTGGTGCGGACTATAGTTTTGTGTCATCAAAACTTAGCAAACAACTAGGGATGGTTCCTACCCTTCTTGATACCCCGTACACCATAGAGCTAGCTGATGGGAAGCCTGTTGAGGTAACCCACACCCATTGTGACTGTAAGCTCGAGTTGGATGGGCAATCGTTTGCCATCAACATTTTACCTATCACCCTTGGAAGCTTTGATCTCGTGGTTGGCATGGACTGGTTATCCAAGCATCCCGCTGAAATTCTTTGTCGGGAGAAGATTGTTCGTGTCCCCCTCCCAGGTGGAGAACTTTTATCTATACAGGGTAATCATGGTGGTGCCATGGTGGGCATCATCTCTTCTTGAAAGCCCAGAAGTGTATTCGTAAGGGCTATCTAGCCATTTTGGCTAACATATGTGACACTCGAGCTGAAACTGAAACTGAAACTGAAACTAAGATTGAGGACATCCCAGTAGTCCGAGATTTCCCAGATATTTTCCCTAGAGGAACTACCTGGACTTCCACCTGTTCTTCAAGTGGAGTTTCAAATTGACCTTGTACCTGGAGCAGCTCCAGTTACACGCGCACCATACCGCCTAGCACTAGGCGAACTTCAAGAACTGTCTACCCAACTCCAAGAGCTATTGGATAGGGGCTTTATTAGACCTAGTTCTTCGCCATGAGGAGCTCCAGTTCCGTTTGATAAGAAGAAGGGTGGGAGTTTCCGCATGTGTATCGGAAGTTGAACAAAGTAACGGTTGAGAACCGCTACCCTTTACCTCGTATTGATGACTTGTTCGACCAGCTTCAAGGGTCAAGTTTCTATTCTAAGATTGACTTGAGGTCAGGATACCATCAACTGAGAGTCCGAGAGAAGGATGTGGCGAAGACAGCCTTTCGAACTCGTTATGGACATTATGAGTTTTTGGTGATGCCATTTGGGCTAACCAATGCACCGGCTGTGTTCATGGATCTAATGAATTGCGTGTGCAAGCCTTATTTGGACAAATTCATCATAGTGTTCATAGATGACATACTGATTTTTTCCAAGAGCAGGGAAGAGCACGAGCAACACCTGCAGCTGATCTTGGAACTCTTGAGAAATGAGCAGTTGTATGCAAAATTCTCTAAATGTGACTTTTGGATTCGAGAAGTCCAATTTCTTGGACATGTGGTTAACAAGGCAGGAATACATGTCGATCCCGCCAAGATTGATGCTATTAAAAAGTGGGAGGCTCCAAAACTCCCACAGAGGTGCGCCAGTTTCTTGGTCTTGCGGGATATTATCGTAGATTCATTGAGGGATTCTCTAAGATCACTCAACCCCTCACTGCTTTGACACAGAAGGGTATTACTTACAAGTGGGGAGATGCCCAAGAATCTGCTTTTCAATTATTAAAGTCGAAACTTTGCAGTGCACCTATACTATCACTACCTAAGGGTACAAAGGACTTCGTGGTGTATTGTGATGCGTATAGCCAAGGGTTAGGGTGTGTGCTGATGCAGCGTGATAAGGTGATCGCGTATGCCTCACGTCAATTAAAGGTTCATGAGAAGAATTACACCACCCATGGCTTGGAAATGGGAACAATGGTTTTTGCTCTAAAGATCTGGAGGCATTATCTCTATGGGGCGAAGTGTACGATATTCACTGACCACAAGAGCCTCCAACACATATTCGTTCAAAAGGAGCTGAACATGCGACAGCGTCGATGGGTCGAGCTTCTGAATGATTATGACTGTGCCATCAATATCATCCAGGGAAAGCTAACGTAGTAGCTGATGCCCTCAGTCGTAAGGAAACGAAACCCAAACGAGTGCGAGCTTTACAACTTACCGTACATTCAAATCTTCCTGATAAGATACGTGAAGCCCAGGGCGAGGCTTTGAAAAAAGAAAACATTGGGCTTGAAACTTTACATGGTGCGGATAAGCACTTGGAACTGAAGACGGATGGTCTTCAATACTTTATGAATCGAGTCTCGATACCACGTTTTGGGGATCTCAGACAACTGGTGCTCGATGAAGCTCACACCTCTCGATATTCGATACATCCTGTTTCGGATAAGAGGTACCAAGATCTTAAAACTCTTTATTGGTGGCCAAACATGAAAGCTAAAATAGCCACTTATGTTAGTAAGTGCTTGACTTGTGCGAAGGTTAAGATTGAATATCAGAAACCTTCAGGCCTACTCCGGCAACTAGAAATCCCTATGTGGAAATGGGACGGAATTTCTATGGATTTTATCACAAAGCTTCCTAGAACGCCAATGGGCCATAACATGATTTGGGTTATCGTGGATCGTTTAACCAAATCGGCACACTTTCTGGCAATAAAGGAAACGGACTCGCTGGAGAAACTAGCAAATCTCTACGTCAAGGAGGTAGTCTCTAGGCATGGGGTGCCTACTTCTATTATATCTGATCGCGATGCGCGATTCACTTCTCATTTTTGGACTACTCTCCAAAACGCTTTGGGAAATTGCTTAGATATGAGCACAGCCTATCACCCACAGACGGATGGACAGAGTGAACGAACCATCCAAACATTGGAAGATCTGCTACGAGCGTGCGTGGCGGATTTTGGCAACAGTTGGGATAAGCACTTGCCTTTGATTGAATTCTCGTATAACAACAGTTACCCCACTTCAATACAGTGTGCGCCTTTAGAGGCACTTTATGGACGCAAGTGTAGGTCTCCCATCCGCTGGACTGAAGTTGGGGATAGCCAGCTAACAGGTCCCGGACTTGTGCACGAAACTTATGAGGAGATAGTGCAAATCAGAAATCGGATGGCTGCTGCTTGTGATCGACAGAAAAGTTACGCTGATAAGCGTAGGAAACCTTTGGAGTTCCAAGTTGGGGACAAGGTCCTATTGAAGGTGTCACCTTGGAAGGGGGTGATACGCTTTGGAAAACTGGGAAAATTGAACCCATGATACGTAGGACCATTCGAGATTGTCGAAAGGATTGGTCCGGTAGCTTACAAGTTAAACTTGCCTGATGAACTCAGTGGAGTGCACAACGTATTCCACGTATCAAACTTAAAGAAATGCTTATCGGATACAACACTGGTGGTGCCACTGGAGGAGATCCAGGTGGACGATCAGCTACGGTTCATGGAAGAACCGGTGGAGATTCTTGAGCGGGGCGTCAAGAAACTCAGACAAAACATTATACCTATTATTAAGGTACTATGGAATTCCCGTCTAGGACCGGAATACACGTGGGAACGCATGGATCAAATGCGGCTTAAATACCCACATCTCTTTACTGAACCTGAAACTATGCATAAACCAAACACTAAACGTAAAGCAACTATCTCAAAGTGAATTTCGGGGCGAAATTCCTTTCAACTTGGGGATGATGTGACATCCGGTAACCAAGCATACAATTTTACACTGGCTTCACTGTTTACTTGCTGAATTTCGGGACAAAATTCTTTTCAACTTGGGGATGATGTGACACCCCGCATTTTCAAAATATTACTTTTACTGAGCTCTAGTTATTTTGCATGTACCTTCGTGACTAAACGCATAACTAGGGTTAGCTGAGAAGGTCTTTTGATATGTCATGGGATAATAACATATGTTAGATGATATTAACGTACGTTATAACTAGGAAGGTTTTGGTATTGACACACACCCGAGTCCTGTATCCCGAACGTTGGTGATTTATCAAACATGCATGATTATATGAACTATTGAGTGTTGATGAATGTGAAGTAACACGTGTATGTGAATTGCATGCTTATGTGAATTACTGCGTATTAGTTAACTTGTACGTAAACCTTATGAGATATGTGCACTTATGATAAACATAATATGAATTAATAAAACAGTAGTTTTATACAAGTTAGTATGATTATTATTGTCGGGATTAATCTCGAGAGTTAGATAGGGTCAACGGGCTCACTTATCAGATAAAACCCCTAGAGCCCAAAACCTTGGCCCATAACTCAATCCTAAAGTGTATTATTTATAAAAAAAAAAATAAACACCAAACCCTACAACCCCATATGTGCCGTGAGCAAGGAGGCTCCCACAACCCTCTCTCAATCTCAATCTTTCACCGATTTCTCACTAGTTCAAGCTATTTTGGGTGCTACCTTGAGATTTTAAGGACTTTAGCAATTCAAGGTATGTGTTTTACGTGTTTTATGATGAATTTTAGGGCTGGAAAAGTTGTAAAAACTCTAAGAAATATTCATGTTCAAATCGCAAATCAATGCATGTAGGATATCTTGAATGTTTGTTGTGATTTTTGATGAGTATTGTTGATAGAAATCATATCTAGGGTATGTGGTACGTAACTACATAGATTTAAATGTGATAATATGGATTGAATTCTGTTAATATGAGTTATTTTATGATTATGCTTTAATAAGAATGATTAGGGTTCATGAGAAGCATGTTATTAGAATTCTGATTTTCTGACAGATTCATTGTGACGATCTGTAGGGCTGTTATAGGGTGATTAACATGTGTAATCTGATTGTTTTCTGATGCTAAAACATAACTTATGATGTTAGCTTTTCAAAAAGTCCAAAATCAGATTTTCGGAATTGTAAATTGGGTCAACTTTAAACGGTCATAACTCGAGATTTACAAAGGGTTAAGTTATGAAATTTGGACAGTAGATCAACATTTGAAAAACTTGGCTTTTCCAATTGGATTCACCTCGTTTGGGTGAATACACAATTTTTGGAAATTTTTCTACTAAACTGACCTGCTGTGGAAATTTTCTGGACATAGCTGTGTTGTACGAATTTTAATAATTTTTGTGTTTGGTTGTGAGACAAAACAAAAATATGGGTTATCAAATGAGTCCCAATGAATATTCAGTAAAAATTTGGGAGTTTAATTCGTTCGTTAAGTATTTTAAATAATTCGTTTTTCACAGCGTACAATCTGCCATGAAAACGCAGATTGTGTAAGGGATGTTTACGTGACTATTTGGAGTCTTATATGGTATGTATATGACATGAACTTGCATGAATACTTATATGAGATGTGTATGAGGTTTAAAACTGATAATAATCAATATGATCACCAACGGGATACGTAGGACTTGTGCATGTAGAGTTATTAGGTGTCACTACACGGTTTGAACTTTAAAAGTCTTGGACAAACGAGTTGTATGGTGTGTTGGTTATGCACATATACTCAATGAAGGGATAGGGAGCCTAATCCAGGGGGAAAAGGCATCCCTATCCCCATAAGCACAACTACTAGCGCCAGACCCCAAAATAAGGATAACCTCTCATGGGCTCCTCGGCAAAGCCCATGAGTTCTCCTATAAATAAGGAAAGACATCTCCCTACAAAGGCATCCAAAAATTACTCATTTCAACCTAGCATTACTCTTGTAACTCTCTTTATTTGTTCATTAATAATATTCCAGCTAGGTATAGTGGATGTAGGTCATTCCTCGACCGAACCACTTACATCTTTTGTTCTTATTCACGTAAGTCACACACACATTCATACTCCTTATTATCACCCGGGTTTAACCAAGAGGTTTGGGTAAAGGATTAACCCTGACGAACATAAGTATTAACCCCCACGGTGATCAGTGATAATCACCGTGATACTTATTGTTTCTTCATTGGCGCCATCCAACGGTTAGAACAGTTTTCTTTTCCATCTTTTAAACCCACCCATGGCTGAACCCAACCCTAACACTTCTGTCATTAACCAAACCGGGGACGTCGATGCTCAGTCCCCGGAAAACCGAACCACACCACACACTGTCGTCAAGAAACCTACTTCACGACTCGAGCAGCCGGATCTTGAGATCCGTGACGTAGGCTCGGACGATGACAGTGACGGCGTTTCTGAGGAAGAGCCAGACCAGTGGCTTCTCCGTTAGAACGCCAAAAGCGCTGCAATATATCAGCGCAAACTCTTGCAACAAGCCAAAAAGAAGGGCAAAGCCCTCACTTATAATACCCCGTCAAAAAAGGGGTACAGAAAGAAAGACTCGGCCACCCACGATGATGGTCGTAGCAGGGAACTCGGCGGAGACGCCAGGGTTCGGGGCTACGCGAAGTCACGTGACGAACCAGATGGCTATGAGTCGTCTAGCAGCGACTCGGACAACAACGGAAAGAAACACAACCACCGTTCACGTCACAACGACGAGGACGATGACTTGGTCAAGCCATTCAGGCCAAAAGCTTTTGCCGAAAAGTCAAAATTTGTCGCTCGCATAGCGACAGCCAAAATCCCAAGGAAGGCTAAGCTTCCTAGCAGCATCGGTAGATACGATGGCCTGCGTGACCCAGACGACCATGTGCACGACTTCGAGTGCGCAGGTATGTCGGTGGACTGGCCTGTTCAGGTCTGGTGCCACTTGTTTGCTCAGACCTTAACCGGCGCAGCTAGGGTCTGGTTCGACAACCTCCCAGCGGGGAGCGTTAAGGACTTTGACGACCTCACCGATAAATTCGGCAATCACTTTTCGCATCTGCGCAAGCACAAAAAAGACAAGGCGCATATTCTGTTATGCCGCCGGTATGACCACGAATCCATCGAGGATTTCATAGTTCGCTTCAGCAAGGAAGCCTTGCAAATAGGCTGTGGGGAGGAACTCACACGGGCAGCGTTCATTCACAATGTGCGCAGCCCAGAACTCATGAAGTGCCTCACAGGCAAAGACGGTATTCCGGAGTCCTGGGATGAACTCATCCACTCCGCGAAAATATATGCCTCATCTAAGAAATCTTTCAAACAGATGCACGGCTTCCAACCGCAACACCATAATAATAATAATAATAAACACAAGAACAAGTCTGTTTGGAGCCGCATCTCGGGCACCGCCGACGAGGAAAAATACTCCCCCGCGGGCGATGCCCGCCAACTCATCAGTACTAAACAATCGCGGGACCAACGTGGACACTCAAAGAAAAACCACAATTGGACCTCGCTAACAAAGACACCATCTCAGGTCCTGAAAACAAAGCAAGTCACGTTGAAAGAAGCCAACCCTTTGGGAAAACGAAAGAACGTGGACCGAAGAAAGTTCTGTGAGTATCACAACGACTTCAGTCACCTCACAGACAATTGCTATAGCCTAAAGATGGAGATTGAGGCCGCGCTGAAGTCGGGTCAGCTCGGTCACTTGGTAAAGAACGTCCACCGCACTGGCAAGGGTAGCGCGGGTGACGAAAACCAGGGTGAGGGGTCGCGAAAGAAAATCCGTGACCTCAACACTCATGCCGCCACACTCATCCCTCGTCATCACTGCAACATGACTAGGCGTGGCAAAAACACCCAGCACGGAAAGCGCACCCGCATACAACCACTTGATGACTCATGGAAAGAGGTCGATGTCCTCATGCCAAAAGTCAGAGGCGGCGCCTCCTGCACCGCTCCGCTCGTCATAACCGCAGTCTTCGGGCATTACCGCACACGGTACATGTTCCTAGACGGCAGCAGCAGCACAGACATTATGTACGAGCAATGTTTCCAACAGCTGGATGCGGAAGACAAAGCGAAGCTCGTACCGGTCAATGAGCCAATCTCGGGTTTCATTCACGAGACCATCATGCCGTGGGGCATGCTCTCCTTGCCAGTCACATGGTCCGATGGCACCCATGAACGCACGGAGATATGCGACTTTATGGTTTTGCCAGCCACCTCTAATCATGACATACTCTTGGGTCGGGAAGGCATCGCGCGCTTTAACGCCAACGCTTCAACGGCGCACGCGATGGTCGGCTTTCCAACCAAGACAGGCATCGCCTTCATCAGAGCCAACAAAGACTGCCACACCACTGAAACCGCCAAGCCTCCAAAAATGGTCAAGACAAATGCCCGCACTGAGCCGGAAAAATGGGCGCTAAACCCTAAATTTCCGGAGCAAACGGTGGTCATTGGCCATGAAATCTCCGAGACCATACGCAATCACTTGAAACAGCTTTTAATCAGCAAAATGGACGTCTTCGCGTGGCAACCGGCGGACATGGTCGGTGTCCCCCGCGAAATAGCGGAACACAAGCTCAATGTCTATCGCTCCGTAGAACCAATAGTGCAAAAGAAGCGCAGCATGGGCCCGGAGAAAACAAAAGCCATGAACGAACAAGTCACCGAGCTGCTCAACGCGGGCATCCTTCGCCCTATCAGATACCAAACCTAGGTAGCTAATCCCGTCATGGTCGCCAAAGCTAATGGAGGCTGGCGCATGTGGGTCGATTATAAGGATATTAACAAGGCGTGTCCCAAAGATTGCTATCCTTTGCCAGAAATCGATCTAAAGGTGGACTCTCTCGCCCCGTATCGGATCAAATGTTTCTTGGACGCATACAAGGGGTACCACCAGATCTAGATGGCTAAGGAAGATGAAGATAAAACAGCGTTCCGCACAGACACGGGCATCTTCTGTTACACCAAGATGCCTTTCGGCCTGAAAAATGCGGGCGCCACATACCAGCGCCTAATGGACACGGCCTTCATCAATGAAATCGGCGTACGGCTTGAAGTGTACGTTGATGACCTGGTAATCAAGAGCAAGGAAGAAATTGACATGCTTCGGGACATCCAATAAACGTTCAATCAATTACGCAAAGTGCGCATGAAATTGAACCCGAGCAAATGTTCATTCGGGATGGAAGAAGGCAAATTTCTAGGCGTCATTGTAACGCGGGATGGTTTCCGCGCCAACCCAGAAAAAGTTCAAGCCATCGAAAGGATGCCTTCCCCTGCTTCCGTCAAAGAGGTACAGACACTAATGGGCCGCCTTGTCGCCCTCAATCGCTTTTTATCTAATTACGCTTCAAAGTCGTTCCCGTTCGTGGACACTTTGAAGAACTGTCTGAAGAAGAGCAACTTCCGCTGGACTCCAGAGGCGGAATCAGCATTCCGGGCAATGAAACAATGCTTAATGAACCTTTCGACACTAACATCGCCTCTTCCTAAAGAGCCGCTCACACTCTACCTATCTGTCCCGAAACAGGCGATAGACGCGGTTCTAATGGTTGACCGCAAAGGCGTGCAAACACCAATTTACTACATCAGCCGCACGTTGTTAGACGCAGAGACAAGATACACAATCATGGAAAAGCTGGTTCTCGCACTCGTCCATGCATCCCGAAGGCTGCGCAGGTACTTCCAAGGCCACCCGATAAACGTCCTCACGGACTATCGGATAAAAGACATTCTCGCCAAACCCGAACTATCGGGCCGCCTGGCAAAATGGGCCATTGAGCTGGGGGAACATACGATCAATTACAAACCCCGGACCGCGATTAAAGGCCAGGTCCTCGCAGACTTCGCTGCGGAGATACCTATGGACCAAGTCCAAGAATGCAAAGCAGAAGAATCACCCGCACCGGTACACGATCCGTCGCAAAAACAGTCCCTATACACGGACGGGGCCTCTAATGACGACGGCGCTGGCGCGGGATTACGCCTCATCAGCCCAGATAAACATGAGTTCACATACGCCATCCGCCTCGACTTCAAAAGCACAAATAACGAGGCGGAATACGAAGCGTTGTTGGCAGGCCTCCGCATTGCGGAAAAAATGGGGGCCAGGCACGTGGAGGCACACGTGGACTCATTACTTGTTGAGCGACAGATCAATGGATCCTATGACACAAAAGATGAAATCATGGCCCTATACCTGGAAAAAGCCAAGCAAATCATGCGACGGTTCGACTCATGCATGGTCTAACACATCCGGCGCAGTGAAAACAAGCCAGCCGATGCGCTGAGTAAAATGGCATCCACGGTCTTTGAACACATGGCCAAAGAAGTACGAGTTGAGGTCCTTGAAAAACCATCTGTCCCACCGCGACAAGTCAACGTCATCCAAACAGACAACGCGTCCTGGATGACCCCAATCAAAGCCTTCTTATCCGCCGGCATCCTGCCTGACGACAAGTCAGAAGCTCGGAAGATCAAGCACAAGGCTTTACAATATCAACTTATAGACGGTACCTTGTACCGCCGCTCTTACCTAGGGCCGCTGCTGCGCTGCGTAGACTCCGCAGACGCCTCCTTCCTCCTCAGAGACATACATGAAGGAACATGCGGGCTACACGCGGGCCCAAGGATGGTAGTGGCGAAGTTGATGAACGCAGGGTACTATTGGCCGGGCATGCACGTGGACGCGGTCAACGAGCTGCGTAAATGCGACAGTTTCCAGCGCCACGCTCCGAATACCCTGCGCCCCAAAAACAACCTGGTGCCCGTTACAGCGGCTTGGCCATTTCAGAAATGGGCTATTGATCTGGTCGGACCATTCCCAACGGCCCCAAGTAACGTAAAATACTTAATCGTGGCCATCGACTACTTCACCAAGTGGGTCGAGGCAAAGCCTCTAGCCAAGATCGACGGCGCACACATCAAGAAATTTATTTGGGAGTTCATCATATGCCGATTCGGCCTACCAATGCAACTGGTAAGCGACAACGGCACGCAATTTGAGGACCAATCCCTCCAGGAATGGTTGGCTCAAATGGGTGTTAAACAAATTTTCACATCGGTCGCGCACCCACAAGGTAACGGTCAAGTGGAACGGGCCAATCGCACAATAGTAGAAGGCATCAAAGCACGACTCGGAACCAAGAGAACCGGGTGGGTAGAAGAAATCCCTCATGTCTTATGGGCCTACCGCACCCTCACAAAAACTAGCAATGGCGAAACGCCATTCAGCCTGACATATGGTACCGAGGCGGTCATCCCCGCCGAAATAGGTTGCCCTTCCGCAAGAGTGTTAATGGCCGAAACAAGAGACAATGACAAGGAACTCCGATTGAACCTCGATTTATTAGAAGAACGCCGCGATCTTGCTGCAATCAAAGAAGCCAAGTACAAAACACAGCTAGAGCGCTACTACAACAAGCACGTCAAAGAGTCCGCATTCAAGATCGGGGACTATGTTTTCCGAAACAACGAGGCTTCCAACGCCGAAAAACCCGAAAAACTAGCCCCTACTTGGGAAGGCCCATACGAGATACAAGAAATACTTGGCAAAGGCGCATACGCCCTAGAAAGACTAGATGGCACACCTATCCCGCGGTCTTGGAACGGTGCGCAACTGCGACGCTGTTATTTGTAAAAATTTGTAAAATGGCTACACACGCCATCCTTATCAATGAAAAATGGTTTCCTATATCTGCACTTCTACTTGTCTTTTCCGCACCAGGGTCTTCAAGACTTGGACAAAACCTTCGTCGGACCAACGCTGTTGACTATCAACGCCATGCAAGTCTTCAAGACGCGCCTCGAGCACGTCGGACTTGCACAAACTGGCGTCAAACACAGCGCCCCATGGTCTTCAAGACAGGTTTACTTGCCGGACCTAACTGACGCCCGAAACGTGTATGCATAGAACTTGTCTTCTAGACTTGTAATATACAAGTCGGACAAAGGAAGCGCACATCACATAGAAGCGAAGTCTATGGTCTTCTAGGCAAGGCAATCACGCGCCCAACTCGGACCCTCTGGCACGAGTCGCGCCACGCTACAGTCTTCAAGGCAAAAGTATTCACTTTGACGCCGGACTGTCTAGCCGGACGCGCGCCCTAACCTCTACTTACACACCGGGTGACGACTTGGTTAAATAAGTGCACAGAAGTTAGAGCGAGGAAAGTGAACACGATATAACAAACCACAAAATTTTTCATTAGCTTAAGGGAATTAAAAACCCTTTCATATTTACATAAGTAATTACAAGACATGCAAACGCCTACTCATCAGACAAAGTAGAAGGACCTTCGCCAGAAGCCTTCTTGCGCATCTCCTCTTGGCGCCTTTGCTCCGCCTCCCGTGCAAGTTCATCAGATCTTTCTATGAAGTACTTGAGGGTAGCAGGAGGGTCCGCATTGCGATTACAGTCCGCAATCACTTGAAGGATGGGGAAGTCAATCTTCTCGAACTTGAGCAGCTCCGCCTCATATTCCTCCTTCAAAGGCTTCCCATAATCCTCCGCGAGGTCAAGACGCCCTTCATTCTGGGCCGCCAAGAAGCCATCCTCATAACCCTCGCCATACCCATAGGCTTGGGCGCTGGCAGCAATCGCAGCAACTTGGTCGCCCAACTTGGGCTCTTGCCAAAATCTCTTAAAGACCTGCGGAAAAATCAAAGTTAGCAAATCAACATAATAAATACAAGGGTAACAATCAAGAAAGGCATCAAGACTTACCCCATTCATCCCCTCAGTCATCAACCAGCGGATGGAGTCTTGCATTTGGGTCTGGACAGCAACCGCCTGATCCAACAGTTGCTGGGCCGCCTCACATTCCGTGACAGCCGCGGCGCGAGCCTGCTCTGCAGACTCGAGATCTTGCTCCAAATCCTCTTTGGCATTAAGGATTTGGACCCTCTCCTGCTCCAGAAAAGAGACACGCTCGGTAGCCTTGATAAGATCAGCGTCTTTGGACTCGAGCTCCTTGCGCTTCTCCACAAACAGAACGGTCCTCTCGGAGAGGGCCTTGCAAGTCTCTTCTAACTTCCGGGTAGTCACCCGCCCTTCCTGCTACGCTTCAGCCAGAGTCTCCTTTAAGCGCATGATTTCAGCGTTGGTCTTCTTCCAAGACTCTGACCATTTGCGCCTATCCGCCGCCGCCTCCTCTTCAAGCTTAAGAGCTTTAGCCTCTGCATCATGGGCGTGGCGACGGTACTTGGAAATTTCAGCTTTGAAGGAAGCCTCTTTTTCAGCAAGGCTTGCCTTCTCCGCCTCCAAGTACTCCATATCACGTTGCACCGCCGCGTCCCGACGGCGCAACGAGTCCATCATAGACAGTTGAGTCGCCTGATTCACACACAAAGCTGCCATCAGTTCAGGGCGACTCAACGTATCCTGGTGTGTGCGCTCATAGGGAGGCACCACCTCGCTCACAAACTCCTCCGCGGCCAGGGAGTTGGAGAATAACGTGTTCTCCCTGACCGCCCAGCGAGGACGCCAGATGGCGTCGCCACCAGTCCAGCAAGAACCGTCATAGGCCCCTGACGGTTCCTTGCTGCCAACCCTCGAGGACTCGCGCCGAGCTTCGCGCGAGCCACTACCAGCACCAGCAGCCCCTGCCCCCTGGAGTGCCCTCTCAAACCCATCAGTTTCATGAGTCACTCCCCGGGCTTCAACTTCGCCGCGCTCCTGCGCCTCCTGCTCCTTCAGTCGGTGGGCCTTCTCCTCCAAGAATTGTTGCCCTTGAAGGTGAAGACGCTCCGCCTCAGCTCGTTCTGCTGCCTCAGCCTTTCGCTTAGCTTCATTGGCAGCAGCTATCTTCTCAGCCTCAGCCCTCCGAAGGGCTTCATCGGCCTCCGCCTGTTTGCGCGCCTCTTCTTCTTCCCTCCAGAGCCTTTCTTCCTCCACCCTAGCCGCCTCCGCAGATGGAGACGTAGGAGGAGGAGTAGGAACAATCTTTGACGCAACTGAAAAGGGAAAACCAAACAGGTTAAAAGAAAGACAAAGGCAAAAGTACTTAGAAAAATAACGAAGAAACACTTACCAGGTGTCTTCTTCTTGATCAGTTTTTGAAACAAAGGCTGACGAGTAGGGGCAGCGCCAATGCCCACTGAAAATACCGGCGCAACCCCCTCCTGCGCCCTACCACCAGCAAAGGGAGACTTCCCCTTGCTAGCATCCTCGGATGCTCCCTTGGGGGCTGAAACTGTGTCAGGAGGGATAACTCCCTCATCGCCAGCTGGCGTGCTGGACACACCCTTTGATACCCCGGCGCTGCTAGCAGTGGCGCCGGTGGCACGTCTCTTCCTCTTCTGCAACTTAGAAGAGTCGTCCTCATCCTCGGACGCGGGCCCGTCTTTCCTGCGGCGCCGACCTTTGATGACTTCTCCCACTGAAACGGAAGAATCCGAGTTAGAAACAGGCACCTTCACTGAATACTTATGCTTCCGCGGAGCGTGTTTCCAACGTCCACGCCCCGCAGACGCCTTCAAAGGTTGCACAATCTCTACTGAGGAATCAGAGTCATTGCCAAAAATACTAGTGAGCAAAGGATTGATACTAGACTCACCAGTCGTATAGAAAGGTTGTGGCGCGCTCACGAGGTTCGGATAGTAAAACCGGCCAACGAACGCCTCTAAACAAGAAACTTGGCCCTCCGCCAGCGGCCTCCACTTAACGCCCTTCTCCTCGCGGGCAGCAAAAAACTGGAACTTGCTCACACCTAAAGCAACAAACAGTTAGAAACATTACAGCAAAAGCGTGCAAAATATAACAGATTACTTACCCTCCGGAGCAATGTAGGGCTCCTTGCCCTCGCGGAGATGAAGCCGGCTCATCCCCCAAAGGAAAAAGAATCCCTTTGTCAAGTTCTTGAACTCCAACTTAGTGGCGTTGGAGGTAAGGGTAATGAACCAGGGCTGATGCTTATAATCCTTGGGCACAGCCATGTCCGCCACACGTTGCCCATCCGCGATCACTTTCCAGGGCAGACAAATGGGGATTACACCCCTCTTCACGAAGAAGAACTTCTCCTTCGCCCAATGTAGAGACTTGGGGTTGTGGGTGGCCATCAGCGGCACCCTAGGGCGTGACTTGAATGAGAACCACATCTCATCACGCGCCAAAGGGTAAAAGACGTTGAACTTCTCCACAGTTGGTTCAACGTCAAGGGCGCGGAAGGACGCCTCGAAATGCACTAACCTCAGCATCCCGAAGGGGGTTAGTTGAGTAGGCCCAACGCCATACTCCACCAACGTGTCAATTTGGAAGCGGGTGCACGGCAGGCGAAAGCCACACTTGGTGAAGTGGGCTTCGTACAAGGCCAGCCGGTCACTCCCGGCGGTAAGGACAGTATCCGCCGGAGATGGCAACACAGGCTCCCACTCTGGCAAGATGTCATACATCTTGCAAAACTGATCGAAGGATTCCTGACTCCAAGCACAGTATGTGTTGGTCATCAGTTTCCTCTCTTTTATTTTCCCCTGCTCAACAATTACCTCCTCCTCCACTTCCTCCACCACCGGGTCTTTCCTTGGACCCTCACCGGAGGGGGATTGACCCTTAGACAACTCAGACATTACTCAAAGAGAAAATGAGAACTTATCGGAATCTGGGAAAATGACCGGAAAAATTGAAGATCAACCGGAAAACTTGAAGATCGGCCGGAATCTTCAAGAAAATCTCTGATTAGAAAAACTCTGACGAAAAAGAGAAGAAAATAGGAGGAATCAGAGGAGAAGGAAGTCCAAACTTTGAAGTTTCGACAATGAATCTTCAAGATCAGGGAGATCTTTGAAGATTAAACGGAAACTTCGACAAGAACTCGCCGGAGAATAGAGAGAGAACAAGAGAATATGAGAAGCAAATGAACGTGTAACCGTTCAAGGATACATGCATGATCCTTATATACCCACTGCATTTATGGCAGTGGGACCCACATGAGAAAAGCAACTGTCACAAACTTTTCAAATTCGAAGGCTAAAATAATGACACGTGTCATACGCGCCATCAAACGGCCAGGATCAACACAAGGAAACGATCCGGCACACCACTCGCCAGATGAATGCCACGTGTCAGCAGATGTCACCATTGTGAAAGCTGTCAAACGCGTGACTACTCACACGTCTGACAAAAGGCACGTGCAAAGCGACACGTGGCACAACCTTATCCACCAAGACAACAAGAGAGATGCGTGGAGGCACACGCGCCTGACACCAGACGAAAATTGATCACAGCACCACAATGATGTGACAACCAACAGTCAGCACAACAGACGAGGACCTGACACGTCAGAAACCATTAAAGCTTCCATCAGAAGCAACTGATCATTCGACTTCCAGGCACATTAACTCATATTTATGAGAGACAAATTGAAGGCCAATGATTTCAAATTTATTACAACTCCAGACCCGCATTCAATTCCACAGCGCAAACTTGACGTAAAATCAGAAAAGACGTTCCCCGCTCAACTCCTTCACAGGTCAAGGCGGAACACGTCTTACTCAGCGCAAACTTGACGTAAATCAGAAAAGACGTTCCCCGCTCAACTCCTTCACAGGTCAAGGTGGAACACGTCTTCCTCAGCGCAAATTTGACGTAAAATCAGAAAAAACGTTCCCCGCCCAATCCCCACACAAACTAGGGCGGGACACATCCAGACAAGCAGACCAAGAGTGACCAGAAGCAGATGAGCTGTCATCCGCGACTCGATATTTTGAGTCTAGCGCTCCACCTACTATCCATCAAAGAGCAGGAGAAGCCCTAGACTAGGGGGACTTGAAGGGATAGGGAGCCTAATCCAGGGGAAAAGGCATCCCTATCCCCATAAGCACAACTACTAGCGCCAGACTCTGGCATCGGCGCGCGACCAACATAAAGTGTGGTACAGCGCGCGACCTCACATACCAATAAGCAGAGGTCAACACCTGATAAGCGCGTGCGACCACGCGTGGCATCTTCTCTTACCACCTTTGGTACGAGGTACGGAAGATAATGAAGGGAAGATTCACAAGGATCTCTGACAGAGTACGCACCAAGGAAAAGACGACAGGTGGCAAGAGTGGTCCAACTACCACAAAAGAGGATGGCGACGTGACTGTTCCCATGCTTCCACTGTCATCAACAGTGACAGCAGAATAAGGATAACCTCATCGACCAACAACCATGCTGCGATATGACGTCATCCATAGTGATCTGCTTTTCCCGCCATTTTCATGGAAGGGTTGGACCCGAATTTGGGCCGGACCCCAAAATAAGGATAACCTCTCATGGGCTCCTCGGCAAAGCCCATGAGTTCTCCTATAAATAAGGAAAGACATCTCCCTACAAAGGCATCCAAAAATTACTCATTGCAACCTAGCATTACTCTTGTAACTCTCTTTATTTGTTCATTAATAATATTCCAGCTAGTTACAGTGGATGTAGGTCATTCCTCGACCGAACAACTTACATCTTGTGTTCTTATTCACATAACTCACACACACATTCATACTCCTTATTATCACCCGGGTTTAACCAAGAGGTTTGGGTAAAGGATTAACCCTGACGAACATAAGTATTAACCCCCATGGTGATCAGTGATAATCACCGTGATACTTATTGTTTCTTCACTCACCTAGTGACATTTGTAATAGGGAGTCGGTAGCTCATTTCTGTTTGAGGAATTTGGATTATTCACGTACAACCTAAGGTGAGTTTCACTACTCTTTTCTCAAAAGCATGCGTCTCGGGTTGAGACAACTTACTTAACTTTTCTAGTCCGGTTTGGGACTACTATTTTCTAGTCCGGTTTGGGACTACTTACACATCCCGGGTTGGGATGCTATGGATCCTGGTGTGGGTCGGTTTTTGACTCCTTGTGTGAGTCGGGTTTTGCTAGTTCGCAAACTGTGTCCTTGATGAACTAAACCAACTCTATCATATGTAAGTCCTTCACATACTGAATGAGTTGCCGGGTTATGGCAAGCGGGTTATTAGTTGATAGCGCTATTAGATCTTACAAACCTCACACCGGCTCGGGGAGTGCAGGAGTGAACTATAACTTAACAGATTTTATCATTGTTGATAGGCAATGATGTAAGGCATGCAGCTCACATTTGTGACTACACGTACATCAGCAGTTCGGTATATCGGTGTTAGTTATCATGAATGGGTTAGCTACCCTTGACATGCGATGAACTAGTGTTTACACGGTTCTTGGAACCAACTCAATTACTTGTTTACGTGGTTTTGGAAACCAGCGCAGTTACATATTCATTTACTTTACTTAGTGAACTCACCAACATTGTTTGTTGACCCACGATTTACATGCTTTTGCAGGTAGTTAGCTTCCGGTGCCAGGATTAGAAAGCACTGCACACTTCACTGCATTTGGGGTCTTGGGCATACATCTAAATTACATATTATGCTTTTACATTTTCTTTCATATGATTTTAATTTGGGCGCGTTGTTTTGCGCATGGTTTTAAAAGGGTTAAATTTGGTTTACGCTTCCGCAGCTTAACCTAACTTGGTTTTTGAAAACGAACTAAATGGTTTGGGCATTTAGCGTTCGTTCATATGACTTATGGCTATGGGATCCTGGTATGTCATGCGCCTCGCGGTATAAACCCCGAAGTGGAAATTTGAGGGTGTGACACTAATCACTTAGTATTTGGTCTTGTGGGTGTCTTGATAGAAAGTGGGAGGACTTGTGAGTGTACCTATGGTGTTAACAACCCATGCACTCATAAGCTAACCTAATCCCGCGAGTGAAAGCTTTGGCGCAGGTCAAGGATTGATGAACCCGCGTTAAAAGAAAATGGTCTTTATTTTCCTTCATTATTGTATTGTCACACAATCAGTAATAGGCCAATCACTTTTCAAAAGGTTAATTAACTCAAATAGGAGATGCACGTGTTCTGGTTAGTCATGACTCACCTATGATATCAAGTGGTAGCTTGTTCGGTCATGCTCTGGCAACCGGCAAGTTGTCCACAAAAGTTTTAAGTAATTAGATGTCTTTATCGCAACACTGGGAGGTGGATTCTTCGGGGTTGGGCATGCACTCTCTTGAGTAGTCCGAAGGTTACCAGTGGATTCTTCATTGTTGAGAGGTGAGCTTACCAGGTCGAGAAACCGAAAGTCTATAGTCTGCAAGAAGAAGACTGTCTGTTTGTTAATGCCTGGGTATTCTAAACCTAAACCATAACCATAACCATAACCATAACCATAGCCATAACCAACCACAACCTACCATAACCACCGTGAACCACCACAACCCACCACAATTAAGTGATCAAACCTCCCCCATCAACACCATTTCAACATCAATTGTCATATCTCAACCATTTAATCTACAAATTTCATTTATTACCCATAAACTAAAAACACTCATCAATTAAATCTTGCAATAATCAACGAACCACAAGCTCAAGATTAGAGCTTCAAAGTTCAAAAAAAATAATAGAAAATGAATAATAATAATAATAATAATAATAATAATAATAATAATAATTAACAAAACATCAAATCCTAACTAATAATTAATAATAGTATCTGCAGATGATTCTTGGACCGGGGGGAGGAGGGCGGCGGCCAGGAGGGGAGGGAGGAGGTTGGCGTCGTCGGGACGGAGGAGGGCGGCGGCCGGGGGAGAAGGAGGTGGAGGAGGAGGAGGAAGAAGAAGAAAAGGAAGAGGAAAGAAGAAGAATGAGGAGAAAAGAAGAAGAAAAAGAAGGTGAAGAAAAAAAAAGAAAACAAATATGACGAGAAGAGGAGGAGAAGACATTGGTTCAAGTCTGCACAAAAAAGAGGTCAGAAAGACCTTTATTAGTGAATGGTCTTCCAAAAAAACAAACAAACTGTGCATCCAAATGTCAGTTCGCTTCTGCACGGCGCAGACATAAATGGTTAGAAGCACTTCTGACCAAAAAACAAACACCACCTTATACTAGAATTAGGGGTGTTTATGGGTCGGTTTTGGCCCAAAATCATAACCATAGCCAAGATGTCGGTTAATGGATATCCATAACCATAACCAATCAATTATGTAGGTTTTGGTTAATCGATTATGAAAGATACAACGAGTGGTTATGAGTCGATTAACCATGAAATTTGGCTTAGCTAAAAATAACTCAAAACACTAAAAGTGTGCTTTATCCAAGTCTAAAAGTTTGGCTTTGAATTTTTGTACAAGTAATAAATTGTTAGTACACATTTTTGTATAATAATATATTATATACTATTAAAAATTAAATATAATCTATAACATTAATATTGATTATTACCGAATATTCAAACACAACTATATGATATAATCTATAATTCAAACAAATACTAAACCAAAACGATACGATATCACTTATAAATTTAAACAAACGTTAATGGTGAAAGGTCGAAAATCTGACAAAGATTTAACCACATGTCGGTTCGGTTCGATTATGGCAGGTATGGAAACATTGATAACCATAACTGACCTACTACTTTTGGTTTTTAGAAAAGCAATAAATCGCCCCACTAGTTTTTTATTTGGTTCGGTTTTTGTAGTTCGGTTTTATCGGCTAATTTGGTTATGGTTGGTTAATTTGGTTTTTACACACCGCTACTAAAAATTGGGTTATTGAATAGAAAGAAAGAATAAGATGGAGAGAGATGTTCTTGAGTTTTTGACAATGGAGAGTCTGAGGTTTTTTTTTCTTTTTTATTTTTGTGTATTAAAAATATAGTAATGGAATTTTATAATGTTGTTTTTAGTTAAGTTGATTAAATTAAATTTAGAAAAAGAAAAGAAAAAATAATTTAAGAGTTGAGAAGGTTTAAGGGATGGATACCCATAGTTAGGAATGGTTGAAATTAAATGGTAAAATTCTATAGATAGTGTTTAAGAACACCCGTTCCTCTGATAATATGATGATAAAGAAGACATCAAATCAATAAAAATAATTGTCCTTTTACATAGACTTGATGAACCTAAAGTCATAACAACCTAACACCAAACATGCTTCCCACCAACCAAATATTGCATTCATAATTCATGCTTACCTCATTCTCACATGGAACATTTTTCAACCAAAGACAATAAATATATCATGAACTTATACAAAAATATGAAACAACAATCATTTTTGCTATTAGTTCTATGTTTGTAACAAACACCCTAATGACCTAATGGGATCTTCATACTTGTTACATCATTTATCTTTTCTTCAAGGTTACACCCATAGGGCTAGTGTTTGTACTGTGTCGCAACACTTCACCTAGGGGCCCACCCGGCACCCGATGTTCATGTTTACCCATCCCCAACCCCATTCTAACGGGAGAAAGGTCGAGCCTTTCGCTAGTGGTTGAGAGTGTGGTTTGGCTCGAATGAGGCCAATCTTCCATGAATTGGTGCAGGAGATGTTCGGATTTTGAATCATTTTTATGCACCGGATTGATCAAGGAGCCGGAACAAACAAGCCCAAATGTGGTGTTGGTTGATTGTTCTTCTGGATTAGAAAATTGACTCCGTTTTAATGGAATGGATGATGAAGATAACATCGGATGTAAAGTGGCTTCCATATTTGCCTTTCTGTAAATAAATAATTAACATCAAATGTAACATTTGTAGCATTGTAACAAAACATAAATACATATGACATATTAAATACACAAACATATAACTCGTGTAAATACATGTGTTGTAACAAAAAATAAATACATTTACATATTAAATACACATATATATAACTCGTGTATGTACATGTGTCATCTCCTCGTAACTTCTTAAATTTAAAAAAATGACTTAACTCACGTATGTACACGTGTCATGTATTGATAACCTCTTACATTGTTATTGTAAGAGATCTTTTTACTTACATTGTTATTGTAAGAGATCTTTTTAGCTTCAAATTGTGCCTACTTTGACTTTCAATCTTAGGTCCATTGTATTTGACTTTTGTTACAAACACAATGTCTTAAAATTAAATTTGTGTAATTTTAGGGAATATAAATTTTCAAAAATCTAATTTTGAAAGGCTACCTATTATCATGAGAAGCCGCTTTGGAACCCGATATGTTGTGGCTGAGGACCGCGGAGCCAGTGGTTAGCTTGGCAGCCGCAACGGGTGTGGCGGTGGGTGGGAGAGAATGGCAGTTTTGAGCTTCCACATGCTTTCTTGAACGGTGTCGGCCTCTATTGATGTGGCGCTCGCAGTACTTTTGGTCACCAACAGCGTTCTTGGCGCACCGCCATTTCTTCCCGTCTGTCCTCCTACACCTCCCCGGCTCGGGATCAGACCCGTTGGCGAACCCCACGTGCAATGCACCCCACCCAACTAATCAAAATTACGAAACTAGCATTAAATACTGGAAAAACCAAAACTAAATAACAAAAAGACCGTCTCCGTCCCTGTAATTTAACTAAAAATCACATTTCCTTAAATTTATCACAAAAGTTTATTTATTTTACGACGGAGAACATAAATGTATGAAATGCAGCTGCTGATGGAATGCTCTTACAAGTATTTTGTCGAAAACTTCCTTGCGAATACGCAGCGGTTTCAAGGGCTTTTCTGATGGGGATAAGGAGATTTGAAGGAACAGTTGCATTAGCAGTGATGTATTTATAGATCAAAGCTTGATGTTCTAACTCCATCCACTGTGATGGTGTAAACTGCCCTGCAACACCATAACCTGCAACTAATTTAAATAAATAAATAAATCATTTTCAAAACTACTGTTGAATTTAACAGAAATGATTCTCTAAAATAGTTAAAAAAGGGATTTTTTTTTTTTTTCTTTTAAATCAAGAACTTCTCTGCAACATTAATGGTCAATACAGCAATCATAGAGTCATTGTTTACATGTCAAGAAAATGTTTTTTTAACTAATACATTTTTTTTAAAACATAGTCATTATTTTACATGTCAATAAAATTTTTTTACAGCTATTCTTTTTACTCCTAAATACTAGTTAATAAACTGCGTAAGGATTTAAATTCACATCACATTTTAAGCGCTATCACCAATGCTTTAAAGCGGCAATGTTAAAGTGCGAGGAGCAGCGTCTCTATCTTCTAGGATAAAAGAAAAGGTTGTGTTCGTTCTACTCTCGTCCCTAGAGCCTACTAATAGAATGCTATTTAGTAGGATTTTAAAATGTTTAACAAAAATAGCAAAGAAAAAAAAAACACAAACACATGATCCTTTTTAAAATATAATAATAATTTAAAAACCATTTTATGAATCACTAGATAAAGATTTTAAGAACCCCATCTAAAACTTCTCACTACAAACTTTAAATAAATAAATAAAAAAAAGAAAAAAAACAAAGGAGGAAAAAGAAGTGGTGGTACTTTGTGTGTTTGGTAAAGAAAAGCTAAGCATATTCTGAGTGGCATAAGACTTTTGATATTGAAACAGCATTGTCTTGGAGATGTCATCTTGTTGATGAGCAGAAACAGATGATGTTTGGTTACAAAACTCGCCTCCAGATCCGACCCATTTGGTCTTACGACCCGAATCTTCCCAAGAGATGAGAGTAGTCTTGTTGGTTTCTGAAGACATCAACCCAAAGTCCATGTACTTAGTGTACAAGAGTTTAGTTAGTTTTGTAGTTGTAAGGAGGGTTATTACATGAAGGAAGAAGATGCTATGGGGAGTGAGTGTGGTTAGAGTGATGGTGTCTTTATGTTTTATGAAGGGATAAAGAGGCTTTGTTTAAACTTGTTTTTTAAAGAATTTTTTTTTCAAAATAGATACTTTAATGTAATAAGGCTATAAGGGGGCCGAGGCACTCCACGGCAAGAGGAGCATGGTTAGATTGTTGCGCAATAACACTGTTGTCACCCCCTCAGCTACCCTAAAAAATTTCATCGCTCGGCAACAAGCAACTAGTCGGCAACTAGATTTTTTGATGATTTTGGGGATGATTTTGACATGGTAAAATGGGATTGGGTGGGGCTCGACAACTTTGCCGAGGACGCCCGACCACCCTAAGTTGATATTGATTAAATACAATGTAATTTAGATAAATAGTTATAGCTAAAGATATATTTATCATGGTCATTGACAATTGCATAGATAAAATTCATCGTGTAATTGATACTTTTATCGTATCATTCAAATAGATGCTAGAGTTGTATATTATTATATCAAGCGTAGTGCGGGTGATGAGGACTTGAAGGAGATTCATAGCGCCCTATGGAGCCCCTCTACAACCCCCCCCCCCCCCCTCCCCTTGATGGTGATGAGGGCGCTATGGTGGTTCTTGTGATGGCCATTGCGAGTGGAAGGAGGGCTTGATGGTGATGATGAAGCAGGTTGTTGTGTGTTGTTTATTTTTGTATATTTAAATAAAATAATAATAATAATTTAATATCTATAATGCCCCATCAAGCCCATCATCATCCACTACACACATACCCTTAAAGCATTCCACACCGCCCCTTTGTGCCTTAAAATCCAAAACAAGTCTTAAACGTTAAATTTTTAACGCTGCATTTTAGATGGTTTTCTTGGGTTTCGTGGCAGGCAATAAAATAAAATGAAGAGAAGGGGCACTAAATTAGCACCCATTACATATGGGCTTACGCCTTATCTATTCTATATAGCGACATCTCATTGCATATAAGTGAAATGTCAGACCTTTTGTTCCATGTAATTATCTATTATCTATTTAATTCAAAGATACTTTAACAGTGTCTTTGTTTTAATATATATATTGGCCACTAACTTTTACGTTAACTTTATTTCTGCCACTAACTTTTAGGTTAACTTTATTTTCTTCTAATTTGACCACCAAACTTAGACAAACAAACTTTTAACTTTTAGGATTTAAAACTTTGGCCACTAACTTTTAACTTAACTTTATTTTCTTCCAATTTGACCACCAAACTTTTAGGTTTTGGGATTTCAAATTTTAACCACCAAACTTTTAGCTTTTAGGATTTCAAACTTTGACCACTCAACTATTACACTTTGGCCAAAATTTTAGTTTTTAGGATTTCAAACTTTGACCACTAAACTTTTAGCTTTTAGTCACGAGTATTTTTTTGAAGCTCATGCAAGAATAACAGTCACTTAATATTATCTTTTATGTCCACGAAACCCTCCACGCAACAGGAGCTCCCACAGCGACGCGCGATCTTTAACGTCCGCCAAACACTCAACGCAACAGTAGCTCTTGCCGCGTTTCGAACAACAGCCGCACCCGCGGCGAAGCGCGGGTAACTAATACCTAGTTTTTCTTATATTACGTACCTTGCTTTTAGGCTAGTCTTACAACATTACTATGATTTTATAAACTAAGGATTTTATCCCTTGTTGAATTTTATTGTTTACACTTGTAACCACCCGATTAAAACGACCAATCTACCTTCTTTCTTTCATTTCACTACACATATATATTTTTTTTTTATAATTTGATTTGGTTTCTAAATTAAATGATTGTCACCTCAAATGCAGGTCCTTAAATATTTCTCTCACCTACCCCATCGTCTATCTCAGTAACGGATCTAGAAATGAATTTTAGTAGTAACGTTTTTCATTTTTTTTCATTTTATTAGCAACGTTTTCCAAATTTCGTAAAAAAACCATAATTTTCCACTACGCGCGCGAAGTTGAGCAGCAACAGACGCAGCACCTAGTTATTAACTAGGTCTGCCCCTGGTCTATCTCAACCCTCGCGCAATGCTTCAGCCACAAAGATGGAGTCATCTTAGCCGCATACTCCACTTTAAGTATGTCGTCTCTTTTGTTGCTCGTCTCACATTGCCCATTGACTTTCACGGACTTTGTGCGTTCAAATACTCTAAAAGCCTAACTATCATCAAAATCCCCATCTTCATTGTCTATTTATCTCGGAACTAATGCTTTAAGGTTTTGATTTACCATTGCACCTATTCAATACCTTCCAAAGCAACAACTCATCCTTGTCACATCTCCATGGCCATTCCACAGGTGGGTGAGGCCCCTAGTCATATCCATTTTATTGGTAGTTGATTAATTTTGTGTTCATGAAAGCTACTTCAGACTTTTTATTTTAATTAAAAACTATTTGATCCTTTTTTATATAAATTACAAATAGGGTGATCAATCGATCATAAAAGAAAACGATTATAATATATAAATTTCAACTTACCTATGTAAATTTAATAAAAAAAATTCTTCAAAATATAATGAACATATGCATAGATTAGAATACAAATATATTTGTACATTGTAATCCAAATTTCTTTGGTTTAGGGTGCAACTTATAATTGACTGTTAGATTACTTTTTTAAAATAAATTATTTTCATAAAATTTCATGTTAATATACTTTTGAAAATATTTGTGATAATAAGTACTATTTTTTATTTTTATTTTTATTTTTATTTTTATTTTTATTTCGATTAAGGTATTTAAGGGAGCAAAGAAATATAGTTCATGGCTTCCTATGAGCCGACAGGAGGTGTGTGGTCCTACACACTGTGGAATTAGCTCATATTGTTCGTACACACGTTCTCTTCATCAACCCTACATAACACGACAAAACCTCCTATTTATGAGAGTAAAAATCACCAAAGATCACGATTTTTATAAATTAAAAAAATTATAAAAAATAAATTATGAATAATCCATTCATTTTTTTTCCAACATGCTAATTTTATTACTAATTAAACACTTAACCGTGACAAATTACATCAAGATAGCGGGTAGGCGGGTAACAAGCTGTGCCGCCACCATTTTCTGAATGGCAAACCCTAATTTACTAAAAACGAACTCATGCCCTCGTGGCGCCGAGACATTGCTATGAATAACCCGTTTGACTCTGGTCAGGAAACGGATGGCTTCCGGTGCCAAGGAGCCAAAGGTATCAAATGCCAGGGGTACGAAAACGTGTTAGTTCTCCTCACAAGCTTTAGCATGTTTCTCAACTTTCTTCGCCTCTGCTTTCCGCACCGCATGCCCTACTACAAAACCATTATCCCTCAAACCAACCAGGGGAGATATACCTGTTAGGTCGACACACGTGTGTTTCCCCCCGACCCACCCAAAGACAAGTAGGTCTGCTGGACGTAGGGTGGATTAGGGATGAGCATTCAAGCCCGAATACCGATCCCGTCCCGTCCCGATCCCGATACCGTACCGAACCGATACCGAACCGAGGGGTTTCGGGATCGGTATCGGTATCCATATTTATGGATTTCGGTTTCGGTATTATCGGTATCGGTACGGGATCGGTACGGTATCGGTATTTTAAGGCAAAATACCGATACCGTACCGATACCGTACCGTACCGTATGTGTTCGGTATCGGGATCGGTATTGGGTTTTTGGACTTTTCGGTATCGGTATTGTCGGGATCGGTATCGGTTCGGTACCGATCCCGTCCCGAGCTCATCCCTAGGGTGGATCTCCCTTCTGCGGGGTCCGAGAGGAAATTCACAGGAGCCTCCTTTTTTGCTGAGATCCCAGCCCTTCTTAAAATGTCCCGAAGAACGTCTCGGACCTAGTCTTCCCTATATTTGAAACCAGGCAATTCCTTACAGTGAACCGCGTGTTCCCCGTATTTGTCCATTCATTGCGCTTTGTTCCGAGTTTCCTAACCGAAACAAAAAAAGAGAAAGTACGTAAAAGAAATAAAAGGCAAGGAAAAGAAATATATAATTTCATTTTGTGTTCCTGAGTTTAAAGAAAATAAAAATTTATGTGTTCTCGAGTTGAAGGGAAGGGGAAAAAATGTTTAATTTTACAATAATGCCCATGTTATGTGTTATATTAAAATAAATAAAATGATAAAATAGTAAATGATAAAACATTTTAATTAATAACTTTTCTTTCCTTTCACTTCCTTCCATTTTGGAAATAATTTTCCTGCATCTTCCTTCCATTCTTTTCACCCTTCCTTTAATGAAACTTTGGAACACACTTAATTTTTCACTTTCTCTTTAATTCCTTCACTTTCTTTTCAGTTTCTTCCTTCAATGAAACCCTGAAACATAGTGTTAGTCTCAAGTTCGCTCATTTCCATTTCTCTGTTTTATTCTCTCTAGTCTCTACCTTTCGATTCTATGTTGCGGTTATGAGTTATGGATCGATGTTTTATAGAAAGACATGAAAAAATATTGAATGAACTTAGGTTCAATGGATCGAAGTATCCAAGGTTTGAGAAACAATAATCCTGATTTACCGATTCAACCAGTCGGTTAGGTTGCATCAGCTTGTGTAACATTCAATTCTCAGTATATAAATAAAGATGTTTGAAGGTTATTCATAATACAAGAGGATTTATCGTTCTATATTAGGGGTTAAAACAAAAGTTTGAAGTTGTGATAGAAAAAGTGTAATTCTGCCAAAGAAGGTATTGTTGGATATTGGATATCCATTCATTGATAAATCAAAGTTGTTATCAAGGTATGATAACTGTTTGAAACAAACGGCAAACACAATAATCACACCGGATATTTTTGGGGGGACACCCGCGACACTTTTATTAATTGAAGAGAAACTTGATACAATTTACCTATCACCTCTAACATCTATTTATACTAGATGGAATACATAAGGATAACTCTAGACTCCTAATCTACTAGGAAACTTTTAAACTTTTAAACATAAAGATAAACATAATCAACTAATTAACTTTCTAGATGATAGATAAAACTTCTTTTAGATAAGGATTAATTCAAACATTCTCCCCCTTAATCCTTATCTCACCTCCCCCCAAATCTTCCATTCCGAGCAAGCTCCTCATTTCTTCAAATTTCATCTTTGGCAACGCCTTAGTCAAGATATCCGCCTTTTGTTCTTCACCACTAACGTGTTCAACCTGAACTTCTTCTCTTTCAATACTTTCACGAATAAAATGATATCTTGGATGAATGTGCTTGCTAAGTCCATGAAACACCGGGTCTTTCATTAATGCTATCGCTGACCTATTATCAACTCGCAACATTACCAACTTCTCTTCTGAACTAGTAACTTCACTCAACAAACCTCTAAGCCAAATTGCTTGACACGCGGTTACAGTCGCTGCCATAAATTCTGCTTCACATGACGATAAAGCTACCGTCTTTTACTTTTGAGAACTCCATGAGATAATCGAATCTCCTAGATAAAACACCATACCGGTTGTACTCTTGCCATCTATCGGATCTGTTGAGTAACTACTATCACTGTAACCCACCAACTCTTCATTCTCTCCTCGACTATACTTTAACCCATAATTTAAAGTCCCTTTCACATAGCGAAGTATATGCTTCAACGCCTTCATATGACTCTCCCTTGGATCTTGCATGAATCGACTCACTACACCAACCGAGTAACTCAAATCGGGTCTAGTGTTAACCAAATATCTAAGACTTCCAATTAGGCTTCTAAACCGTGTAGCATCAACACACTTCTCATTCTCGTCTTTCTTTAACACAGTCTTCAGTTCCATTGGATAACGAGCTGGATTACACGACTCGAGCCCGGCTTGTTTTAGTATCCTCTTTGCATATGCAGTTTGTTGTAAACTTACACCATCCGATTCTTGTGAAACCTCAATACCAAGATAATATGAGAGCACGCCTAAGTCTTGCATGTCGAATTCTCCCTTCATTTGATTCTTAAACTGATCAATGCCTTCTTTGCTTGAACCGGTTATTATCAAGTCGTCCACGTATACTCCGACTACAACCAACCCGTTCTTGGTTTCTTTTACATACACGGCTTGCTCTCTTGGACAACGCTTGAAGTCAAGTTGCTTTAACACCCTATTTAGCTTCTCATTCCATGCTCGGGGCGCTTGTTTTAAACCATACAAGGCCTTCTTTAAGCGGTATACCATGTTCTCTCTTCCCGCGATCTCAAAACCTTCCGGTTGTTTAACATACACAGCTTCCTTTAGCTCCCCATTCAAAAATGCAGATTTCACATCTAGGTGATAGACGTTCCATCCGCGCTTAGCCGATAATGCTAATAATAATCTGATGGTTTCGATCCTTGCCACAGGTGCGAATACTTCACTATAATCTATACCGAACTGCTGCACATACCCTTTTGCCACCAACCTCGCTTTGTACTTGATCGTTTTGCCTTGAGCATCCCATTTTATTTTATAGACCCACTTAAGGCCTATTGCCTTGTGACCTTTTGGTAAATTGGTTAAAGTCCATATCATATTCTGTTCAATGGACTCGAGTTCCAATCGCATGGCGTTTTCCCAATTTTCGTCACCTTTGGCTTCAAAATAATTCATAGGTTCTTCTTCCATTTGAGGATTTTCATGTTCCTGCAACATAATAAATTCGTCAAATCGTTTAGGCAAATGGGTTTGTCGAGTGGACCTGCGAGTTGCTGGCTCTCCTCCTTCGACTTCGGCTTCCTCATTTTCTTCATTAATAGGATTTTGCATTGTATCACTCAAGGACTCTTCTCCACTGTTGTTTTGCTCATTTTGACCAACACTTGCATGAGATTCATCTTGACCCATATTTTGTGTAGGAGTTAGAACAGAACCTTCTAGTTCTATTTTGAACTCTACCCATTCTGGTCCATCACCTATTTTCATAGCTTCTGTATACTTTGACCAATCAAAAACCCTTTCTTCCTCACACTTCGGCTTGCGGCATACATGAATTCGGTTGTGCTCTGGATCGTACAACTGATCGTTAATTGATTTCGGCTCTCTTCCAAGATATACAAGCATCTTACTTCTATCATCGAGTTTCTTCAAGTTAACCGGTGGCAATGTTGCGTGAGCACAACAACCGAACACACGAAGTTCGGACAAATCTGGCTTGAATCCCTTTAATGCTTCGTACGGCGTCACATTCTTTAACGCCTTTGTTATGGTTCGATTCTGAAGGTACACCGCATGTCGCACACATTCTCCCCATAGGTTTTGTGGAACACACATTGCTTTCAGCATGCTTCTTGTAGCATTCATTATTGTGCGGTTTCGCCTTTCAACCACGCCATTCTGTTGCGGTGTGTAAGGAGCCGTGAATTGCCTCTTTATACCGGTTTCATCACAATATCTTGTGAATAATTTGTTCAAGAACTCGCCTCCGCGGTCGCTTCTCAAAGCTTTTATCTTCAATGAGCTGTCTAGTTCAACTTCCTGTTTAAACTTCTTGAACATATTAAGAGCCTCATCTTTGGTCTTAATTGTATAGATCCAGGCAAACCTTGAGTAATCATCGATAAACAAAATGTAATACCGATTGCCTGCTAAGGTAGTAGGCGATATCGGCCCACACAAATCTATGTGAACTAGCTCAAAAGGTTTCCTAGCCCAATAAGATGCTTGGTTTTTAAACGGTGCACGACTTTGCTTTCCAGTCAAACAAGAATCGCACACTCTTACCTCATGTGATGTCTTCGGAACTCCTATCGCCATTCCTTTCTGAGCCATAAGGGTCATCGACTTGAAGTTGAGATGACCAAGTCTCGCATGCCATAACCACACTTGATCATTTATAGAGTTTAAGAGACACTCGGGTCTTCCTACTTTCAATGAGATCTTATACAAGCGATTCATGCTTCTCGGTACCTTCATTAACAATCGACCCGATTCTTCATACAACCATAAATACTCATCAGCCATCCATACTTTGCATCCATATTCTGTAAGTTGGCCCAAGCTCAAGATGTTACTGCATAGATCCGGGATATAATACACGTCGCGAATGACGCGTTGTTCACCGTTTCTACACTCGAACACTATCGAGCCTTTTCCTTTAATTCTTACCTTTGAACCATCTCCGAACTTGACGAGACCCGTCACTGATCTATCTAGTTCAGCAAAGTGTGCTTCGAAACCGGTCATGTGGTTTGAAGCACCGTTGTCAAGATACCACTTGGACTCATCGGTTGAATTTCCTGCATACAACATTGGATTTACCTTATCTTCATTTAGAAGAACCTTCTCTTCATTCAACTCGATCTCGGCCATCATAAGTGCTGGTCCGTTATCTTCAGTTTGATTCAAATTAGCCTCAGCTTCGGTTTCCTTGTTACATTCCCATGAATAATGCCCAAAATTGTTGCAATTAAAACATCGAACGTTGCGTTTATCTCGACCCTGGTTGGCTTCTCTATCTTTGTTGGTGTCCCTTGCTTGATTATCTTCACGTCTACCCTGCTCTCTAGCCTGGTTACCTTTGCCTCTTCCACGATACGAGCCTCGGCCCCGACCACGTCCTCGACCACGTTGATATGAACCCCGTCCACGACCATTATTGTTTCGATGATCCTGGTCGGTATTCTTCTTGTGAGTCTGATCCGATCTAGTGAACAATAATCTGCTATCTTTCTCAACCGAACTTTCTTGTCCTTTGATTCGCTCCTCAAACGCCTTTAAGCGAGCGACACAATCTTCAAACGTGATTGTGTTTAGGTCAACAACTTGTTCTATGGTTGCTACAATAGCGATAAACCTCGGCGGCATACCATCTAGCAGCCTCTTCACAATCGTGGGATCTTCAAGATCCTTACCCATGCTATTGAACTTCGAGATATACTCAGCCATCTTCCCTGCGAAGTCTTCGACTGTCTCTGAATCTTTCATCTTCAGATTATCGAACTCGTGTTTAAGGGTCTAAAGTTTTGCTTGCTGAACTCGTTCAGCCCCAAGAAATCTTACCCGAATTGATTCCCAGATTTCGCGAGCACTTTTGCTCCTCGAAACTTGCGTGAGAATGTTCTCCGGTAAGGCTTGGTAGATCAAAGCTCTTGCGAACTTGTTCTTCTTCTCATCGACCTCTTCATTCGCATCCTGGTTGACTGTTTCCCATAAGCCTTGTGCGTCCAACATAGCCTCCATCAGAATTACCCATGTCCCATAATTGTTTGCTGTAAGTTTGGGACATGTTAAAGAAGTTGATGTTGGGTCACGTTGTTGAACGACGATCTGGTTCTGTGGTTGATCACCCATTCTTCTACGCAGCAATTAATCTTATTTTTCCTTTTTAAAGATTCTCTGGATCAGGCAGTTCGTTTGCCTCCACGAGAATTAAAAATTTCCGAGTATTGTGTTTATTCTGTCGATCTACACTAAGATTCGACTTGAGCCTTAACCGTGGCTCTGATACCACTTGTTGGAAACAAACGGCAAACACAATAATCACACCGGATATTTTTGGGGGGACACCCGCAACACTTTTATTAATTGAAGAGAAACTTGATACAATTTACCTATCACCTCTAACATCTATTTATACTAGATGGAATACATAAGGATAACTCTAGACTCCTAATCTACTAGGAAACTTTTAAACTTTTAAACATAAAGATAAACATAATCAACTAATTAACTTTCTAGATGATAGATAAAACTTCTTTTAGATAAGGATTAATTCAAACACCAACGAGTTACAAATTGGACGATAAACAAATATAATATCTGTACTATATTATAAAGCATCTAGCAAGGATTTCAACCAAATTTAAGTAATTACAACATTTTATTCTTATGGTACAACAACTTAATAAAGTGAGTAAGGGTGCAAAATAGTCTTTTTTTTTACATGAGTATTAAATTGATAAATGAATTATTGGATAAATTAATAAATACAATTAAATTGCTTTAAATTTTATAATTAAAAAGAAGGGTAACTTTGCTAAATAGTAACTAAGTTTCAGAATTATTCCCATCAGGTCACTGATAAAAAAAGTTGTACTAATTAAGTCACTTAAGTTTACTTTTATGTTTCAATCCTAAATATTTGACCTAAATAAAAGGTTATTCATCCTATGTGACTTTTATTTAGGTTTTTCATTTTATAAAAATGTTAACATGGCTTGTAAATGGCAACACGAATATTTTAAAAATTGCAAAATCGATTTAAAAAATTGTTAAAAAAATCAAAAAGAAAAAGCAGCGAACTTTTTAAAAATGGTGAAAAAAAGGTTTGTGCACTTATATCCATGGATTTTCTTTTATTCTGTTTTTAACAAAAGCTTTTTCATTTTGATTTCTTGATAATGCGTTCATCATCGATCAATTCCTTCTAATTTCTCCAAAGCCATTATTTATTTAGTGAAAACAAAATGAATAAATTAAGGTAGAAGATGTTTTTTTTTCTTTTTATGGAACATGAATCGATTAGAACTTTTAGTTTGATTTGTGTTTACCTGCTATTCAGTTAATTATATAAGATTAGAATATAAAACAAACTTCAATGACTTAACTAGAACAACAAATTTTATGAGTGACCTAATTAGAACATTATTAAAACTTGGTTACCATTCTATGAAATATTCCCTTAAAAAGAAGAACAAACTGTTATAAATTAATTTTCTTTGTTAATAAAAAGAATGGTTAGACAGAAGGTGTATGTAAAGAGAAGCAGCCAAACAAGATGCTTTCCGTTTGAATACATCAAAAGAAGTGAATGTGTTTTGGCAAGCAATGTTACTCAAGTGTTGTATGTTTTGTCTCTGCTTTGGTTATGTTTGTATGTATTCTTATTCTGATTTGATGATGTTGTAGAAGCTTCAACTTTTATAAGCATGTATATGTATGTATTGTGGTATATATTCTTGACATCATTTTTCTTTCTCTTCAGTTTGGCAAACACATATTTTTCCTTAGCCATTATAACCTCGTCAAATATAATAAAAGATTTAGATTAACTATATTATCAAATCATGTATAGATAACTATATTGCCATGGGGAGTTAAAATGAGATCAATGTTGATAATGCTTTTTTATATAATATAGGGTTATAACTCGTGAATAAAGTAAGATACAAATGATGTTGTCAATAGAAAAACACAAAAATCAAATCTTAGTCTCATATAGTGGATAAACATATATTTATGTCAACATATGAAAAGTTTAACAATGTATAAGATAAATTATACACATCTAATGGATTATCACAGGTTTACGGGTTATAATATGTTGAGATTTGCTAAAAAATATAAAATACTTGAGTTATGTCTCTTGTTTTATAATGTTTGGATATGGGGGGTTTAAACTAATTTATAAACATATGATACAGTTTTATAATAATTGTTTACTAAAGAAAAGAAACAAAAATATTCCATGCCTAAAAGAAAGAGAATAAGTAAAAAAAATCTTTTGAACCATTATAATTTGCGCTTCTGATACGATAATATAAATCATGGTTGAACATCATTATTATTCTTATATATGGCGTCATAGACTATCATTAATCAATATTGTAGTCCTTTCGACCCATGTATTATACTAAATGTTTGGACCAACTGATTGAGTTTCATAGATGAAATTGAAGTTAAGTCAAAGATGGCATGGATGCTGTTATCTATGTCGCAATAAAGTTTAACCTCAAGATTTGTGTCAAAGTTATTGAAGATGGTCTATAAAGAGTTAAGAGTCTAAATTTACTAACATATTTTTAATTGATTTACAAATTTGACATGATGTTCTATTAATATAAAACATGAAAGTTTAGCAGTCAGAGCCTTTATCTTGCAGCAAAGTGTTATTATCACCGTATTAGTCCATCATAGTGTTCATTAACCTTGATAAGGACATACTTTTATAAGACTTTATGAGTATGATGATGATTTGTCTAAGGAACATGTTATAAACCATAAGGTTTGCTATATTGTTTGATTAAAATTTCTAGAGATCATGATGAAGAAGAATTAGCAGCAAGAATATATGAATCAATGTCATTTTTTGTCGCCGCTGCATCGCGCGAGTTTTCCACTAGTTTAATAGTTAAATATTAGTTCACAAAACATTATATTTAAATAAGTGGGAATTAATCATATAGAGAAATATTTATTAGATTAATTATTTGGAAAATAATTATAGGTTAATTATTTGGTCAAATAACTTGATAAAACTATTTGAGTGATCCCATATTGGTCTAGTGGTATGGTTTCCCTATTAGAAATGTAAGACTGTAGGTTAAAATCCTTGAAAAGGCAAGGTAAACGTGGAATTATGGGTGACAAAAAAGATAAATATTTAAAGCAAGAAAGATGTCTAGTAATTAATTGTTAATTTAAATATTAATTGTTAATTGTGTTACTAGAAACTTTACTTCTATCATTGGGCCACCAACCTCAAGGAGTAAAAATTAAATTTGCCGATCAAAAAAAGATTACTAGATAGTAGGGTAAGTATAAGACTGGCCGTTGTGGCTCGCAAGCGACCAGACGCGAGCAAACCAACGAGTCACGTGGCTCGCGAACACTACAGTCCTCACGCGTTAACGATCCCGTGAGCAAGCAGACGCAAGTTGGCTCGCATGTGCTAGCGTGAAAATTCGACGGTTGGAGAAAATTTAAAATAAAAATATAACATATATTTTATCTTCACCCACTTCAGTTTTAAACCAAATCACTCCACATACATTCATATTATCATTCTTTTTATTATATTAATCACCAAATGGCAAACGAAAACCCAAACCAAAACCCAATCCCAGCCCGACGTTGGATCGTGAAGGAAGAAGTCGTGTTGGTCAACAGTTATATTACCACATTTCAGAAAGGTGGACATGAGACAACGAAAACTTTTTGGAGCACGGTTGTGACTAGATTCTATCAACAAACGGGTGACAACCATCGATCCAGAGAAGTCGTATTAGGAAAATTTATGGCTTTGTGGACAAAGTGCACAATATTTGAGGGGTTATTCGTAAGTGCGTTGAACCACAATGTGGGTTTAAACGAGGTCGAGGGCTCGAGGCGATGGAGGGGCCCGTAACAAGTACCGTTCCATGCACAACGATAACTATCTGAACATTGCGGTTTGGAGAGCTATGAGACCCCACTTTAAACAATAGTCACGTCTTTAATATTTATTTGTGGTTTTTAATACTTATGTGATGTTATTTTATTTGTAATTACGTTTAATGCTTATGTCTGAATTATTTAATTTGTGCATGTAATAACATTTTTAAACAATAAAATTTAAAAAATAAAACTAGATAAAGCCATTACTCAAGGTGAGTCATAACAAGGTCAAGTGACTTCAGTAGAAGCTTTATCCAGTGACATGTCAACCTCTAGTTAGCGCAATATGAGAGGATAAAACTTGTGCTTACCTTGAGCCACAACACACAGTCTAACCTATTTTTCAAACCCTAAACACTAACCAACAACAACTTATTAGATAGGATAGCTTAGTAGATAAGCGTTTTGTATAACGTGTAATCGTCTTTATTGTAATTAGCGAACTTGTGGTAGGCGAAGTAGGCCCAAGCCCAAACGAATATGGTTCTCCATATAAAGAACATATGGGTTTAGGGTTCAAGGTTGTTCGTCAGTTAGTTACTCATTCTAGCGAGTGTGCAACCACTAAGTTCGTGTGTGTGTTGTCTTGAGCTGATTGTAATAAATTTATAATCAATAGAAGACATGTTTATAAGTATTTCATTTTGTTCGTTCTTGGTTGTTATATAATTGTTTTTGCATAAACATCTATCAAGTGATTCCGCACCTTAATAGATCTGATCAATCTTGTAATCGATCCAGTCCAAGGACCTCTACTTGGTTTCACCCGCGACCACAGAGCCATCGATGTCGGTCCTCCTCTAGCCCACGCACCACACCACATCGCCCCTTTCCATGTGTCGCTCGTTCTACGGGTCGCCCGTACCCGCTTTTACGCTCCCATGCGTCGCATCGGCTTCCCCGTCTCGTGGGTTTCCACCAAGTGTCAATTTGCGCATTTTCGAGCGTGAGGTGTTTCGTGAATCGTGTCAACTAGCGTGATGTTTGTCGGATTCATTATGCGGGTCTTCGGTTTTTATAAAAGGTATAACCATAAACCGTCTATGGTTGTGTAATTTTTTAAACGAACTTATCTAGACTCTTGGTGGGAAAAATTGACTAGAATTTGTACACTGTTTCGCCTAAATTAATAAATGTTATTAATTAATCAAATAAAAATGAGGTTGTATATTAGCTGGTATAACGGTTATACTGATGTGCTATTAGTTATGTTTTTTTAGAAATAAACTTCATTAACACCAAAACAAACAGGCGCTTGTCTCGAGAAGAGACAAAAATGCCAACCAAAAACCGATTACATCAAGTTAATTATGTGATTGGTGAAAGAATAAATGCTTTCAAGTTAAATGTGATCATCCAAAAGATAAATAACTTGTTTACATTCCTTCTAACGAATCTATCAAAAAAATTGCTATGGAGAGAGGAGGCGAAAACTAAGGTGACCAAGAAGATCGAAGAACGACAACAGACATCAGCAAAGAAGAAACAAAGTTTTACGTTACAAACATTCCATAAAGATGTAGCGGCTTGGATTTGGCATAAAGGGTTAGAGACTTCGGGGTGACACATGGGATTTATATTGCGAGGAAAACAGAGAAGTTTGGAAGACGATTCGGGTTTATATCCTTCAAGAATGTCAAGGACAAGGAAGAGCTTCAACGGAGAATGGGAAGGATCAAAATATGGGACAATTTGTTGAAGGCAAACATAGCTTGTTTACTGACGGGACTGTGAATCAAACCGAGGATAAATCAAAGATGAAGAATGTAGATGAGGGGGTCAAGAAGCAAGTGCCGAATATGAATCATGCAGCAGCAGAGAGGAAGGGAGATGTTTCGTTTAGGTAAGCATTAACGGGACGTGACTCAACCAAAACTGATGTGAAGAAGGTGAACGTGAAGGATGAAACCTGTGCTTTCAAAGATATTCAAGGAAGGTTGGTTGTGGAAAGATTGAAAGATTTCAAGCAACTAAGGATGATCAAGGAAACATTAAAAGAGATCGTGGCAAATGGAGGTAGAGTGCAATATATTGGAGGTTTGATGGTGCTTATTATGTGTTCGTCGAGAGATGAGAATTTGAGCCTTTTGTCTAAAGCTAAGGAGATGGAGGATGTGTTTACTACAATGCAATTATGGATGGGACAATCATTACCATTCGAGAGGATTGCTGGTTAAAAATACAAGGAATTCTGTTGCATATTATTTGTAATGAAGTTATAGATAATGTTGGTGGACTTTTTGGGAAGATCATACAACATGCGCAACATAATCCAGATGATGATCTTTCGTTTGATTACATTGGAGTTCTAGTGGGATAGGGAAACAGGATAAACGAAGTGGTGGTGTTGACTCGGAGAGGAAGAAAGTAACACCCCAACCGATGGCGGAAACATCGGGATGTCACGTATTGATGATTGTTCAGTAGCTCATGGTAAATAATAAATTCCATTAAATGATTTAAATGAATTACATACAATTGTTCTAGAATTTGTACATCAAATTGAATAAAACTATACACATATCTTCAAGCATCAATTCAAATCTTCAAGCAAATAGAACCTGAAACATGTTAAGTTGAAAATGTTTTAGGTCAACAAAAGTTGGTGAGAATTACATAGGTTTTTTTTGATAATTGAATAAAAATGTTGTGCAATTCATGTGTCATGTCAATCTAGTCCATATGTGAGAACATACTAGAAATAAATCGAGTGCATAACCAACCCTGGTGACTGTTATAATATGATACATCCCATACGCTCATGGTTCACTTGAATATGTTATACGATAACAAACACCCACGCTACCTTTGTAGGAGGCACATATCCGGGTGGGATTGTCAGTCGAATAGATCTATCAATGTATACCGTCGGCTTGTACGGAGTTAATGATTATGCTAGAATGGTGCTTACTCTAATCATGCTCAAGACATAATGCAACATAGAAAACACATAGACACATTGATGATTGAATTGCATAAATGATGTTATAACATGTTTCACCCCAAAAATGGTGATAAATAGAAAAGGGGCTATGTAAAACTCACCTTGGTAAAATGTTATATCTGTTGAAAAATTGGATAATGGTGTTGCCCAAATGTATCAAGTATCACCCTATAATAAGGTAATAAATATGTCTAAGTCTACCAAGTCTACAAATGTATAAGTTCTAGGGCTTCGAATTGGGGATAAATGCTTGTTTGATTATTATTAAAAATATTCGACAATTGAGAGAAATTTAGTAAATAATTAACCAAAAATCTTTTTATAAGTTTTAAATCTAAGATAGTCACAAGAATGTGTTTAAAGTATAAAAATAATTTTTACAAAATTATTTTCCTTAAAATAGATTTTTAAAATCTATTTATTACAAATTGTCAAACTTTAACTTTAATATTTAAAAATACTAAAATTATAGAATTATTAGTTTAAAAATTTTACTTCTGTTCTAAATGATCAGAAATAATTTGTATAAAATTTTGGTGCAAAAATATTAAAAATTGGATTTATTATGATTTAATTATGATTAAAACTAACAAAAATTGATTAAAAATATTAAATAAATGATTTTTCTGAAATAAAAATCATTTCAGAAAAGTTTATTGTTATGAAAACTTAGAATAATTTTTGTGGAAATTAATAAGATCGTTTTGATATTTTAATGGATTTTTATAAATATAATAGAATAAACTTGATTTAATTATTATAAATATTAAATAAATAAATTTCAGAAAACTAAAAATTGTAAGTTAAACTTTTTTCACTAGTTTAACATAAGTAATTTTTGTAGAATTTTTAAAAGAGTTTTAGTATTTTAAAATGAATTTTTAAAATACAAACAATATATACTAAAACTTGGAAAAACAAAGCATATGAAAAATAAAATAGGCTGCTGTTGCAAGACTCGAACTCGCGTGGCCTGTTTAGGAGCCACCAAGCACAACCACTTGGTCTAGACCAGTGGTTGTGTCTGATTTCAGTTCGTTTAATATTTATTCTTAGACACGATTACATGTTCTTCCCCAATTTAATAAGAATAAGCCCTAGATTTTGCAATCGTTCGAAACACACAATGTTAACCCAATTAATCATGGGGTAAACACTGAGTGTTGGCCTATTAATGAAAATCACAAACAAAATTAGACTTACAATTACGTTTCGAGCTCGATTGAACAGTCAACCAAAAAGTCAAACACTCGTTCGCAAATCAAGATCAGAAGCTTATAGGTAGAAATTGGAGGTGTAGGAAGGATTAGTGGCGAGTTGTGATTGTCCCACAAGGTTCAATTTATAGGATTGATTACTGGTTTGAAGATTTGGTAAGAATTGACCAAGAATTCAATGTTATACGCGTTCTTCATAATTTTGGTATTTAATTGATAATTAACATGTAATCGATGATGAATAGGCCGATAATCACGAGTTCAAGTCAAACCCTGGTCTTTTACGCGTGAATAATAGTCAATTGAATGGTCAAAAGAAAAATATATATATATATATATATATATATATATTCGCTGGGTCTGCTTGTTCGAACAGAGAAGAAGAAGGAAACATCAGTTATCAGAGGTTATATACTATTCAGTTTGGTATAAATACAAGAAGCAGGTGTGGAGCAGCTGGTGTGACGCGTGTCTGTGTGTATGCCCGACTCGGGTTCGAAACCCGGGGAAAGCACCATTTTTTTTAGATTAACCGGAATAAAAGGAAGGAGGGGTTGGGCTATGCGGGTTGGGCTATGCAGGTTGGGCTGGGATTGTTGGGCTGGAACATCTGGGCTTTAAAAGAAAAAAAGAAAAACAAGGTGGGAGTGGGCTGGTGTTCAACAAGGAAATCTGATTTGTGTTTACTTATTATTATTATTATTATTATTATACATATATATATATATATATAAGTTGTGAGTTTGGAAGAGAAAATAAAGGCTTAGGTACATTTGTATAATATTAATGATAAAGGTGTAATAAAATATATATATATATATATATATAAGGGCTTTTTTTTTAAAAAAAAAATTTCGTGATGTTACAAAGAAGATATAGGGTATAGGTAATGGAAGAACTGGGGGATTGGCTTCCGGAGTTCGTCAATGTAGATGGAAGAAAGGATGAAGGTGGGAATACGGTGGCCGGGGATGATGGTGTCGGCCATGAAGATCTCGGACATGACAGTGATGAAGTCCAAAAAGGAAAGTCCGAGAATGGTGGGATTACAATAAATGAGGTATCGGTTATGGATGGAAAGAATATTCAAAATTCAATTTCAAATTTGGAGGCCACTAATGATGGTAATAATCAATGCAATCAATTACTAGCTGAAGATTACATGGAAATAGGTAATCTATATTATTTTTCATAGGATAAAAATAATAAAAGAAAAAAAAGGTAAAAAACTTATTAAAAGACATGGGATGGGCCAAGAAAAATCGGCCAGTAGTAAAGAAAGGCCCAAGGCAGGAAAACGGGCCAGAGGGGATGATATGTTTGGGCTTAATGATATTATCGGCATTGTCGATCCATCACAGAATGAGAAAGACACAGAAGATAATGAGGTAAATGTGTATCAGGGAGATAATGGGTTGGCTAATGGTAATGATAGACGAATTCTAAGGGAGGAGATTATAGAGGAAGTGGAGGATGGAACTTGTAAGGAAGGTGAAGGTTATGAACCGGTTGTAGTGACAAATCTGGCTGATGATATGGAACTTAATTCACAAACACGTATGCATGGGAATTATGTGGGTAATTCTAGTAACAGGAATGATGGGAATATTGAAGGGAGTGGGTTAAGATTGGAGGATGAGGTGAATAATATGGTCACTTTGGGTCGGAAACTGGGAGTCGAATTACAAAATTTTGAAGATTTGATCCGGGATTCCATTTCTAAAGAAGGTGTATAATTGGAAAAAGTATGAATTACTTATGTATTAACATTAGAGGAATGGGGGTCGAAGGAAAGGATGAGTGGGTTTGAGGTTTAAAAAAGGATCATGATGTGTCGTTTTTGGCTATGCAAGAAACTAAGACAATGGGGCTTGATCAAAACGTTCTCGGTCGGTTTTGGGATGGTAGCAAGTTTGAATTTGAAGTAGTAGAACCTACGGGTCTTTCGGGGGGTTTGGTGTGTTTGTGGGATCCGGAGTGTTTTACTAAAGAGTCGGTTCACAAAAACAGAAATTACTTAATGATTGCCGGAAGATTGAAAGAAAACGATGTCAAACTCAACTTGATAAATGTTTTTGCTCCTCAAAATAGTGTCCAAAAACGTTTATTGTGGCAAGAGTTGAGGGGAAGGATGATTGAAAGTGATGACATGTGGATTTTATTAGGAGATTTCAATACGGTTAAAATCCCAGAGGAAAGGAAATATACTAATTTTAATGCAACAACCGCAAAGGATTTCAACGAGTTTATCGATGAGGCAGGTTTAGTTGAATATTTCATGAAGGGTAGATGGCTTACATTTTTAGCGGGGAAAGGTGTAGGGAACAAGCAAAGTAAGATTGATAAAGTTTTGGTGTGCATGGATTTGTTCAATCATTGGCCGGATGCGTGTTTACGGGCGCTTCCAAGAGGGCTCTCGGATCGTTGTCCTTTGGTTTTAACCATGGTTAATAGGAATTTTGGTCCGAAACCTTTTCGGTGGTTTAATTCGTGGGGTACTAAAGATGGTTGTGTTGAGGTGGTTCGCGTGGCGCTTGGTAGGGACTGTAGAGAGGGATCGGCTGCTGTGAAGTTGCATATTAAGTTAAAGAATCTTCGTACCGTTTTAAGGAGTTGGAGGGATGCGATGAAGAAGAAAGAAAGTGAAGAGTTAGTTTATTGTCAAGAAGAGCTGCAACATTTGGAAGAAAATATGGAATCAAGGGATCTCATGGAGGAAGAGGTATGGATAATGGAGGAATGCAAACACAGAATTGGTAATATGCAGGCCGATTATAACAAAGACTTGAAGCAGCGTTCACGAATAAAATGGGAAGCCATGGGGGACGACAATACGACGTTTTTTCATAGAGTTATTATTGGGCGAAGGGCTTCGAATGCTATGCCCGGAATTGATGTGAATGGTGTTTGGAATACGAAGCCGCATATTGTAAAAAGAGAGGTTTTGAAACATTTTGGTGAGCATTTTAAAGAACATTATATGGATCGGCCGATTCTTATTTGTGAGAATATGAAGACTGTTTCGACTACTACTGGTGAAGAGTTGGTTCATATGTTTTCTAAAGAAAAAATCAAGGCTGTCGTGTTCGAATGTGGAAGGGAGAAGGCTCCAAGTCCTGATGGATTTAATTTCCATTTTGTTCAGAAGTTTTGGGGTGATCTGGAAGGCGATTTCTATAATATTCTTACTGAGTTCCATGATACGGGTTTTATTGGCCCAGATTGTAGAACTTCTTTTATCACATTGGTACCTAAATGTTTAAACCCAATCAGTATGAAAGATTATAGGCCCATTAACCTTATTAGAATGATAAGCAAGGTGATTTCGAAGGTTTTGGCGAATAGAATCAAGAATGTTATGGATGAGGTGATTTCGGAGTCTCAATAAGATTTTATTAAATATAGATACATCTTGGATAGTCCCCTTGTTCTAAATGAGGTGATAGCTTGGTTGAAAAGAAGGTCCAATAAGACGTTTCTGTTGAAGATAGACTTTGAAATGGCTTATGATAATGTCAACTAAGCCTTTTTAATTTCGATTTTGGATCAAATGAGGTTTACTAGTAGATGGTGTATGTGGATTTTGGGGATTCTAAAGTCGGTCTGATCTGCCATTATAGTCACCTACGTTTGAGTTCAATTGTCAAAAAGGACTTAGGGGGTGTTTGGGATGATTATTCAAAACAGATTATGCGTTTTGGAAAAGCAGGGGTGGAGCTTCTTATAGATTATTGCGTTTTGGTAGCCTAAAAAACTGATTACCTGCGTTTTCAAAACGCAATCCCAAACACTAAAAACTGATTATCTGCGTTTTCAAAACGTAATAATCTAAAAATCAGATTCAAAACGCAATTCCAAACACCCTCTTAGACAAGGTGATCCGTTGTCTTCATTTTTATTCACGGTAGTGATGGAAGCGCTCTCTTGTGTTCTTAATAAGGCTCTCCTTCTCGGGGAGTTTAAAGGGGTGAAGTTGGATAAAGAAGGTATGGCTATATCTCATCTTTTATATGCGGATGATGCACTAATATTAGGTGAATGGTCGGATTCTAATGTGGTTAAGGTTGCTCGAATTTTGAGATGTTTTTATGTTTGTTCGGGATTGAAAATAAATATTAGTAAATCAAATTTATATGGGATTGGTATGTGCGAGACGGAGACGAATAACACGGCTATTGTTTTGGGGTGTAAACGTGGAGTTTTGCCTTTTAAGTATTTGGGTATTCGTGTGGGCACCAATATGAATAGATGTTGTAATTGGAAGAAAGTGATTGAGGTCTTCGAGGCTAGATTAGCTATGTGGAAGGCGAAGCTTTTATCTATAGGTGGTCGTATTATTCTTATCAAAGCGGAGCTTGAAAGTCTTCCTATCTATTATTTTTCTTTGTATAAAGTCCCCGAAAAAATAATAGATACTCTCGAGAGGATTATGAAGAGGTTCTTATGGTCGGGTACAAATGATCATAATAAAATCCACTGGGTGAATTAGAATAGAGTTGCTACTAAAAAAACTCAGGGGATTGGGGATTAAAAGGTTGAAGGAGATAAATGAAGCACTTCTTTTCAAATGGGTTTTGAGGTTTCGATCTTAAACGGATACTTTGTGGCGTAGGATTGTCGAGGTGTGCCATAAAAATAAGAACATTGTGGGATATTTTACCAGTAATAAACGTGGAGTGGGTTGTTGGAAGACGATTGTGAAAGTTGGAGGATCTATCAAGGCGAAGAAGGTTTGCTTACATACTCTCATAAGGGCGAAAGTAGGTAACGGAAAGGGGGTTCGGTTTTGGTTAGATGTTTGGATGGGTGAGTGTGCTCTAAAACATAGGTGGCCGCTTTTGTTTCGTTTGGAGAATAATAAGCAGTGCTTAGTCTCGGATCGGGTTAAAGAGGTGAATGGCCAAGTTGTTATAGATGTCGAGTGGGTGGGACTGTGCAGGTGTGACAACCGTCATCCTCATCTTTTAGAAAGTTGTCAATTTCAGTCACTGTAAGTTTCGTCATTTTTAAATTAAATTTTAGAGCGAACTAATTTTTTTTATCATTTATATTTATCAAATGCGTATGTTGAAATGTCATCCGGAATGGATATTGTAAAAATTCCAAGTTTCATAAAGTTTTAAAAACATTTTTGGTTAGTCTAGTTAACTTGGTTAAGTTTTTATAAAGGAAGAACTAACCTAAACTATAGTACACTAACCTAGTTACAAAGTGAGGGACTAAATCTGACAAGTTTTCAAACTTTTAAAACAAAACTTCTCCTCTCTGTCTTTCAGGCCGTTTTTTCCGGCACAGTCGCCGGCGGCGACTCCTTTTTTTTCGGCCAGCCACAAAACCTCAATTATGGAACGTTTAAATCCGAATTTAATGCAAACGTTAAGCTTCTCCATCATATTCAAACGGATATACAGGTTTTAAAATGTCTTAAATGTGTTTTAATTAGGCTTTAAATTCGGTTGATGGTTCTAACCGTTCAAACCTTAAAGACCCGGATCAAACGCCTTTGAAACGTTTTAAAAATTATAAATTGATCGGCCCCAGTGATCAGCGAATTTCCCAGACCTTAAACTCACTTGAAACTGATCACAATCGTGTTCTAAGAGCTCGGATTCTGTTGCTAAAGAAGCTTCTGGTTGAAAGCTTAAAAACCCCTTAAAACATCATTGTAAGTGATATTAGTTTATGCCATTTTGATACTTGTTATTGTGCGAATAAAAGCCCCTTATCACAGATCATTTATCATACCTTATTTGGGTTATTGGATTTCAACTTAGGGTTAGGGTTCTTAGTAGGATTGGGGAAGAAGATGACCTTTTACTTAATGGTTAAATATATTTGCATTTGAATAAAATCAACAAAAGTGGGGTTTAGTCTAGTGGTTGATGTGCCTTGGTTGGAACCATGCAGCCCGGGTTCGAGTCCTGGCAGCTGCACTTTTCTTTTTTTTTTGAAGTTTTATTTATTTTATTTAAATTCATATTATAAACATTTATATTACTTATAAATTATAAATTTGAAATATTCATAATAAATTCATTTTTGATCCAAAAATTATGAAAATTTAGGTGTAGCATCTTGACACCATAAAGAAAATTACCACACTTTTATTTTCTAGAAAATATCTTATTTTTATATTTTTATTGAATTAAATCGTTTTAATCATATTTAATTGATTAAAAATTCATTTTTAATGATTTTAATCTCAAAATTTTTGATAAATTATTTCTAATCATTATGAACTGAAATAAAAATATTTGGTTCAGAAAACATTTATTTTTATTAATTTTCCTATTTTTAATCATTTAAACATGATTTAATCTCAATAAATCAGTTTTAAATATAAATAAGTTTATAAAAATTATGGGAAAATTATTTTTATTAATTTACATTAGAAAGTATCCATTTCCTGCAAAAATAACATCTTTGGATCATGTCTTGCATTTTTAATCTTAATTATGTGTAATTAGACATAATTAAACATTTATTAATATATACTAATTAACATCTATTTTATAAGTATTTTTCTTATAAAATAGGAATATTTTAAAAGTCTTAATTATTATTTGTTAAATCATTGTGTAACTCATAATCATTTATTTATACATTTATAATTATTGTATTTATTCACAATAATTAGTTAAAGTAATTAACTACATTATTTTGTCTTAATTATCCAAACATAAGTTTTATCTAAATATTCAATTGGTAATAATTATGTTACCTAAACCGTATTTACAAACTTTGGCAGGTTATTATATAACTTTTACATTAACGCGATTTATCATAAAAACTCTAATTCCCCAAATCGACTTAGCGAACCCTAATGCCTTAGACCCTAGATACCATAGACTTTTAGACTTTTCCCTTATTAGTATTCTTACACGTTATAGGTTGAATTTCTTGGAATTCCCATTACTTAGCTCACGACTGCTTAAGTGGATTTTGATCGCTTTCGCAAACTTTGAGTATATCTTTCCCCTTTTTACTATTTTACTATTCTGGGGTGACTCATGTAGTTACTATCAAGTTTTTATTTCTTTTACTCAATGCAATTCTCATGTGTGTTTGCTTTATGTTAATTGGTGTGTCTATGACTTGTCAAAATCATTAACCGTTCTGCCGCCTAGCATTTCAATGAATAGTACTATGGTATACCCCCCTTGAGACTCTGTTAAGAGAATCTTGGTCATTGTCTTGTTAATTCATTATTCAGTTGGTTATTCATGTGTTAGTCATTATTCATAGGTTTGTTTTGAACGGATATTACTTATTACATAATTGCAAATGGTACCGCACATGAATTGCTTAACACTTTTCCTAATATATTTATTCAAACAGGGTATGCTCACCAATACATTTTGTATTGACCAAATATTTTCGTACATGTTTCAGGTTATTTTGAGACGCTTCTTTTAAGCTTTCGGATTTATATTTAGATTTTGATTTATTGTATTTCAGTTTAGTTGCCATTTAGAACCGTTGTATCTCATTTCAATGTAATAAACTATTTAATCAATGTATCAATATTTACACTTTTAGTCCATGAGCTATTGAACAATCGTCACTACGTGACACCTCGATGTTTCCGCCATCAGTTGGGGTGTTACAGCAGGTGAACTGCAACAGTGGTTGTAGATATGTGCAGCAATTGAAGACTTAAAACTCTCGAATTCGAAAGATGTATGGGTTTGGGTTGGGGATAATAATAAGCCGTTTTCAACTCAATTGGTTAGAAAGGTGATGCAAGATGGGGCCGATTATGGAAACAATTTAAACTTAAAATGGGTTTCGTGGGTGCCATTAAAATGTTCTATTATGGCGTGGCGGGCGGAGATGGATAGGCTTCCGACCAAAACGGAATTGGTGAAGAGAAATATAAACATTCCGAATATGTTGTGCCCGTGCCCCGTGGTGCGATTACTATGAGGAGACGGCTATTCATGTTTTGTCGGATATTATTATTGCGACTAATGTTTGGGAGCACATTCGTTAGCTCTTTTAAAAAGCTGAATACATAGTTGTGTAATTTTTTAAACGAAGTTGTATTCACGATAGAGGTTATTTTTTTGTCGATAACATCGGTACCCGTATAGGTGTATCAAAACTGGTACTTGTATTTATGATTTTCATTCAATGTAAAAACACGTGTCGCTATCCTTTTAGGCATATCACATATTAATATTTTGGGTTTTCTTTTTTGGTTATACCAAATGCCAATAACATAATTAACAGAACTGATACCAACTAAATGCCCGTCGAGTAATGAGGATAAATACCACTTGTTTAAATAATTTATCTGTTTCAATATTTGAAGTTAACGAGGTTACGGATATCAAATGAAGGGAGAAAAATTTCATTGTTGAAGTGAATGAATTTTGTGTGAGAGTTGACTCAAAAAAGGGAAATGTGACGAATATATTTTTCTCATTCTTTTTTTGAACGCCAGGTGATTTTAACAATACCAAACTAGCAAGATGCTAGATGGATACAACTACATACATGATACACCAACACGAACACCAAAATGGATTTTTATAGTGTTATCAATATAAAAAACACACCAACTAACCAATCTAAGCTTAGCCTCGATCTCGGTTTTACCCATATAAAAGGTCATAGAGACAGTGACGAAACTTGAAAAAAATAGTAGCCGGGGACAAAAATCTCGAGACCCAAATTTTTTCTTATCGGTGGGGGCCAGAAAATCAAATTTGTGGGGGTTGGACTCAATTCATATAAAAGTTACCTATAAAAATCGCAACTTCCACTACTGAGCCAAAAAACAGGAGCAAGGAAAGGGGGGACGGGGGACCCCCGGGATTCATTATCCTTCACCACTGCATAGAGAGTTCGAGAGCTGAGATATTTTTTTGCATTGGGAATTTTTGCATTTCGCATCTTCCATATGCACGAAACAGCCACAATAACAGCATGAGCTAGCTTCTTTTACATTTTGAAGCTGACAAATTGTGGTGGATTTGGAACAAATCACGTATTCCAAAAGTATAAATTTGAGGTATCTTGCACAAATGGGAAATATAGCTCCAAACATAATATGCAAGGCCACAATAAACTAACGTATGCTCAATTGTTTCATTACCTTTTCCACGGATGGTGCGTAGTGTAGATATATAGGTAAAGTTTGCATCATTTACTTATTTTCACTAAGGTGCAATTTTCTTTTTCAGATCGAATGGAAACATTTGTTGCAAATTATAGAGAGATGTTAACATTGGCGACACATGAACCTACCAAGATAATTTCTTTTATTAATCATTTTACCAAGTTACAAATGAAATTATCAGTTAGATTTGCTTTCTTTCATACTACGTAATGATGACACAAAGGTGAATTTATGTTTATTTAATAAATTTTGGCTAAGATGCAATTTTTTCAAACTAATGGTCATATTTGTTGTAGGAAGATGATGAAAGGTGTTAAGATTATCGTTTATAAGTGTATAACAAGTATTTTAGCCCTTAAAATCATCCCAAATACAAAGGGAAATTAGTGATCGGGTTTGGTATTCTAAATATTTAGTATGATATAGTGTAAATAAAATCACGTGATGTTAAAAAAAATGATATCATGTGGAAACAATTATGTTTTCTATTACAGTAATATAAGCAATTCAATTTGAAAAGATTTAAAACACATGCCATGATGTAACTAAAGTTTAACGGAATTAAATCTGCTAATAAAACTAAAACCTATACCAAGTTGAAAAATTATACTAAATAATCAAGAAACATGGTCTGATGTAAAACTTCTATGTTTATAAAGTAATATGAGAAATTAATTTATGTAAAAGTATATGATAATTATTTAGAATTTCTTCAAAGTTGAAGTTAGAAACTTTTTTATAGCTTGAAGCTATAAATAAACAAGAAAGATACAATGTCACAATAAAATGAAGGGTACGTGTACATATTAATGCTTGGAAGTCTAAAAATAAACTATGTGGCGAATAAAGGAAATTCATATAGTTACGATGGTGTATGGTTGGGATCAAAATGTAAGTAATTATTATTTTTTTTATTCAAGTTAATTACACTTTTGATTTAGCCAAAATAACATGTTTGAGTACTAAGGTTTTTAGTTGCAAGTATGGGACTCATGGTATTAATATGAAAACGAGCAGAGTACTAATATGTTGATGAGCAGCATCGCATGGGTATCTTATGAGTATATATAATGCATTTCATAATATATTATTTTAAGATACCTAGAAGTTTAAGATTTCTTTTTTTTTTTCATTTAATGCATAAGGTATAAGGTAGAATCATAAAATGAGAGTAAATTATTCTTCAAACACCTTCACACTTTAATACCCTCATTTTAATTACACTAACTCCCTCAAAACTAAAATTTCAAGGCAACTAATAATAACGACCATAATTTTTTCATAGGTTAATACTTTAAGAAAAACATCATAAAAACAAGCATTTTATTCTCTTTAGTTTAAGTGTAATCTTGCTATCATTTTTTCAATTTTAAGAAAATGATGTATCACGTGATTAACAATATCTAGGGTGGGCAATAACTAACTGAAAGCATATGAAACCAAACCAAATCAATTGAAAACTATATTAACCAAAAGACCTATTTAACTTAAAATCGGTTATCGGTTTTTTTTTTTTTTTTTTTTTTTTTTTTTTGTTACTTTAGGCAATCGAAACCGAATAATTCATATATTCTTAACTTTTATACCTTATATATTTATATCCTCATTTCATGTACTTCTAAGAAAAAAAATTTAGGAAAAGTCTGGTTTCAATTATTAAAAAAATTAACTAAACCAAAAATCTTACAAAACAAACTTAACCAACTAACTGATTAGTTAATAAGATTGATTAACTGATGACTTTAGTTTTGGTGGAGACTAATAACCAAACCATACACACCTTTAGAGGTGTATGTGTTCCCTACCGTATTGTGTGGGAACTCTGCTAGTATTAGATAAATAATTGTGATGGTCACATATAAATATATAGAAATAAGATATATTTATTCTTATAGTGACCATTGGAGAAATTGGTATATCATTCTATGCTGGATCGTATATCTCTCACCCTAAACAACCCGCTTGGATCAAAATTCCAACGTAGATTCCACCACCATGTTTCTTTCATTGTTGATAGGTGTTTCGAGAGAAGAAGGGTTGAGAGATTAGCAATTTGGTTTCTTCAAGCACCAAAACGTCACCATAGAATGAAAAGTTCGAAAAAGTAGTAACTTTTTTCATTTGTATTATATAAAATTTTATAAATTTAGTTTTTGGTTAAGTATATTTTATTAAATGCTTTTGATTAAAATGCCTTTTTTTTAATAATGGATCATCCAAAATCAAATGTTTGTGCATATTTAAAGAGACTATGCTTGTAAAAACTGATTTAACTTAGAGGACGTAGGAAGTATTGAGAATGCAACACATGCATATGTGAGAATTTCATGGGTGATGATATTTGGATCCATTTACAAACATAGTTAACATGTAATTTTTTAAAAACCTATTAACTTATGAAAAAGTTATGTCTGTATAAAATTGTGAGGAAAGTTGATTTTAAAGCTAACAATATGCTTTAAAGAATCATACAATATGTTTTTAAAAGTTGTAATTACTTATGCTTTTAAAAACTATGTAAAATTACACTCTTCTCCCCTAATATGTATTATAATATGGTATAGATATATATAGTATACCATACTACATGTAAGATATTAGTACTATATGTATGTAGTGCATATATAACATAACTATAACACATTATAATGCACTTATACTTGAATTTTAAGTAATACACTAATACATGTATTATTTGTTAAAGTACACCTTTGCTAAATCCACTTTACTCAACTTTTAATTATTTAAATAATAATAACGTATATTTTCCCCTCTAATTTAAGTAAACTACTATCACGATTTTTAAACGATCATAACTTTTTACACACGTTAATACAAATGCACAATAGAAACGAGCATTTTAATCTCTATAATTTGAGTATAGTATTCCTTTGTTTTTTTCTATTTAAAAAAAAAGCTGATATGTTACAAGATTAACAATGTATATGGATGAGTAACAACTGAATCATTAACTTAAAAAAAAAAACTAAACTGAATCGAAACCAAATTAATCAAAAACCAAATAATTGAAAACTGTATTTACAGAAACCGATCTAACCAAAAACCAGTTATCGTTTTTTTTTGTACCCTCAGTTAACAGAAATTAACCAAATTAAACCAAACCATACATATATGTTCATATATTTCTAGCATAGATAACTCTATTTCATGTATTTCATGTTTATACATCCAACTCATATATTTTTATCCCTATTTCATGTATTTATACCTAATTTCATGTATTTCTAAGCAAAAACTTTAGGCCAAGTTTGGTTTTGGTAATTAATCAAAATTAGCAAGGCTGACCCAAAAACTGATAATCCAACCGAATAAACTGAACAGATAAACCGAAAATCGATTGGTTAAGAAAATAGATTAACCGATAACTTCAGATTTGATTTCAGTTGAGACTAATAACCGAACTGCATATGCACACGGTATCTGTGTTCCCTACCGTATCACACGAGCATCCATCTAGTATGATATACTGCAGTAAATTACATATACATTCTTTAGTTTTCTTATGCATTTCTCAAGATTATGACTATATGTATGTAGGGGAAGGCTAAAAGAAAACCCTAAAGGATATATATTTAAGAAATAATATTGAACGTTTGTATGCATCAAATATCTAGAGAAAATGACATAAGAATGTGAATGTTCAAATGCCAAGTAGGATAAGTTTACTCAACATAAGTTATATCGAGTCTTGGTGTCTATATAAAAGACGTGAGTGTGCACCATTCATCAGGATTGAAAATTACTCATTCATAAGGGTGGTGGCAACTCACACCAACCTCATAAGTCCATATAGTACCACCACCTTGAAAGGGTGACAGTAGTGGTGGTACAAATACATGAATTGTATGATAATCCAAGAAAAAAAGTTGAGACATGACATGATGTGACACAATTGCAAATTGTGATATACCATTTTCTAGATTTTTTAAAATAATTACACCACAATCTGTATTTTACAGGTTTTGAACCTCTAACCTTTTAGACCATAAGTAATGAATGGTTCATGCTCTTTAGGGGACATTTTCCGCCACATCATTATCATAAGGCTCCTCAAAAAAATGTGTAATGGTTAAAGCCACTTAAGGTCCTTTTTAGTTATTATTTTCCATATTATCATGGTTATTCATGTCTCTATAATGTTCATTACACATGGTCACATAGTCCTAGCTGAATGAGTCACACATCATAAGGAACTTCACATACCATCTAAGACAAGAGTGAATGAACTTTATACATTAAAGCATACATTAAGAATTTAAGATAGCACTCAAATGGATAAAGATATATTATCATATGTCATTTTTTACCGAGAACATAAATGTCCTCTATAAATCTATTGATTAAAGTTGGTCAGGGTTAGTAAGTTAGATTTTTTTTGTAACAACAATAAATGAAAATAATTTCGTTGAAGATTTTGTTTGTAGCGATGAAGACAAGTAAAAATGTAAGCCATAATTCATTAATATGAATTCATCATTGATCACAGTACATTTTTAAATGAAATAAAAAATATTACAAATTCTGAACAATAATTTACTACACTTGCTCGAAGTTTCCAACTTGTTGGGTACTTGGGTAGCATTCTTCATTCTTTATTTTGTGACCCCCCCTCTTTGTGATATCACCACCCCCTTGTCTATTCTCCATTCTCCATTTTACAGTTTATTTTAAACCAATTCCTTTCTCCATTCAACATTTTATTTTATTATTTTGTAAAACAAATAATTTTTTAAAGCAATAAAGTACAGATTGCCTCTTCAAGACTTCAAGTTACTACTATTTGATTGATTAAATGTTGAATTATTAAGAAGTCTGAATGGTTAAGATGATCTCAATGGTTAAGTGCTGAATTATTAAGTGTTGTTTTGTTAGACATCTAAATGGTTAGTCTTCTTGTCCCACATTGGTAGAGGAAGTAAAAATGAATTCATTTAGTGCGTAATGATTCAACAACATCCCAAGTCTTAATGGTCTAGCCTTAACCATTCCATTCAAATACTGAAACAAACACTCTGAATGAGCTGAAGGATTCAGAGGCTTATTAAGAGCCTTACCAAACAATCCCTAAATAAGATAGGTTAGCCATTCCAACTTCCCAAAACCTAAAGATTCAATCCATAAATAACCATTACAAAACTTTATACTTTGAGAAAGTTTCTTACTTCTATATTGTTATTTGAGTCAACCTTTACGATAAAGACTTCATTTTATTATCATAAGAAAGAGAATTTTCTTTTTTTTTTCAAATAAAATTGTCAATCATGTAAAGCAAATAAATAGATCGAACAATAAAAAAAATATCGTTGTTTTATATTTAAATTAATAATTTAGGGATGCAAAATATATTTCACAAAAATGCAAAGACTTTGGTCACTCAAATATGATAACAATACATACCTATAGGCTAATCACTTTCTCTTTTATATTAATACTAGGTTACAACATATTGTATTACACAAGTTGAATATATGTAATTTTATATACTAAATAATAAAACAATTATATGTTTAAAAAACCCACATATTGCATGGGTTGAATAAACCCATATCTTACAAGAGTTGAATTAATAAATGTTAATAATACAAAAAACAAAAAGTACATCGTAAAAGTTAATTATCTAGTCTTCAACGGCATGGCAAGTTGCGTAAATGTATCATTCACTTGCTTTAACTATTTATGAAATGGATGTGGGAGCATCAACTCCGTTCATGTGGGCTTTTGAAGAGTGGGAAAAATTGTTAGAGTTCTATGAAAGAGTAATCTTTCAACCCTACTGACTTTAGGTAAGAGTATCAAATTGTATGCTTTCTAGCCTACTTGAAATAAGACTCGTGATAATCCTAGGGGTATCTTGGGAAGGAAAAAACCCCGTAAAAACCAGTATTACAAACTTATGCAAAACACAGCCATGATAAATACCATGGAAAGGAAGAACCTTTCAAGTAGGAATAGCTTCACCTAGAATGATGAAGCAACAAGGGCTTTCAGTCATGTTCTGATGCACACCAAGTATTTGTCACAAGTTTGGAGTGAACTTGTGCTCGTTCTTGTGTACCTCTACTTGGATATGATTTATCATGTGACATATGCTACTTTTTGTCTTGCTGCAATGGAGTGAAGCCCCTGACGCTTAATCGCTTAATTTAGATACCTATTGACACTAAATTCGTTCCACTCGTGTTTCTCAAAGAGAATCACTTCATTCCACTCTACATTCATCTTCCCCCTTGACTAAGCATTATTACCCGGTTGATTGAGTCAAAACTTCCCTTTTGTACCGATTTCCCCATGTACCTACGTAGCGAATGATTAAGACAACCCGATGAGCTAAGAAGGTTGTTTTAGTTCATAAATCAAAATAAAACTTTATATCTAAATGGGAAGTAAAGGCTCTCATAGTAGTTATTCCATAAGGGATTCCATTACTTGCTTCAATTGCATTGATTTCATTCAACAATTACAACCTCGCTATTACCTTTTCTCTAATAATCTTCATCAGGATAGCACACACACATGGTATTACAATTAGGGTATAAAGATCATCAAGACCAGTTCTTGCCGATAGGCATTGGTAGCTTGCTTCCAAGCCTTGCCTTATATGATAGTTGTGCCCATGGCCCATGGATCTTGCACTTCACTTGAATAGTTATTTTTAAATGTCAAAGTCAAGTTCCTTCTTCTTCATTGATCTAAAAAAAAAAAAACTCTTCATTGAAAGGAAAAGGAATAGTAGAATGAATAAGCTCTTCTTATTCTTAGAGTCCTAAGAAAACCTATCGGTATCTAGCTTACGTAATTCTCAAATATTAGCCTTATTTTAGTTGGCATCAAATTCTTCTAGGGCAAAAGAAACATGATACACAAAAAAATATGCTTCTTATATTTCTCATTGACCATGCTCATGCCAGATTATGCAATATGTGCCAACGTTGCTTGATGACTCGTTCTACATCCTTCCTCGTTGCTTATTGTCCTCTTGTGGACATATAAATGATTTGACAAATATATATTCCAACAAAATATATATATATATATACAAGTTTATATTGTGTTCCTTGAAGTTGTAACAACTAACAAAGATAGTGTGCGGCTCGGTGCTTACAGTTTCATTAAATATTGGCGAATGGTTAAGAACATTGATATCGTTATTAGAACAGGAAACACCAAAAAATGCATGTCAAAACAATAGATGCTAGACGCCATGGCTCTTAGCTTATGATATGATGTAGATCATCACCTCACATGTATTGGTCTCGTCATGCAACTGAGCAAAATATAGGTTCCGGCTGCTACGAATTACTATTGTTGTGATAGAAAACCTTATGGCCTCCATCTAAGATGATGAAGACATTTTAAAAACTCGCATTATGATTAGTGTTGTAAAAACAAATTCAGAAATTTTAAAGTGTATAAACCAAGTTTGAATGGGTGTATTGTATTATAGAAGGTTGAAATAATAATACTTAGACTATTTGGTGTGCAATGGGGGAGTAGCATCGGGGAGCTGACATGGCATCGGCCCCGTTTTTTAACAGCGCCTCCCCCCCCACCCCCGATTTTTTTCGGGTAAAACGGGGTGAAATGCCCGTTGGAACCGAAACCATCTATTGGCCAATTTTTTTGACCGTTGAAAATGGGGGGCCCACCTGAGTAATTGTTAGCCGTTGTAAAAAAAAAAAATCAAACATTTAACTTTATATATATATATATATATATATATATATATATATATATATATATATTAACCTCACATTTCACACAACTCACTCAAATTTTATAACCAAACCACCACATTTTATAAAATTACTCCTTCAAATTTTTAACCAAACCACCAATGGATCCAAGGCGTTCAAACCCACAACCCTTTTACCCGAACAACCCCGCTACTCCTTCGACACAAGCTCCAAACTTTCCCTTCCCCGCTACACCGCTCGACCCTAACACATACGGATTTGGCGGTTTTACTCAACCACAAAATCCTTGGCAAATGCAAATGCATCACCAACAACACTTTCATATGCAAATGCCACCCCCGAACCAAATGCCAACCTTCCCCGCTATACCTCAATCACAATCCGAACCCGAACACGACTTTATATCCTTAGGCGTCGATGACGACGTTATACCCGAAACTCAACCAACATCAAAAAAAAGACACAAAGGGGAAAAAACGTGCCACTACTAAGGCGGATAGCGTTCCTTGGACTCAAGTCGAGCTGGAGGCCCTAGCACGAGCGTGGGTGAACGTGTCTACCGACCCGATACGAAGTAAGTTATTTTTTTACTTTTTTTTTGTTTTGGCCGTAGCCTTTTATGGCTGATTTATTTTTATTTTTTTTATTATTTATGAAATATAATTTATGCCGTTAATTTAATTTATCACGTGTAGGTACGAATCGAAACAAAGATAGCTTTTGGAACGCTATTTGCGAACAATTTTTCAAGTCAATGCAACGCACGCCTTATCGAACCGGTCATGCCGTTAGTACGAAGTTTAGGGAGATGAACACCAAATGTCAAGAATTTGCGGGTGTTTATCAAAGATGTTGGAACAATAGAAAGACCGGTGAAAGCGACGAGAATGTGTTGAAGAATGCGCTTGGAATGTTTTGCAAAAAAAAGGCTAGTGGGGGTGGGCGTACATGAGGCCGTATGAGATTTTGAGAGCATGTGATAAATGGAGGGTGGTGCCAAACGAAGTGGCACAAGCAAAACGAACAAAGACGAGCACCTCGGGAAGTTATAGTGCGGGGGGGGGGGGTCCGATGCTCGTTGTACTATAAATATAAACGATGACCCGGAGTTTGAAGATGATGCTCCCACGCCCGAATTGGAGCGGCCAATTGGAAGGGACCGCGCGAAAAAAGCCGCCTCGAGCTCAAAAGGAAAGGAACCCGAATCAAAACAAAAGGTGACCGAAAAAATAGATGCCTTGATTCAAAACTTTAACGAATTTAAGGCGGAGCAAAGGGAAAGGTGGAATGAAAGAAAGAAGGAGAAGGAAGAAGCCGTAAGTCTAGAGCGGGAGAAGCTTGAGTTGGAGAAGGCGCGTCTCGCGTACAATATATCGCAAGACGAAAAGGCGGAGTTTGCGATGATGGAGAAAAGTCTCGACGGCCTTCCCGAGCAAGAAAGAGCGGTGATGTCGGCGATCAAAGACAAGATCGCGAACAAGTGGCTTGGAAAACGAATGCTTTAGATGTTTTTTTTATTAATGTATTTTGCTTGTTATTTTTTAAATTTCTATGCATTGTAGGTTGTAATTTTTAAAATTAATTGAAGCTTATCTTTATTTTAATTTTTACTATTTTTGTTGAATTTATGAAATTTCGTTTTTTATAAATTTTGATGATTTTTTTTTATTTTTACGTTTTTTATTTTATTTTAATAAAAAAATAATTATGAAATATAAATTATATAATTAAATAAAAAGGAAAAAGAATAAAAAAAGGAAGGGGGAATGGGGAGTTGGGGAGTTGGGGGAAACCATTTCCAAAGTTTGGGAGAGAAAATGGGGGAAATGACATGGCGCTGATATGGCAGTTGGGGGAGTTGGGGAAAAAGGGGGCACACCAAATAGTCTTACACACACAAAGTCACCAAGTGGTGCCACTCGGTCCGGTATGGTGTTGCCCGACATGTCTGATGCCACCTCAACAACATGCAAGCTGAATGTCATCATGATGGAGATTTTGGTATATATTATTTTTTTAATTTTTTAATTTTAATTATGTTTTCTTTTTTTGTTTGAAAAGGTGGTAAAATAGTAATTATAACAAAACTAACTTAAAAATAAACATTGAACCATTTTGTACTATGCTTGGTACCAACTAAGGTGTCACCCTTCTATCTAAGAGGTTGAGGGTTTAAACCTTGCACACTGCATGCATAAGGGTATTTTAAAGTAGGTTAGTTTGTCATTCTTGGTTTTGAAAAGCGGAAAACGCACAAAAGCAATAAGGTCTAAAACTAAGACGCAAAACGCCAAGCGTAAAATTGCAACGCTTTTGCACCAGAGGCGCCACTCCTTTTATATACTCTGTATAGGTTTCTAACCCAATATTTAGACACAAATAAGCTTTATATATATATGTTATAACTAGGTTATTTTCCCGTGTGATACACGGGCTAAACAATTTAAGTTGTATAAAACATAAAAAAATAATAAACATAGATAATGAAAGAAATTACATACTGACAAATACTTTTTTTTTTATAAATGAAGTATTTTTATTAAATTTAACAATAAAAAATAAATTTAAAAACACTTTCTTTCTTAGATTCATGGATTATTAGGGACTATCCCTTTTCTTAGACATTAGCAAAAAGCCACTTGTCGGAGATGTGCTCATCAAGTTCCTCACAATGATGCCGTTGCGCCTCAATACAAACAAACGAAACATATAATGCTTATGTATAATAAAGAAGAGTTAAAAGAGGTATTTACCTTCATTTATGTTCAATACTTATGGCCTATAATACCTTGATGTTAGGATGAACCAATTTTCCTGTTTAACTCTCCTTTGACTATAGCAGCACCACCACTTCCTCTCCTTTTTAGTAGTTTTTTTTTTTTCACTAACTGTTAACAATAACCATTTTCCTAGTGCTCTTGATTCACCTGTTTCCAAACTTTTTTTTTCACTAAATGCCAACAATAATTTTTTCCCCATAAATGGCTTGCAACACATTTGTTGCGCGATTTACTAATTCCCGCAATAAACCAAACTCATGCAATTTATTTATTTCATACATATAATATATAATAGAGTATATTCCAAACACGCGTATGCGATATGTGCAGCTATATGTCAACTACATACACAAATTGCACATCCTAAAAGAGGTGAAAAATGGTTGCACCAATGGAGATGACAACATGTTATTAAGATTCTTGATATTAAGCTATATGATTTACGAAATAATAGACATAATATAAACAATTGACAGAGTCACAATGATTAGTGAAGGCTTGTTCATAAACTGATGTACAATTGACCCAAGAGGCCTTAATCTCCATGTCAGCCAAAAACAATTTTGTCATCTTGGAAAAAAATAATAATTTTAAAAACATGATTTTTTTAACATACCAACTGTTTTAACCCATAAAACCTCCTAAGCCTATGTTTAAAAAATAGAAGTTACTCCTCAAATGATATATAATAACTTTTGTAATCAAATTTAACACACTACTTGATTATACTTGTGATGACTGAAATTACATTACTACCCATTTTGAGTCTTTTAACCCATTATCCAACCCGTCGGTTTTGCCAAAAAGGAGAGGAATTGAGCTTAGCTTGGAGTTCCATATCACCTAGAAGATAAGTGCAGGTACAATGCACAAACATTAAAAGTGCCACCAGTTGGTAGTATTTTCTGAAAAGAAGAACATAAATAATAGCGCGTATCTTGCTACATTCCCCCCCCCCCCCCCCCCCCCCCCCCCCACATACCAGATATTCGCCACACATTGAGACATCATTTCCTTCTTAGAATCAAGATGCATGCCTGAAATGACGTCTTTACTTTCCAAGGCTAGATATTGAACATTCATGTGCCACTCATCAACAACAAAGAAATGAAATAAAAAACCATCAAAACTGGAGCAAGCATGTACTTCATGAATGTTCAATCTAGCCTTAGAAAGTAAAGACGTCATCTGCAAATTTAATATCTTCATAACTCAATCACATGTCAACATTAAACTCAAATCTTCACACACATTTCATCAAACAGTTTATATGCAATTTAAAGTTCCCAAATAATAAACATAAGAAAACACACATTATACACATCATATAAATTAGTCAATAATAAAATACAACACTCAGATGCAATTAATGATAAATGCAAAGCATAAACAAAATTACAAAAAGAACACAAACCTACAGATGCAACAATGCGGAACCCAAAAGAATAATAGCACGCGACCACAAAAATAAATATAAAAAACAACTAAATAAACATAAAACTACCAATTGGATGCAAAAGAACAGTGGAAATCGGCCAAAAAGATCATAAAATCTGACAACCATGAAGCATCAAATCAAATGGAGACATAAAAAATGAATAATCTAAACTTTCCATGATGATAGTATTGGAGACGACGATTGAACGAAGATTACAGATTCATGGATGATCCTTTAAGCTCTTAGGGTTTTTCAAAGGAAGAACAATGGTAAAAAAATTAGGGGAACATATACTGCCCATTTAATAGTTGAAGACTGCCTTGTTTGATGGAATGAAGATATAAATTTTAGGGTTTCTTGAGAAAATGGAGTGAAACAATCGATGTCACCAAATCTAAGTATGAAGAAGAAGAGGTGGAAATATGGCATTACAAATAAGTTTGTTTCTGAAGCCTAGGGATGTGCCATAATAATAGTAACAAAAGATCCACTTTTTTCTCAAAACTGGAATTGAAAATGAGCGGGAAAAAACACTTAGAAGTCCTCAAAATATGCCAAGTGTCCCACAAATGCTTTCATTTATATATTATAGTAGATATTGAAATTACTACACCTACAACCTGAAAAGTATTTTATACAACATGATGTACATAATAGAAAATACAAGAGACGTGCACCCCGGGGTCACCGGGGTCGTTTTTTTTGCCAAAACCCGCTACACTTTTAGTAAAGATTGCGGCAAGCGATGGGGGTTGCGTCTTACGGTGCCTTGCGCATCAGGCACACTTTTTTAAACCCAATCGTCTGCCTAGGTTTTAAAACTCGTTAAGCGCGGAAAAGCGACGAGGTCTATAACCAAGGCACAAAGTGGTAGGCTTTTTGTACCAAAGGCACACGAATACTATATAAATTTTTTATATACCCCATTAGTTTTTAGTTTTCCTTACCCAAAATATGGCCGGACCATAAAAGCACCCAAAATATGTGTTGTTCAAGAAAATAATTTTCCGCATTGATGTGTCTCACGCCTAGGCGCGCTATATGTAATAACAAAGCTTGAAAGCTCTTGTGAATAGTAAACAAACTACCCTATGTTTTGATCCTATCTACAAATATGTCATTTTCGTTTTGCTACCTTATTTTAAAAGACGACGCACATAAAAAAATTGACCATACTCCCACTGTGAAGCGCGGTGAAAAAATCTAGTTAAAAATCAAATAGCGTGACAAGCGACAAGTGAGTAAACCGTCAGTACTATACTGTAACTTCTCAAAGTGGTATTGACAACTGACAAGTGAGCTTTTCTTGTAACATGAACCTTTCTTGTAATTTACTCTAATTGTATTGAAGAATACCTTTTACTTGCATTTCATCAAACAATACACCCAGCAGCCTTTTGTATCGATAACTTGGTATTTATTAACTTACGCGGTAACTACTCATAGTATGTTTCGACAATTTTGTGCACTAATAAGGACTTGCAAGCAACCAACATTACAACAAACTTCCTAGGCTGAAAGTCTGAAACTGTTTTAGTTACAAATATGAAAGCAGTACTTGCTTAACGGCTAATTCAATTTGAATATCTGAGAAACCGACCATGTTTGAAAAGATTAAACATTTTCATTACCTGTATTCTCGCCAACACGATTATGATCTATACACGTATTCCGGGTATGTATTCGTCAAGGAGCCCTCTCCTTCTTTCAATTTGTCGACGATAAAGTAAAAGAGCATGATATCTTCTTCTTCCAATGATAGATCCTACAAGTTCACAGGCGAATCTGCCTGATTTTTGGCAAGCAAATGACGAATAAATTAGAGCCCATGAAGAACGTGATACGTTAATACAATGGTGCATGTTATTATGACATAAGCGCATCAAAATTTTGTAATCCTTACCTTAAAAAGAAGATCATAAGCAATGTGTTCCCAAGGTAGCGAGATGGACATGAGACAGCATTTCAGAGGGACCATGATAGTCCCTCCATCTGAATTCCGTGTGGATGAAGCAGCTGCATACGCGTTTTTTGCTGCCACCTGTGCAACCGATGCAGCTTTCCTAACCATTGCCCCAATCTTCAATCCTCCTTGTGATATATGTAGGGGTGAGTGAGGCCCCGGTTCATCTAGGCTCTGGTCTAAGAAAATAGCAACACTAGCTTTAAAGGATCCCAAGATATAAGCTTTTTAACATATACTAGGCCGATTAAAAAGGGAAAAACATATACCTACAACCCCAGAAACTGCAACCTCGACTTCCCCACGACCTCCAGGCCCTTTCATGTATATTCGGTCTGTTTTGCGTGCTGAATGACCAAACGGCAATAGGCTTCCAAATCCAGACTTCCCGGCTGTAAATATTCACAAACAAAAGAGTTGTGTGTAATTAACATTTGTGCAATCCATATTTCATAAGTAATAGTAAAATGCAGATGCAATAACAAACCATTTTAATATTTTAAACAATATTTACACACACACACACACATATATATATATAATTAGAAGTTCATCTAACATTATCTATTTAGCGAATAAATAAATATTTACCATCATAGGCTTCACGAACCATTTGGTAGCTGACAAATCCGGAGAACAGAGTAAGCTGTGATCACAAATAACAACCTGTTTAGACTAACAATAATAAAGTGCACATGCTCACTAGAAAAGGTAAAAAAAGAAACATATACATTAATATTAGGATATCTGAGTAACATCCAATTAAATTTCAAAATAAATAATTGAACAATGAAAATATAGAGTAATATTCTTGATATCCTACTAAGAACGTGTGAATATGCCTTAGTTTTATTAGTTTGTCTAGCATCCACATTATCTTGTGGTGGGTTTTCACTAGGAAATGCTGCCCCGCCCACTGCATTTAGAAGTACACAGAAGCAATGGTCCGTATCAGTCAAAACCTGAAAAAGGAAAGAAATTCCAATAACATATTAAAGATTGAACACTTATGTGCAATAAAAAATAGTAAACCATGAAGTAAGAAAGGTAACCACCAAAAAAATTAACTTTATAACAAGCGTCTTCAGTAACTAGTCACAGTTTTTAGCCACACTAAATGACAGTCATAGGCTGATTCATAAGCTAGAGACATCAAAAGGTGGATGGGTCAGGTTACAAGCTGAGTTGACTCGAACCACTTTGGTAAACGTTCATTTTCTTTATAGCGTCAATGCCTCAAACATGATTACAAAAAGCATATCATTTCAACTATACCCATCCATTATCAAATGGGTCAGAAATGTCATCTTTATAACAAACTTACCACGGCATCAAAGGTAGAATCAAAGTCATCAACTGCAAAACAGATATCCGGATATGCAGGTTTCGTCTCAACTTCCTGGACACATAAACAAAACCATTTCTTCAATATTACAACATATATAAAGTTGAAAATAATAGCAAACAGCATAGAATTAATAGGTTATGAGATTATTTGCCTTTCTGGAGTCCAAGTGAAAATTCACACGGCTTGGAGACGCATAAACCGTTTTCATAATCTGAAGACGCATTCATAAAAACATGTTTGAGAGCACTTTCTATTTGAAGATTAAAAGAAATTCTTAACTTTTAAAGTGATAATAATCTGAAATTCCCACTATATTAGCACCAAGTACTTAGATAACGACAATTAGCCAAGTACACAACTTAGATAAAAATAATAGCATTCACCATCGTTAGATTAAATATTCCAAAAGAATGTACATTATATTACACGTATGACGAAGGATAGTTCAAACCAGAAAGGTAACACATAAAATGTACATGCTGATTAACAATAGCACATTTCAAGATAAGCACAGAATGCTAATGCCAGTATTTTAGGTTACAAAAAATGCAACTGCGAGGATATATACAAGGAGATTAATGTTCATAGATAATTTTGCCGATAATAAAATATATAAATATGACGAAAAAAGGGTAAATATTGAATGAAAACAATGCATACCTTGGTTTTAAAATGAGTGATGAGCTCCGATGCGTTTTGATCCGAAAAGCCGATGCATAACGCGTAATGCATGCGCATCACGTATACAACGCTTTTGTTATTTAAAAAATTATATATAGATAACATTTTATCTTGTTGACTTTAAACAGTAAAAATTTATATATTAAAATAAATAAATACAAGAAAATAGCTTTAGTACCATGAAAAAAGTTCAATATAACCAAAATAAGCCTTGAACCCTTATGTGTACAAGTAGCCTATGCAAAAGGTACAACTTCATCAACCCATTGTACAAGCTTATTAAGCACATTCAACTAGCTTTTCAACTAGCTCATTGTACAATTTTCCTCTAGAGTGGTCGGTTTTACAAAAATGTACGCATCATGGCGCATTATGTGAGCGCATCAGCTGCGCATTATGCAATTTAGAGCGCATCATCCTCGCATCACGTAATAGCTTCGCATTGCATCACCTGATGCGATCTCATCAACGCATCGTGCGCATCACGCATTATGCGCGCATTTTAAAACCAAGAAGCATACTCAATAATATTAGCAAACTAGACGTATTTGATCAAAAAATTTACCTTGTATATAGGAGATAGTTGTGTTCCTTGGTTATTCTGATGATTCTGAAGAGACTGATAACTGAAAGAAGTCATATCCTTTAGAAAAGGGGAAAAGAGATAATAGCATGCAAAGAGCCTAAACCGAAGTTCATATATTTAATCAAGACCCAACAGTTTGCTTTTAACTTCCACTATTTTAATTGTCAGGGTTTCAATTTTAACCTACCTGAATTGGGAAACAGATATGATTTTGCTATGATGGGGATGTGATATGAACTGAAAATTTTATTAAAATGAAAGAAGAACAAACACGATAGTCGGCCCGATTCGAGAAGGGCTAGTCTCCAAATTTTGATCAGAGATCACAATACAAATAAAGTATCCAAGACACCTAAAAACTAGACAATACTAGAAATATAAACTCTAAAAACTATGGGTAGTTTTCTCTCACTTCCCCCACCTCCTGAATTTTCAAACATTTTCCCTCCTTTCTGCATTTTCCCGCCTCCCAACAGCAACTGGGTCTGTCCCGACCCATTCTGACCCAGCTCTGGGTTTGTATCAGGATGCAAGATCTTTTGTTGTATGCTGTTTTTATATGAATAAATTCATTTCAACAGCCTAAAGAGTAAAGAGCATGATAAGTAAAGGATTTAATTAAGCATATACTAGATACATCTATGAGATTGATTGTATATATGTTAGCTATTTCACAATAGATACTAAATAATATACTTTTCTGATCTACTAATTGACTCTAGAAAAACAGAACACCAATTCTTTGAAATTACATTGTTACAAGGCTCACCCTCTTATAACATTTTTACCGTCAATATCTCATTCTTTCATAAGATCATTTTGCATCCCATCATTTGACTGATTAATGCAAGAATGTTTAGCAAGTATAGCTAAAATCATTTCCAATAAGATAAAAGTAGACTACTGATTTACAAGAAAAATGGAGTCTTAATATCCCATCCAAACCACTCTTGGACTTACATGTATGTTTCATTTCAATCGTAGTACGACTACGGCATCATCTGCAAGTTGTGTATTTTAATGCTCCCTTCATAGCTTATTTTAAATTCATTTATATTCTTAATACTTATAGATTGACAGTGTAGCGAATGACAATTTACCTGCAGATTGCCACTGTTACACTATATGAAGTGTGGGCAATCAAGTTCAGGTACAACGAACGCCTCCAATCTACAATCACCGAACTCTCTCCAACTAAATCATCCAACTGTCAAAAGACATAAGATAAACATTACTCGTAACACTTTGATTTGCTAAAATCTAAGAACAAAGTATCCGGGGTTAACTTAGAGATAAAAATGTAAACCATGTTGCAATAGAAATCACACACCAAAATCTGCTATCAAAACCTTATGCAATATCATTGTTTTTTTTACCTTGGTAGCCGCCCACCTGCGTACAAAGTAAGGAGAGTCTCCTTCAAGATTGTCATTGAAGCCGTAACCATGCAAACTCTGAAACCAAAAGGTGCAGCAATCAGCATCATGGACAATGTAAACATTTCATATCCGCATTCGATTGCCTTAGGTTAAACAGCATACCATATTTTTAACAAAGAACAAGAGATCATCATCCTGTTGTTCCTTCGCATCCCTCCCACCAATGAAATACAAATCCAAAATATCATGCCAAAACTTCTGATCCAGTTCAACATCTGACGCATCTTGCTCATCTAATACAGTTTTCCCTATTAAATTTGAATGCTTCTTCACCATACTCAACAATTCATACCTAAAAAGATCAACATAAGTTTCGGTAATCTGCATTCTCTGCAATTTGTTGTACCAAATGCAATTATAATATTAAATAATGTGAAGTCTAGGGGTCATCAAATAACCAAATTAACTGAAAGCGTAACCAACTTAATACCTGAAAAATAAGAGACTCCAATAACCGAACCGTACCGATTTAACCGGAAATCGATAACAGAACATGTCAGATTTGGTTTCAGTTAAAACCTAAAACCGAACCGAACCGAACCGCCCAGTGCACAATCCTAACTACCACATGCAAAGTCTAGGGGTGATCAAATAACCAAAACCAACTTAAAATCTAACAATTAAGACTCCGATAACCAAACCGAATCGATTTAACCGAAAAACAACCAGTTAACAGACTCCACTAACTGAACATGTCGGCTTTATATTAGTTAAGGCCTAAAACCGAACCGAACCAAAGCGTCCAATGCACAACCCTAATCACATCATGCAAAGTCTAAGTGTGATGAAATAACTAAATTAACAGAGACCGTAACCAACTTAATACCAAACAATTAGAAGCTCCAATAACCCAACCGATTGGTGAACAGTGCACAACCCTAATTGCAAACCTTTAAAACACTTTTAAGCATGATTAGAACTCCAATTTATTTATAGCACAGAGAAGTAGTTCCGTACAAACAAACAAACTGACCTATTAGGGTTTCAATTAAAATAAGCAAAATATTACCAACGGATTGTTTGCTTACCTTGAAGGAGATTCCCCTTTATCGCTGATCATTTTTTTAATTTTTTTTTTGGATCGAAGTGTGAAGGGAGTTGAACAAATTGGTGATGAAATTTAGTTTGGAATTATCGAGGTTGATTGAAATAATAATGAGAATCCAAAGAAATTATGACAGCAGTAGCAGCATATAAGTGTGTGCAATGCATCCCTCCCATGTGATTTGATTATTATTATTATGTCAAGTATCAAAAAAAGGTTGATTATTGTTATAGATCTAGACACACCGGACCCGGATGCTCGTGTGATGCGGCAGGAAACAAAGACATATTTAAAGGTGGTTATTTGTCTCAATCGAAATTAAAACACAACTCACAGATAACTGATCTTATTAACCAATTGATTAATTGGTTCGATTGTCGGTTTTTAGGTCTACCCATTTAATTTTGGTTAATAACCGAGGACTAAACTTTGGCGGAAACTTTTGCTTACAAATACATGAAATGCAGGTATGAAAGCTAAAAATTTATGAAAATATGAATGTTTGGTTTGGTTAGTTTCGATTAACTAAGGGTACAAAAAAACTGAACCCTTGTTAAGTTAACTTGGATTTTGGTTAATTCAATTTTCTATTTATTTCGCTTCAGTTTCTTATGTTTTTTTTATGTTTCGGTTAAGGGTTTAATTATTATTCACCCCTAATTATTGTTAATAACGTGATACATCAATTTTTAAAATTAAAAAAATAGCAATACTATACTCAGATAATAATGTGATTGTTTTCATGATATATTTTTTTTAAGTATTAACGTATGAACAAAGTATGGCCGTTCAAAAATCATGCCGGTAATTGTCTTAAATAAGGGAAAAGTGTAATTATTATTTAAATAAACAAAAGCTAGGGAAATTAATATGTAATTATATAAGGAGATCAAAGTGTAATTAGTGTTTGATTGTTTAGTAGTATAATTTAAAACAACGTGTTTAGACTTGGAGGTGTGGGTTAACGCACATTTCCAGATCTCCACCTCAGCCTATAATGCCCTTTAACATCACCCCACCATAGCCAAAGGGGGCGTCAAAGAAGGCTCCACAATTGTATTAGCGGGCGTGAGAGGAAAAAAGAGTGGTGCCCATGTGCAAAGAACCAATCACAATTTTTCATGTATTTTTATCTTTTATTTTTTTTGTTATTTTATTAACAGTTAAACAAGCTTTATTTCACACCATGTTAGCGAAAAGGTGAATTAGTTAAAGCCCACTGCCTATGGCTGGCGCATGAGGAACTTTATTCTGCACTTGACACTACCCAACCTTATACGAATTTTAAGTGTTATCATCCCATCTACTTGGTGCACATATGAAAATAAAGGAGTTCTTTAGTTTCAAGATTCATATTAACATCATAAGTTGATTGTCTAGGACCGCTTGAATTGAAATGTTAGCTGTGACTGAAATTTATTTGTGGTGGTAGGTTTTTAATGTGTTTGAAATTGTTGTATACACTTATTGCCTTTGTTGTCAAAATTTTAGAACCCATATTTGCGCATTGATAATTACACTACGTAATATAGAAATTTAAGTGTGAAGCATCATGTTCAAGTTGATTGTAAAAAAAAAGTAAAAAACATGGAAGAACATTGACAATGTCGTAAATAATTTGAACCTTTAATAGTACATTGTATGCATTGATGATTACACCACGTAACGTAGAAATTTAAGTGGTGCCATTTTTTTAATAAGTGTAAGACCAACATTATAGTAGAGTATCTATCGGTGATAACACTACATGTTTATTGTAATCATTTCCGCACACGCTACATGTGTTTGAGGTTTTTTTTACATGTTTCATTTCTTACTTGATTTGTATGTCATTTCAAACGTTATCATTCGATTTGTTGCTGCTCAATTGTTTATTGTTTCGATTTCTACTGTATGTCCTCTTTCGATTTATCTGTTTGCCTTGGATCCAGTTTTTCTAACCAATCTTCTAATCTGTAACAAGGTTCCTATTTTTATCCTTTCTGATATTTCTTTGCCTTGAGTTTACATCCATTTTTTTTCTTTCAAACTTCTCATTCCTAATCTTGGTTTTAAAAAACGCTAGCACACAAAAGTGACGGCCGACAAGGTCTAAGCGCAATACATGAAGCGCGAAAGCGGTGGGCTTTTCGTACCCGAAGCGCACACTAATTATATAATTTTTTTATATATCTCATATATATCCCACAAATTTTAAGCTTCATTTACCCAAAATATAAATAAGGTTTTTATGTGATTTTACCTATATATACAAGCCAAAAACACCAAGGTACAACATTTTTATGCATAAAACACATGGTGTACAAAAGGCGTGCGCCTCAGAGCCAAAAAAACAATAACAAAAAAAAAGTCACAAAAATGTGCTTTTCTTGCGCTTTTCGGAAAATGGGTAAGCAGTAGCACAGATCCCTGAGGCGCGCTTTTCTAAAACCAGTTCCTAATCTAAACCCACAAGAACATGAAGAACATAAAGATACAATTTGATTGATAACCTCTAATAATAAGACAGATTTTTTAATCAAACCCACAAGAACATGAAGAACATAAAGATACAATTTGATTGATAATAATGTTAAATAATACATGATTTCACTTTCTCTTCAACAATATTCATTCCCATTACCTTTGTACAAAAACCCAAGATCTTCATGAATTCATGGCAAAAAAATAGTGTGTAGTAAACAAATAAAATAAAAAGTAAAAAAATTCAAAATTTTATCTGCTCAATCTTCAAGAAAGCACTCCAATATCATGAACACATTGCAATATCACACACTGTTTACCTGTACACTTGTTGCAAAGAGATCCCTGAAAGAGATCACTTCCATGCTTATCAGTCTCAGACTGACAGTGATCTTGTTTTGAACGGACAACGCGCGTCCCAATGCAGGAGTCAAGATATTTGCGTCAACAAGCCCGTTTTAGAACCTAAGCTCTAGTTTTGGGCGATTTATTTTAGACGTCATCCTCAAGATCACTAAACGAGATGTCTTCCTCAGCTCCAATAGGAACATCGGGCCCATCATAGCCATCTAATTCTGAATTCTCATGTATCCAATCGTCATCGTCATCACCAAAATCCTCCATCCGTATAGTAAAAGACGAAACCACCCTCTGATCTGATGCATCCGTTGTTGACCCATCTTCTTTGGTCAACTCTGGATGTTCCTCTGAAATTGTATTGTAAGTTGCAGGTTCAAAAGTGTGAGCCGTTCTCTCCAACGTGTTTGCAACAGGAGAATCGGATGAAGTGGTATTGAAATCTTCATGATGATCTAATGTGTGCGACTCAAAAGAGTCTGGTCCGGGTTTGCTTTGCTTCTGTAACTCCTTCATCCACATAGCACGTGCTGCAACTATCTGCAATGCAGTGGCTACTTCAACCATCACCATAATTTGCAGACAAAGCTTAATAACGCTTCAATTGCCCGTTTAAACTAATCTGCTAGTAACCACTTTAAATAACTACATTTTCAACCTACTTGTTACAACTTGTCCCACATAGATTAAAAAGAGCTACAAGTTTAATTATAGGCTATAAAATAACGAAGTGATCAGCTAAGCTTACTTGGGGTGTTGATAGAAGATCAGCATCATGTTTACTGAGCCTTGGGTGTAATAGGACAAAGTAGACCTTCCAAAAGTAACTTTCACTCATGTGAATCGGACAAAGTTCAATTCTGAGGGCTGCTAATCTGGGTACAAGACGTTCCACCGAAGTTGCATGGTTCCATTGAGTATCAGACATTTCAAAATCTACAAACAGATTTTACAAGCAACTTAAACTACCGACACAAATCTATAAAAATGCATTTACATGACAGCTAAACCTACAACAACAACAACAACCAGACGACCAGTAGAATATCACCCATAGCCAACATCCAGGTGGGGTCTGGGGAGGGTGAGATGCAGGCAACTCCAAAGTCATATAATATTCATATATAAAATCCAAATTAAAACATACATAACTACTGAAAGACTCTACACAGCAGAAAAACACAGAGTACTAAAAATATATCCCTAGTAGCTAACAATAACAACAAATTGGTGAAACTTGAAAGAATAAGGACATATAAGACATCATATAGATACGCATGCATACAGACAATAACAGAAAACGCTCCTAGAAGTCCTTAACCTTAATCCTACGTCTCCAAAAACTCCTATCCTCGACCATGTCCTTGGAGAGGTTCAACCGTTCAAGTCAGTTTCTGTCTGCCTCTACTCACCCTCCGTTCCACAGTGAGAGTTTCCACGGTTCTAACATGACAACTCAACCTATCTTATAAAAAAAAGAAAGCAGCTATACAGCTTCATAATCTAATTAAAACGGCATTGTCACATAAGTCATGTCATTTAGTATACAAGCATATAGATCTGGCATACAGGTGTATAGTGTATACCATCACATCACATTACATCAATAGAGAGTTGACAGTAAACTAAGATACATTTTTTAGCAACTCCCTAATTACCAAATTAAAATCAGACGTTCCTAGGCTAGGGACAAGAGCGTGTTTAGGTGGCCTGGCAACGTTTTACATTTACAAGCGTATCCTTTATCCAACGTCCAAAATCGATTCTTTATACTTTAACCTGACCACAACAATTAAAGGCTTTTTGGAGCATCATAAAATATAGTACAGAGAAATCCACCTAAAAGGAGGACAATGATATAAAGGCCTTCCCCTTCATGTGATGAATGATGATACTTTACAGGCTTTTTGTTCGGCTTCACGGGCGAATTAAATATACAAAAGTTTAAATTCTACAACATGTAACTATATCAAAAAATATCAAAAGCAATTAAAGTATTGAATTACCATCATTGTCTTCATCTTCAGATAAAGGAAAATCCAACCAGGTTTCAGGATGATGACCTATGTTCGTTGCAAACACCAAAACCTCATCCGTCACACCGACACAATCCATCTTCTTCTCTTGATCTCCAATCTCAAATCTCAACAAATCTGGACCGTCAATTCCATCTATCACATCATCATCATCACCATCATTATTATTATTATTATTATTATCTCCGTTTCCGGAATTTACGTGATCCCGATCGGAATTAACGGCGGTGGCGGTGGCGGAACGGTGGCGTAGCGGCGGTGGTGGGGGTGGGGGAGGGGCGAGGAAGGAAGCGACGCCCCAGATTTGGCGGGAAAGGGATTGGGTGAACTCTGATAGATCTTCTTGGACTCCTGCGGTTAGGGTTTGAGAATTGAATTCTTCTGGTTGGTTATTAGAATGGTTGTTTGAGGTGGTGGGAGGATTAATATTAATATTATCGTCTTGTTCGTTGAGTTGGAGAGAGTTAGCGATTGATCGAGCCAACCATGACATGATTATGATTAGGTGGGTGGGTTGGTTGGTGATCGGTTCAAATCGACCCCCAATTACAGAGGGAAGATGATGATCTCAAAATAGTAATTAAATCTTCTTTTGTTTACTTTACTCTATGGACTGACTATTGGTAGGGAAGATGTTCATGGATTTGGCCCAGCCCATAAGACTAGTGGTATACACTGTGTATTATGTTATGTACCTTTGGCCCAAAGGGTAAAGGGTAACCCATTATTTTTTTTTCTCCCTCATCTATATCTATACTACATTGTAAAGGAGGAGAGATGACTAAAATAGTCACTTCATGTCAATTTTAAAATGACATACAAAAGATTACAAGGTAAACAACTATCTTTTTGTTAAATTCTTCCCTTTATGCCCCTATGTGCAACATTTTATTACAATTGTACAAATGACTAATGCAAGTCATTAACTTATGCTTAATGAACTAAATAAGAAATTGATGGTTATGTCTAGGGCTGCAAACGAACCGAACTTTCAGCGAACAGTTGAAGGGTATGGATGGAAGAAGGAGGGTAGTATTGTAAAAGTCTTTTGATATTGTAAAGGAGGGGGTGGATGAAATGCCTATATTACCATCTTAAGTGTCTTAATTGTCCCAATTATGCCCATAATACCCTTAAATTTCTTGCTTAAATATGTTGTACATGTTGCTTGTTAAGTTGTACGGAAATGCAAATTACCTTGTTGTACATCACTCCTCCTTTATAATGTATTATAGATGAGGTAAATATATGACTATATGAGAACAATAAACCTACTTTTTGTATCCAATATATGTTTCCACGTTCGAGCGTTGATGCCCTCCACCTCCAACACCCTTCTCCAGTACCAAGTATGTTTGGACAATTATGTTATATTTTGGGTGGATCTAGCTAATTTCTTAATGCATGTAAATTCAATGTTATTTAAAACTTAATATACGTCCGTTTGTGTTTGTTTCCGTTCATTACTGTCCGTTTGTGTTCTTGTGCGAACATGAACAAAATTAACAAACGAACACGAACATGAGTGTTTTCTTAACAAACGAACACGAACAGAAAATCTCGTTCGGTAAGTGTTCATGAACTGTTCGTGAACACATAATTTTTTTGACAAACGAACACGAACAAGGCCTTGTTCGTGTTCGTTCGGTTCGTTTGCAGCCCTAGTTATGTCTAACATATTAATGGCCAAAAAACCATCAAAGTTATATTCATAACCTTATCACTTTATCAAAATGTGTATATACAATACATCTTGATGATTATTTTGTGTGGCATTTATAACTATGTGGAAGTTTAATCATGGCATTAATTCTTTTTGTGCTATATTTGGAGCATTCACCTCCACTTTATCATGCTTATTTTGCATAGACGGTATCACGCCACGGGTAATCTCTTCCGTGATGCTTGTCGTTTGACGTTTCAGCCTATTTTTAAATAGCAAGTTTTATAACAGTGATCAAGTTGCAAATTTTTGCCCCGCAGCAATGTGCGGGTTTCTCACTAGTATTAAACAAGTATGAAGAACAGGTGGTGTAGCCTTAAAACAAAGGACGAGGTTTTAACGAGGAAAGGCTTACGGTGGGATATCTATGCACTCAAAGACAAGGAAGGGTGTAGTAAGCAATGAAATGCTTCGGGGAGTTGAAAATAAGTATAGATCCGGAGATTCCCGGATATGCTAATCTTTCAAACTACTGTTGAATCCATGGGCAGGTAAAAGACAACCTGGTTAACTGAAACATCTTAGTAGTTTGAGGAAAAGAAAGCCAAAGTGATTCAGTAACGATGAGCGAAATGGGAGCAACCTAAATATTTTTTCTTCTGGCAACAAGCAATTTTTCCATAGGACCTCCCGAATAGTAAGTCATAACAATAGATTGTAACTACCAACTTTAGGATGGATTAGTGTGGTTCTATTATGTCTTGGACACAAGAATATCAAACCATGAACGAAGAAAATCATGGTATAAATTGTGATTGTGAGGCCTCAATTCTTGATTAGGAGGACACCAAAAACTTTGCTATTCCATTCCTTGGATAGATAAAGAATGAGGACAGAGTTTTTGGTTTTTCATGTAGTTAAAGAGTTGAATAATGAAAATCGATAGCGAGTGTCCGATTAAACTAACCAGGTCACGTAGGAACAAGGTTCAAGTCTACTCATCTATTGTTTATAAGAATTTCCATTTTATTTTGATTAGATGCAATCACGGCCAAAGGGCATCTAGCCCGGTCGTATTAAGAAGTATAAATGGTGGTGTTCCTTGCCAAGTTATGAGGGTGCAAGTTCCAATGTTCCATAGTGGACAAAATGAGTAAATTAGCGGGTTTTACACTAATAAGCTAAACCAAACACTTTAAAAAACAGAGTAAATTGCCAAAATGGCCCCTCAGGTTTGGCCCAGATTGCTTGTTTGGTCAGTTATCTTTTTTTTCTGCCAAAAGGACCCCTCACAGATCGAAAATTGCCAAAATGGCCCATATTTAACTGAGTTTCTAACTGAGGATGGAAAGCCAGTTAAGTATCAGGGGCATTTTCGTCATTTCATCTCACTCCTTCTTCCTCATCATCTTCTTCAACCTACCTGCACCCACCCCTCCTTCCACAACTCCACCACCTGCAACTCCGCCCCTTTCCGCTACCTCCTCTCTCTCCTCCTCTCCAACTTCAAAACAATGAGAAACTAGAAGTCGATAGTCACACACACACCTGCTCAATTCAGGTTCACTCACTTTTATATATTCACCACACATTTCACTCATCTCTTTCAAAACTTAATAAAAACACACTACAACAGTAACTAATTTCTTCATCTCTGCAAACTAAGGTAATCGATTATCCACTGATCCTTAATCTACCTTTTCATCACCCAAAACCACCGTCGCCGGTCGCTGCCATCGTGAACCAGCAACATCATCATCCTTTTCATCAACTGTTCAGATCTGAACTATTATTTCCTCTAATACATCTAATGGTAGCCGAATACCTAACCTGAATAGGACCAGCCACTATCTTCTTTTCCTATCATTGGAACCGGCCGGCCAGAGGCCATGGCCGGTGTCTTTCTTCTCTGCTTCTCCTTTTCCTTTATCTCTGGTTCTCTCTCCTCTGAGTCTCTTTCTCTCCCTCGCGTCTCTCTCTCCCCCCCTCTCCCTCTCTATATTATAATAATAATCAGGAGGGTGGAGGTGGTTGCCACCGTGGTCTGCCGGAGCTCCGCCGCTGGCGGCGGCAGGAGGCAATCCTGCTCCTTGCTTCTCTCTCTCTCTCTCACATCGATGTATATGTGTGTGTGTGTGGTTTAGGTAGTGGAAAGAGAGGTAAAGAGATGGGACCTGAGGTGATTTGGTTGTTTTGGATTACGAATGTTGGTTCGTGTGGATGGTTTGTGATTGTGAGTTGTCGTTTGATTTGAATGTTTAGGTATAGAGAGCATCGGCATGTTAGTATGGGAGCTGAGAAGTGGTTGGACATTGAGCTTTGTGTACAGAGTGGGAAGAAGAACACAGGGGCCATTTATATGGAGAAGATGAAGTACAGAGTGAAAGGACGAAATTACCCCTGATATTTAACTGACTTTCCATCCTCAGTTAGAAACTCAGTTAAATATGGGTCATTTGGCAATTTTCGATCTGTGAGGGGTCCTTTTGGCAGAAAAAAAAGATAACTGACCAAACAAGCAATATGGGCCAAACCTGAGGGCTATTTTGGCAATTTACTCTAAAAAACAACTTATTGACTTATTGACTTTTGTCAATAAGAACTTTTGACAAAAGCACTTTTTGAGTTAAATAAGCAATATTTATATAATATAAAAATTATTAAATATTTTTATATTTTTCTTATTTAGTTATACTTTTTTTGTATTGATGAAATGTTATTTTAATTACCACTTTCATATTTTTTTATTTTATATATTCTATATTAGCAATTTTCATTTATTTTACATTAAAAAAAGTTGAGAGATGAGAGATGTGAGGGATAAAAGTGGTAGAAAGTGTAACATGTCGCAGATTTAAAAAAAAAAAGCGAGAGGTAGTGAAAGATAACATCCCGCACCCTACTAGAGTGAAGAGGTTTGTGTTGTTAATACACAATGATAGAACGGATTTAATAATTTAGAAGTGTTCGTACATACAATCATTTACAAATTTTAGCGAACCAAAAACAAAAGTTCTCTAATCAACTTAACTAGAGCTTAATCATTTAGATTATAAACTAGCACCTTTAAAATTCTTGCTTGCTTGATTTTACATTATTTGCAGACGAAACTTGTTGGTTCCTTTTATCACCCACTGTACCAGAGCGCCCCGAACAAGCTTAATAGCTTATGTAGGCTGTTTATTTGAAACACTTTGCTTGTTTTGTTTTGGATTCTTAGGTCATGTGTAGTGGGGGGGGGGCTTCATAAGCTTTATGGGAATAAAATAATATAAAGTATTAGGAGGAGTCCATGGAGCTTTATGGGAAAATAGGTGTGGGCTTTATGGGGCTTTATAAATCATTGGGTAATCATTGCTTAATTATTGTTTTTCTATTTAAATAACAAATATTTTAAAATAATAATAATATTAAAAGAAAATTTATTAAATAAAATAATAATAATAATAACAATAATAATAATAAAATAACGTTAAATATTTAATAATATTTAATATTAAATAAAAAATAATAATTAATATTAAATAAAAATAATAATTAATGATATTTAATATTAAATAAAAAACTAATATTCAAACAGCTAGTTTTCGAACGGTTACTTTTCAAACGGCTACTTTTCTAACCCTATAAATACAAGACAGAAAACCAATTATCACTCACAATTCAATCTACACACAAACAATCAAAGATATGGGTGGTGGTTATCATAACAAAACAGCCGGACCTTCCAATCTCAGGCGATATTCTCGCCGCCGACGTTTACAACAAGTGTCCTCTCCTCCTCCTCAACCAATGCCATTTCCTCCTCCTACAGTGTACACCCATCCTCGTCAACCAGTGTACACTCCTTCTGCTAATCCAATGTACACTCTTCCTCGACCAGTGTACACTTCCCGTCGACTAATAATCGTTCCTCCTTTACCAAGTCATGCAGCTATGGATCCAAATGCTCCTCTTACAGATGAGGAATGTAGCTGAGCGGATGACTACACGATAGTTGTGTTGGGATTGGGTCAGCTACAACTTGGGGAGAGACAAACAAACATCCCCCCAAACCCTCCTATTCCGGTTCCCAATGAGGAAGGGTACGAACTTGACATTGGCTCGAAGTATGTGAATATGGATGATGAACTGTATCATCTTCCGTATCGTCTTCCAAATCCTGACATCGGCTGCATCCGCTCGGATGCTAGGTCGGACGGTCATGATAGTGATCGTTCCATGTCATCGCCGGAGTACACTATAGAATATTGGGATAACTACTCTCCATATGTGTGTTTAAGTAATTTAGGTTTAATAAATGTTTTAATTTAGGATTATGTAATGTTGTAATTAATGTTTAATGTAGGAGTATGTAATGTTTTATTTTAAGTTTATGTAATGTTTTAATTAAAGTTTATGTAATGTTTTTAATTATGTTTGTCTAAAATAACATTAAACAATAAAAAAAACACTAAACATTAAACATTAACATTAAAAATTAAAACTAAACATTAAATACTAAAAAACACTAAATATTATTAAACACTAAACATTAAACATTAAAAAACGGATCAATTGCCATGACAGAAGATGGTTGAGGGTGAAGGCGGTTCCATACTGCTCTCGATAGATGTTTCGTGTCAGTTGGATTGCCACACGTTGGTCAATAGCAGGGTGCGCCTCCATCGTGGCTTGAAAGAAGGTGTTCCATCTCGTACACCTATGGATGAGCATCCGTCACTTAGAAGTGATCTGATCGGTGTTGCGGTCATTTGTTCCACTTATTTGATTGAATTCCTCCAACACATTGGGCCAAGAAGAAGACTTATTATCAGGCGGAACTAGGTTTGCATTGATTATGATAACTGCCAAAATTCAGGTACTATTTGTACAGTATAATAATTATTAAAATAATATCAAAAATTGCGTGTTAGACTTAATTGGTGATAATTAGAGTCTTTAAAAATGCAATAGCAAAGTCCAAAAATTTTATAAGATTTATAGTGAATTTTAGGAATTTTCATACCGCGAAGCGATAAATTACCTGTATTGGACATTGGTGACGACCCGGATAACTTTAAAAAGTCTAGTTTTGACCCATAATGCTTGGTTTGGCATGGAATAATATTTTCAGGATGAAAATATTATTAAGACCAATAAAGACTATGATTGATAGTTTTAAAATTGATATGATCTAATTATTTCACGTTTTAGAGTTTTAACGTGAGTACAAGACCCGATACAGTAGGGAACCCCCTAATATAATCAAATTAGCTAAAATGAATATTTTTAGTTGGGGAATATTAATATTGGCCAAGTGGGTAAAAACCATAGTTATTTAACATATTGGGTTTTTATAAAATGTTAGGTGTGTATGTTATGTTTATAAAGTTTAATATATATATATATTATATATATATATATATATATATAAACACACCCACACATAACCCAACCGGCCTTACCCCACCCCCATATAATATTATTACCAATTATTATTAATCATTAATATTTAATGAAAATTATTATTATTAAAACACCACAACACACACGTCATCCATATCTACACCACACTCCACACATACATAAGAAAAACCTTTCATCTCCTTCTCTCTCTCCCAAACCGTAACACCCTCATCACCATCATATAATCTTGTTTTTGATAATATTTCACAGAAACAACCATGAATTCTTGAACTATGATGTGTTTTTGATGACTTGAAGCTAAAACCTTCAAAGAAACATGAGAAATTTATAGTGTTTAAGCATCAAACCCACCATTTTGCAAGTGTTCTTCAAATGTGAGTTTCTTGAACTAAAATTATACAAAATCTTTATTATTTTCTGTTTTGAAGAGATTTTTCACCAAACAATCAAGAGTTTTGAAATGGGTTTTATAAAAGAAACAATGGGAATAAGAAAATGGTTAAAAACATGGTGCATGCATGTGTGTATGTGAGCCGTATGTATGTATGTATGTATTGTTTTGTTCAATAGATGATTATTATGCCTAGATCATGATGTTTTAGTGACATGCAAGAGGGTTTTTTAAATGGTTTAGGATCTGATGTAAAGTGGAATTTTTATGTTCTAGATGATCTAGATAAATGGTATGGAATTGTATTTGTAGAAATGTGGCTTAATTGATCAATATGTTCATGTTTTGTGCATTCTTTGAAGATGATTTTGGGTTATTTTTAAGTTTAGGAGAGATCTGATCATGATGATGATTTGAGTGTTTTTATGAGTCTAAAATTGGATATATTAAACTTAATAAGGATCTACACGCTTGGGAGACCTTGCATGTACGATCAAGACGCGTTTTTCGGCTTAAAACGCCAAAATACGAGCTTTTGAAACAGATATTTCAAAACAGATTTTTATCAGGTTTTCATGACTTATTTTTTTTGAAAAATGATGTGTGATTAAGTGTTCATGAAATTCCTAATTTAAAAACCTAAACGTATTTGCAGAAGATGCACGAAAACGCCTGTTTTCGACAAGTTTTATGCACTAAAAACACTTATTTTCGGGTCTGATGTAAAACAGCTTGTTTAATATTAAAATGTGTATAAAAGTCATTATTTAGGATGCATTATAGGTTTTCCATGGTAACGGACGCTTACAGTGCAAAACTATGTATTAAAATTCGCCGAAATGTGGATTTTGAGGCGCGTAAAGGCTAGAATGTGTGACTGTTTTAGAACAGCCAATTTGGTCCTGTTTTGTGGTTATATGCAGGTCCTAGGATGGAAATTAAGTTCATATAATGTACATAGGATGATATGTGTCATTGGGAACTTATATGCTATGAAAATTGCTAGAACTTGTCTTATAAGGCGTTAAGACGATGTGTTAGCATATGTGGATAGTTTGGATAGATTATGTGAATATATGTGATATGTGACTCATAAGTTAATTACTTGGATGATTTCCATGAAGCTTATGCATTCTTTATATGACTTGAGGTTTACTAAGGATGGCCACGTTTTTGGTAGAAAACGGCTTTGTATGAAAAAATGAGTCTTAAATGTAGTGACTATGTGAAGCTATGTGCTACATGTGTATATTTGATTATAATGAATTGATAGGTTTACTAAGTCGAGTTATGTGGAATTTGACTTGAAATGATATATGTGTGAACATATAAGTGTAAACCTAAAGGTCGGGTAATTAGATGCGATATGCATGTACGTGAGGTCCAAAACTTAACCAATCGTTAAGGTCACCAATGGGTCAATAGGGTAAGAGTTTATGAAAATTCAAATACTTTTGGTTAAACTAAGTCGAGGGAAGTTTGGTGAAAAACTTGGACAGACTTAGAAATGTTTGCTAAAATAGTCCTTTGGATAATAAGGTATTGTTAGAAACGGATTGTGGTTTGGACTAGGATTTGCTTGTTGCTACGCTTGAGGTGAGTTTCACGACCCCTTTTCTTTTAAATGTTTTTGAACGTTTTATAATCGGGGGATTAACATGCTTGTAAGATGGGTAGACTATAACTATATATAACATATGATGGCCTTTGGTAGATGTACGACGTAGCGCTGGGCGCCAGTCATTCCACGGGGTGGACTATTCCTTGCATTCTTAATCATTAACTCTAGGTTTAGAGCCTTGAATTATGTTGATATATCTATTGGGTTTGACGCTCCCTCCCTGACCACCTGTTAGACTGAGTCTTATGGGAAGAATATACTTCATTAAAGACGTCAAAAGACACATTGGGTGTACATAGTTGCGCAAACGGGAAGAAATGTCCTCGTTTGATTAAGGGCCTTAGGTTGCGATCATGCTTGTATGACCTAGATAGTCTACTTGGTTCTCAGTTTAGTTGTACTTGATCATACGTTTTAAACAAGGAAATAATTGTAATTACCTTAAAACGTGTGAACTCGCCAACATTTTGTTGATCTTTTTAAGCATGTTTTTCACGTACCGATGCATAAGTGTGACAACAGTCAATGAACCAGGTCAACATCTGTACACTTTTCATTTACTATTGTCATTATATGTGCATCCTTATACATTTTGCATACACTATACCCCCCCCCCCAGTCTAGTTGTCACACCCTCAAATTTCCACTGCGGGGTTTTACCGCGAGGCGCATGACAAACCAGGATTCAAGTCAACGGTCACAATAAACAACACTATATGAAATACGTAAACCCAAAAACAACGATATTATAAGCAGAAGTTTTTAAAGAATTTAATCAGCTACAAACAGTGTTCCAAAGTAATCAAGACACTTATTTCAAAACATGCAACTAAGCCTAGACGCCAATGCAGACCCGTGCGCCTAGTCCAACCGATGCTACCTTAGCGACCTGAGAAAACATGCCAAAAGAGACGTCAACATATATAATGCTGGTGAGTTCACAGGTTTGTTCAATATGTTACCAGTGTTGCCAAAATGTTACCATATCCATACTATATCAATGTTACCAAGTACGCTAGCTAGGCGTATGTTTTATTACTACTACGATTGGAAAACCATTACTAGACACGTTTAGCAATGTTTAGCAATGTTCAGCCTAAATGTTCAGCATGTTACCAATGTTACCAGTTCGAGACAATATGCACCCGCTCGGCCCTCCAAGCCGACGAGTGGGGCAGGTCACGCCCAATAGATCTATCCACATTTCCCCCGTTGTGCATCCCCGCACATTCATGGTTTTCCCTGGGACTTTCAAAGATTGTATAGCAATGCCAAGTTAAAACCATAGTATGACATATGTTACCAAAATAGTTTAGCGCAAGTTTTCTCCCCCAAAAGTTAAAGAAGTAAAAGTGGGGCCGTGAACTCACCTTAGGTTGCGTTCTTTAGTAATATAAGAAAGCCAAGCCCTTGATAATCTCACTACCGGAGATCTATCAAAATGTTCACATAAGTGTTCCGACTAATCACCATAAGGTTATCTAGTCCCCGATTGTCCAGATCGTGACCAACCGACACACTAGACCGACCCGACATCCCGTTGGTGACTCATTACCCTAACTAATCAAGTATACATAGATTACACACAAGGTTCGAGCATAAATCACTTAGTTTGCATCAAAAATCTCATTTTTGATTGTATAGGGTCGAACCAGGAGTTTCAGTTCCACCTTCGCCCCTTTTAAAGCCATGTTCGACCCTTTTAAAGCTACGTTCGACCCATTGTAACAGTTTCGCCCATTACTGTCCAGGCTCGACCCTGGGATTCCACCTTCGACCCCACGACTGGTCGAAGGTGCCTAGGTTCGACCCTGGCAGATTGTTTTTCCCCAAAACGCTTCAAAAACATCCGAAAACATCATCAATCACAGCAGTTAAGTATGAATAACATGCCGGGTGTCATATCATCCCCACGTTGAAAGAATTTTCGTCCCGAAAATTGCACAAGCCCAAAAAAAATGAGAGAGGGAGAGATGAAAAGAAAGAAAAGAAAATTTACCGGGTGTCACATCATCCCCACGTTGAAAGGAATCTCGCCCCGAGATTCATTCAGCTTCAGCGGTAACATATCTAGATTCGAATGCACGTTTCGGAAAAAGATGAGGATGTTTAGCTTTCATCTGATCCTCTCGTTCCCACGTGATCTCCGGTCCACGATTCGAGTTCCAACGAACTTTAACGATGCGGATTTTACTCCGACGAAGGCTACGAATCTTGTAGTCGAGAATCTCAACAGGTTCCTCCACAATGCGAAGACGATCATCAACCTTGATCTCTTCCAGTGGTACAATAAGAGATTCATTAGCCAAACACTTCTTCAAGTTAGACACATGGAAGACGTTGTGAACACTACCGAGCTCCGCCGGTAAGTCAAGTCTGTATGCCACTGGTCCAATCCGTTCCAGGATTGCAAACGGTCCGACATAACGAGGGTTGAGCTTGCCACGCTTTCCAAAGCGTATGACGCCCTTCCATGGTGAAACTTTAAGAAGTACCCTGTCCCCAACCTGGAACTCCAAAGGTTTGCAACGGCGATCAACATAGCTCTTCTGACGATCCCGCGCTGCTGCCAAACGGTTACGAATTTGTACGATTTTCTCCAAAGTTTCGTACACCAGTTCCGGACCAGTGAGCTGACACTCGCCCACCTCGGCCCAACAAAGAGGAGATCGACATTTCCGTCCGTAAAGAGCTTCGAATGGAGCTGCCTTGATACTAGAGTGATAGCTGTTGTTGTAAGAGAACTCCACCAATGGTAGGTGAATCTCCCAACTTTTGCCAAAATCGATAACACATGCCCGAAGCATGTCTTCCAAGGTTTGAATTGTTCGCTCACTCTGTCCATCAGTTTGCGGATGATAAGCCGTACTCATATACAACTGAGTACCCAAAGCCTTGTGCAGAGCCTTCCAGAAACGCGAAGCAAAACGAGAATCACGATCAGAGATAATAGAAACAGGCACCCCGTGCTGAGCAACCACCTCCTTAAGGTAAAGTCGAGCTAATCGCTCGAGCCCATCAGTTTCCTTAATAGGTATGAAACGCGCCGATTTTGTCAACCTGTCGACAATCACCCAAATCATATCGTAACCACTTGGTGACTTCGGTAGCTTGGTGACAAAATCCATCGTGATTTGTTCCCACTTCCATTCTGGAACCTCTGGTTGTTGTAGGAGACCAGACGGCTTCTGATACTCCACCTTGACTTTAGCACAAGTCAAACATTTGCTCACGTATGATGCTATATCAGCCTTCATGTTTGGCTACCAATAAAGTATCTTCAAATCCTGATACATCTTATCGGAGCCAGGGTGAATAGAATACCGGGATTTGTGAGCTTCATCCTAGACAAGCTCCCGTAATCCCCCGAATAAGGGAACCCAAACACGTTCTACGAAATAGTGTAAGCCATCGGACCTGAGCTCAAGATGCTTGTCAGCACTGTGCATAGTTTCAGCTTTAAGGTTTTCCTCCTTCAAAGCTTCCAATTGTGCAGAACGGATTCGGTCAGGCAAAGAGGAATGAATGGTGAGCTGTAAGGCTCGAACACGACGAGGTTTCACAGACTCCTTTCTGCTCAAGGCGTCCGCCACAACGTTCGCCTTGCCAGGATGATACTTGATAGCACAGTCATAATCGTTCAGGAGTTCAACCCAGCGACGCTGCCTCATGTTTAACTCCTTCTGGTCGAAAATATGCTGAAGACTCTTGTGATCGGTGTATACTTCACATTTGGTACCGTACAAGTAATGTCTCCAGATTTTCAACGCAAAAATCACCGCACCCAATTCCAAGTCATGAGTAGTGTAGTTCTTCTCATGAACCTTGAGTTTACAAGAAGCATAAGCAATAACCTTCCCGCGTTGCATCAACATGCAACCGAGACCACAAATAGAAGCGTCACAGTACACAACGAAATCATCTGTACCCTCGGGTAAGGACAGGATAGGTGCAGAACAAAGCTTAAGCTTCAACATCTGAAATGTTGATTCCTATGGTTCACCCCAGTCAAACTTTCGGTCTTTCTGGGTAAGAGTGGTGAGGGGTTGAGTGATCTTCGAAAATCCCTCAACGAAACGACGGTAGTAATTCGCAAGACCTAGGAATTGCCGCACCTCAGATGGCGTCTTCGGTGCTTCCCAGTCTTTAATAGCTTCGATCTTAGCCGGATCGACATGAATTCCCAGTTCATTAACCACATGCCCTAGGAATTGAATATCACATAACCAGAAATCACACTTTGATAACTTAGCATACAACTGCTCTCGTCTCAAAAGTTCCAAGACCAACCGTAAGTGTTCCTCATGATCCGTCTTGTTCTTAGAATAAACCAGAATATCGTCAATAAACACGATGACGAATTTATCAAGGTAAGGCTTGCAAACGCGGTCCATCAAGTCCATGAACACTGCCGGTGCGTTATTTAGGCCAAAAGGCATGACCAAGAACTCAAAATGGCCATAACGAGTGCGAAAAGCAGTCTTCAGAACGTCGGCTTCCTGAACGCGCAACTGGTGATAACAAGACCTCAAATCAATCTTTGAGTGGTAACTAGAACCCTGGAGCTGGTCAAAGAGATCATCAATGCGAGGGAGAGGATAACGATTCTTGATGGTCACTTTGTTCAGCTCACGATAATCGATACACATGCGAAGACTTCCGTCCTTCTTTTTCACCAACAGAATAGGAGCTCCCCACGGGGAAGAACTCGGTCGGATGAAACCCTTTTCCAAGAGTTCCTGTAACTGGCTGGACAACTCTTGCATCTCGGGAGGTGCAAGACGATACGGAGCTCGGGCAATAGGAGCTGCACCTGGAGTAAGATCAATGCCAAACTCAACCTGACGATAGGGAGGGAGACCAGGTAAATCATCAGGAAACACATCGGGAAAATCACGAACTACCGGAATATCCTCGATCTTCTTCTCATCGTCAGTCGTAACAGAAACAAGTGCCAGAATGGCCGAATAACCCTTTCGAAGATACTTAAGGGCTTTCATGCTAGAAATGATACTCAGCGGAGCACCGCTCTTCTCGCCATGAACCGAAAGAGTCTTTCCATCAGGGAGAGGGATCCGAATAACCTTATCGAAACAAATGATTTCCGCACGATACAACGACAACCAATCCATGCCGATAACGACATCAAAACTACCCAGGGGTACCGGCATGAGGTCAATGGGGAAAGACAAACTCAACAGTTCCAAGCGACATTCCCTAAGAGTGTGCGTCGCTTCGATTTTCTTACCATCAGCCAATTCTATCAAGTACTTAGCCTCTAAAGGTGTGGGTACTATATCTAGCAATCGACTAACGTCCACAGATAGGAAACTCTTATCGGCACCGGAATCAAACAAAACAGAAACATAGCGATCATTAAGAAGGATCGTACCGGTAACTGTGTCTGGATCCTACCTAGCCTCTGCAGATCCAATGACGAAAGCACACACAGTCTTGCCGCCGCCTCCGTTGTTCCCGTTACCGTTCCCGCCCTTCCCATTCTCGCCCTGTCTCATCTTAGGACATTCACGCTTGAAATGTCCCGTGTCACCACAGTTAAAGCACCCCTGCTTTCCTGGAGTCCCCTGAGCAGCAGGAGCAGGAGTAGCAGTGGGAGCTTGAGTCGAGGAAAGCGACACCCTACAATCCTTAGCAAGATGCCCCAACTGATGGCACCGATGATAACGAGCTCGATCACAACTCCTAGAGTGATGATAACCACACTTGTTGCACTTGGGATGCTTTCCAACATACCCAGCCAACTTCTGCCCCGAAGAAGACCCAGACGAATCAAACTTCTTCACCGGATGAGATGGTGCTGGCACGACACTCTTCCCCACGTTATCCCACTTCTTCTTGTTCCCCTCCGAACTCTTCACAGTAGTACCCTTAGGAGGCAAAACACCTTCTGCCACCTTCAGGTTAGTCATTCAATGAGCCGATCGAACAACTTCAGCAAGTGTGGGAAAATTTCCGGCAGCCACCAACCCTGCAATCTCCGGCACTAACCCAGAAACGTAGTGCTCAATCCTCCTATACTCGGGTGTGTGCAAATCAGGACACAACACCGCTAGCTCGTTCCTTCTCACAGTGTACTCCTCAATCTCGGACCCGACCATCTTGTAACTCCAGACTTCATGCTCCAACTTCTGTACTTCCTCCCTTGGACAATACTTGTAACACCCCAACCGATGGCGGAAACATCGGGATGCCACGTATTGATGATTGTTCAGTAGCTCATGGTGAATAATAAATTTCATTAAATAATTTAAATGAATTACATACAATTGTTCTAGAATTTGTACATCTAATTGAACAAAACTATACACATATCTTCAAGCATCGAATCAAATCTTCAAGCAAATAGAACCTGAAACATGTTAAGTTGAAAATGTTTTGGGTCAACAAAAGTTGGTGAGAATTACATAGGTTTTTGATAATTGAATAAAAATGTTGTGCAATTCATGTGTCATGTCAATCTAGTCCATATGTGAGAACATACTAGAAATAAATCGAGTGCATAATCAACCCTGATGACTGTTATAATATGATACATACCATACGCTCATGGTCCACTTGAATATGTTATACGATAACAAACACCCACGCAACCTTTGTAGGAGGCACGTATCCGGGTGGGATTGTCAGTCCAATAGATCTATCAATGTATACCGTCGGCTTGTACGGAGTTAATGATTATGCTAGAATGGTGCTTACTCTAATCATGATCAAGACATAATGCAACATAGAAAACACATAGACACATTGATGATTGAATTGCAATGATAATGTTATAACATGTTTCACCCCAAAAATGGTGATAAATAAAAGGGGCTATGTAAAACTCACCTGAAATTCACCGTGTAAATACTAGCAAGTAGCAACAAGTCTGAACTTGGATTAATTGAACCCTTGTATCCTAATACAAATAAATGATGCCTTAAATTCTAATACAAATAAGCTTGTTTCGTTTCTTGGTTGTAAAGATAGTTTATTCAACTACCTAGACTCGCATTGTAAACAATACGTGTCTTAATGTGTGTATGACTTAACGAACCGATAGTAACTTGGTTTGATTTCTCAGAAATATACGCGTATGTATAGTTGCTTGAAATAAGTGCTTTAATATATTATTCAAGGTCACGTGTTGATGTTATTGATAAAGACGTGTTTTGGCTAAAGAAAATAATACTTGCGTGGCTTGACTCAAAAGTTGACTCGTTTCGCAGATTGGATCGTATTATATATACTTATTAATAAATATAAATATTTCTATTTTTGACGACGTAAGATATGGAAGTCAGAATTAATTTCTAAAATCATAATTTCGTCTACACATAATTATAAACTTGGAAGGTCGATTTGTTTCTTATATTTTATTAAAATTTGGGCAGAGTCTCCTCTGTTTTTGTAAGAAACCAGACAACGCAAGTCGTCTATTTTATCCCAAAACATCAATTGTCTAAACTAAACAACACCTAATTTGACTAAGCTTTTAGACACGACAATTGATTAACTCGTTAAAACTATAATGTAACAAAAATTATATGCTTGACAAGTAACGCTTATGTATACCTCAACCTTTGATCGTTCTAGTAACAATATATACATACTAACATATTTAGTCATCAATTGGCGACAAAATAATAAATCGACTATTGTTGGACTTGAATAAACGACTAGATAATGTGTTTGTATATGTAAAAGAAATATGGGAATGCGTATGCTCATAAACATAATATAGATTAACCATTCCTTTTTCAAATGTCTCATTACTATTTAGGCGTTTTATTACAAGTACGTTCGGTTCGTTACGCACGTATACACCGTTAATGTTTTCATTTAGAACACACTATATATATATCTATATATTTGTACTCAAAATGAAACAACTAAAAAAGAAAGAAAGAAAACAAGCGCGCGATATACCTTCCCATTTTATGTTTACGAATAGACACGAACTCGTCTCGAAATACGTGTTGACTAGCTTTGACTGCGACCAAGTGTTTGACCAGATCTGGACGTTTGACCAACCAGATCTGACCCGTTGACCAGGTTTGACCGAGCCCGAACACGAACCCAAGACCGAAACTGACCCGATCAACTACACCCGACTAGAGCCAACTTTAGCCGGACCAAACCCGAGTTAACAAGACCCGAACCCGAGCAAAAACTGTTCCGGATAAGACCCGACTTGAACCCGGATCTGGAGCTCGAGGCGACCACCATCAAGAATAAATGATAACCACTCGACTCGACTCGAACCGAGCCACAACCAAAACTGAACCGAGACCCACCATGTAAACCACCCACATCAACGAGACCCACCCCCAACCTGAGAACCATCCCAATCCCGTCTTCAAGCGGCCACCAACACCATTGTGACCACAATCAGACCACAACCTAACGAACCACCACGGCGATTGTCACCATCCCATCGACCATCTCCGGTCATCAACCCACAACCACCGCTGAACCAGCATCATCACCAGACCGGAACACAACCAGAGAATACATCCTGATGTACCTGTTCGGACCTGCAACTCGTACCACCAAACAATTCGAAAACCCGTTTCCGGTTTGTACTGAGGGAGTCTGGATGAAGGGAAGGGGGCCGGTTAGAGGTTTATGGTGAGGGTGGCCCGGATGTGATTGTTGGTGGTGGAGAAGGTGGTCGGCGGCGGCCGCTGAATCTGAGAGAGATGAGAGGAAATGAAGTTAGGGATGATGGAGGGATGATTATAATCTGATGATGAGGACGAACATAGATATCAGGAATCGAGGGGGGGAGGTTGTTGGTTGTTGGCGGCTGCAGAGCTAGAGAGGGAAGAAAGGGAAGGGAGAGAGAGGTGCGGGACTTGTGTACTGCTGCTGCTGTGTATAGGGGTTAGGAAGAAGAAGCTTCAAGGTTAAAGGGAGGAGGAATAATGGGGTTTATGGCTTGGTGGTAGCTAGGGTTATAAGGAAGAAGATTAAGAAAATAGGAGGTAACCTAAGGTGCTTAAATAATAAATAGGTAGGGTTTGGTGTGTAGGTTAGGTGGAATATTATTTCGTATACGGGCCAGTTACCGATCCGGGTCTCGCTTTAAATTTAGCTCGTTCAATCAATAAGATAATTATTTCACATAATTTATTTATATAAACTGACGTAGAACTAGTATTTGGACCCTATATATTTTACTCGTATAAATGTAAATGTATATGCTCGTTAGAACTTTAGGGGTCGTCTAAAATATGAACTAACCAGTATTTTTACTCGTTGCGAGTTGCTAGATCATGTAATTGCAAGTGATGAATAATCTTAGTTCTTAACGTAAGAGAGTGTATTTTAACTAAAAATAATAACTATATTGTTTTGAAATAATAAAATAAAGTAATTATATGAATATATTATTTTAATAATGTTTTAGAAATAGCTGGGCGTTACAGTCTCCCCTACTTTTGGAAACTTCGTCCCGAAGTTATTAAAAGCACAGGGTTTATAATTTGTTATCTACCGAAAACCTTGATAGAATTTCACACCACCTTAACGTACCTGTAAATTCATGATTACGTTCCGGACCGCAATCACCAATTTACCTTACATTAGGGTTTTGTGTCCTTCTATGATTCTAAACACACATGTAAAATAAAGCAATATAATCTTGGGTTTGAGTCTTTGTATCAACGAGTCTAATAAATTTTTTTGTATCAAATTAAATGTATGATGTATCCAAAAATGAGTCCAACTGTTGAGCAAGAAAAAGACTTCTACCAGTCAGTGAGTAGGAACCTCTACCGATTGTTGAGCAGGTGCGATAGCCTCTACCAGTCGTTGAGCAGGTTATTAGAACCTCTACCGACTGTTGAGCAGGCATGATGACCTCTACCAATCGTTGAGCAGGTTATTAGGTACTCTACTAACTGTTGAGCAAGTACTTCATCCTCTACCAGTTGTTTGATTAAGTGTAACAATTGTTTTTGGCTCAACACATGAGTTGCAAATTGATAATACATACATGTAAGCAAGTTGGTAAATGCATCAAGTATCAAGTATAGCATGCGAGCCGCAATAGAGTTGCCCTAGACATGGTTAATGACTTTAGATGTGTTTATAGCAAATAGTTTATTTTCCATGCTTCCAAATATCATGAATAATCAAATGTTTAGGTAGATAATCAAATCCTCATGTATAACTAATATTTAAGTTTTGATGCAATGAACAATTAAGTTTTCAATAGTGTGGTTATCGTGGAGATCAAGTTCATGTTCGAGGAGGTAAAGGATGTGAATTTGGATTTTGAGAGATGATGAAAACTCAAAGTATAATCAAAGTTGTGAAAAATGGTGAACGTGTAAATGGTTGATAAAGGGTTTAATTTATAGGGTTTCAAAAAGACGCAAGTAATAAGGTGATCATGCAGAATAATCGTGGGGTTTGAATAAATAGTTAGATACAAGCGTATGAGAAAACATGATTGCGGTATTTGCCAAAAATTTGTAATAGTTCGAACAAGTTTAAAATAAGTATGTGTCAATGGAAAAATTGTAGAGTAAATTTTTGTTTCCTGTGGATGAAAAGATTTTATTTTCTAAATTGGTTTCGTATATAAAACAAAAGTCATTAAATTGTACAACTAAATTGATTTAGATCAAAACATTTCGATGAGTCATAGGTTTTAAACACGATGTCGGATTTCAAAAATCAAGAATTTGTTCAGACGTTTTGTATAATAGGCTTCGAGTAATACATAAAAGAAGTCATTCTTAATAGATTAAAACATTTTTATCGTAAATCATTTGTTACGTCAATAAATTGTCACATAAACATTTGGAATTTAGGAAATAGTTTTTGTGAAAATCAAAGACTCTTTGACAAATATCTATTTGCTATAGTTTGTGAAATACTCAGGTGATGAATTTTTGAAAAAATTTAGTACTCTTCGGTGTTGGTGTTAGAATATCTCCTATAAACATGTTATGAGATTATAGTTTGAACAAGGATATTAAAATCTTGAACATGATGAAATTTTATGGTTGAGGATGCCTTTAAAAAAAAATGTAAGGAGGAGGTTTAAAATAAAATTGGCCCGAATGTAATGTAATATGATTTAAGAAGTAGAATATGCAATATGTTGTAAAGAGAAATATACGATTTGGATTGGATGTTGAAAATGATTAAACAAGCGGGTAATATTACAAGTTTGTAAAATGAAATATGATTTTGAGATCCACAAATGGTTCATGGAATTTAGACTAACGAGGGGATTATATGAGGAAGAAAATAGATTTGAATTGCGAAAATTTTGAGATTTAAATCTTGTGATTTAAATGAGAGGGAGATGATATAAATGGAAATGAAACACAAAGATTGTAGATATTTAACTACGAATAAACGAAAATGTTGGCTTATCAAACTGACCAGATCTAAGTCCAAGGAATTTGCTCTAATAATCTAGAAGTACGTTAGGATTGTAGCAAATAAGTGAAAGAGAGTAGGCAAGACTAAGTTAGGCTAAGAATAAGGATGAGGATAGAGATAGAGATAAGGATAAGGTAGCAAATAGGGTTACAAGTAATAGAAGCAAGTACTGGTTTAAATCCTATGGTTATAGACTAGATTATTTTTCTAATAACCTAATTCCCTATAACCATGGCTCTGATACCAATCTGTAACACCCCAACCGATGGCGGAAACATCGGGATGCCACGTATTGATGATTGTTCAGTAGCTCATGGTGAATAATAAATTTCATTAAATAATTTAAATGAATTACATACAATTGTTCTAGAATTTGTACATCTAATTGAACAAAACTATACACATATCTTCAAGCATCGAATCAAATCTTCAAGCAAATAGAACCTGAAACATGTTAAGTTGAAAATGTTTTGGGTCAACAAAAGTTGGTGAGAATTACATAGGTTTTTGATAATTGAATAAAAATGTTGTGCAATTCATGTGTCATGTCAATCTAGTCCATATGTGAGAACATACTAGAAATAAATCGAGTGCATAATCAACCCTGATGACTGTTATAATATGATACATACCATACGCTCATGGTCCACTTGAATATGTTATACGATAACAAACACCCACGCAACCTTTGTAGGAGGCACGTATCCGGGTGGGATTGTCAGTCCAATAGATCTATCAATGTATACCGTCGGCTTGTACGGAGTTAATGATTATGCTAGAATGGTGCTTACTCTAATCATGCTCAAGACATAATGCAACATAGAAAACACATAGACACATTGATGATTGAATTGCAATGATAATGTTATAACATGTTTCACCCCAAAAATAGTGATAAATAAAAGGGGCTATGTAAAACTCACCTGAAATTCACCGTGTAAATACTAGCAAGTAGCAACAAGTCTGAACTTGGATTAATTGAACCCTTGTATCCTAATACAAATAAATGATGCCTTAAATTCTAATACAAATAAGCTTGTTTCGTTTCTTGGTTGTAAAGATAGTTTATTCAACTACCTAGACTCGCATTGTAAACAATACGCGTCTTAATGTGTGTATGACTTAACGAACCGATAGTAACTTGGTTTGATTTCTCAGAAATATACGCGTATGTATAGTTGCTTGAAATAAGTGCTTTAATATATTATTCAAGGTCACGTGTTGATGTTATTGATAAAGACGTGTTTTGGCTAAAGAAAATAATACTTGCGTGGCTTGACTCAAAAGTTGACTCGTTTCGCAGATTGGATCGTATTATATATACTTATTAATAAATATAAATATTTCTATTTTTGACGACGTAAGATATGGAAGTTAGAATTAATTTCTAAAATCATAATTTCGTCTACACATAATTATAAACTTGGAAGGTCAATTTGTTTCTTATATTTTATTAAAATTTGGGCAGAGTCTCCTCTGTTTTTGTAAGAAACCAGAGAACGCAAGTCGTCTATTTTATCCCAAAACATCAATTGTCTAAACTAAACAACACCTAATTTGACTAAGCTTTTAGACACGACAATTGATTAACTCGTTAAAACTATAATGTAACAAAAATTATATGCTTGACAAGTAACGCTTATGTATACCTCAACCTTTGATCGTTCTAGTAACAATATATACATACTAACATATTTAGTCATCAATTGGCGACAAAATAATAAATCGACTATTGTTGGACTTGAATAAACGACTAGATAATGTGTTTGTATATGTAAAAGAAATATGGGAATGCGTATGCTCATAAACATAATATAGATTAACCATTCCTTTTTCAAATGTCTCATTACTATTTAGGCGTTTTATTACAAGTACGTTCGGTTCGTTACGCACGTATACACCGTTAATGTTTTCATTTAGAACACACTATATATATATCTATATATTTGTACTCAAAATGAAACAACTAAAAAAGAAAGAAAGAAAACAAGCGCGCGATATACCTTCCCATTTTATGTTTACGAATAGACACGAACTCGTCTCGAAATACGTGTTGACTAGCTTTGACTGCGACCAAGTGTTTGACCAAATCTGGACGTTTGACCAACCGGATCTGACCCGTTGACCAGGTTTGACCGAGCCCGAACACGAACCCAAAACCGAAACTGACCCGATCAACTACACCCGACTAGAGCCAACTTTAGCCGGACCAAACCCGAGTTAACAAGACCCGAACCCGAGCAAAAACTGTTCCGGATAAGACCCGACTTGAACCCGGATCTGGAGCTCGAGGCGACCACCATCAAGAATAAATGATAACCACTCGACTCGACTCGAACCGAGCCACAACCAAAACTGAACCGAGACCCACCATGTAAACCACCCACATCAACGAGACCCACCCCCAACCTGAGAACCATCCCAATCCCGTCTTCAAGCGGCCACCAACACCATTGTGACCACAATCAGACCACAACCTAACGAACCACCACGGCGATTGTCACCATCCCATCGACCATCTCCGGTCATCAACCCACAACCACCGCTGAACCAGCATCATCACCAGACCGGAACACAACCAGAGAATACATCCTGATGTACCTGTTCGGACCTGCAACTCGTACCACCAAACAATTCGAAAACCCGTTTCCGGTTTGTACTGAGGGAGTCTGGATGAAGGGAAGGGGGCCGGTTAGAGGTTTATGGTGAGGGTGGCCCGGATGTGATTGTTGGTGGCGGAGAAGGTGGTCGGCGGCGGCCGCTGAATCTGAGAGAGATGAGAGGAAATGAAGTTAGGGATGATGGAGGGATGATTATAATCTGATGATGAGGACGAACATAGATATCAGGAATCGAGGGGGGGAGGTTGTTGGTTGTTGGCGGCTGCAGAGCTAGAGAGGGAAGAAAGGGAAGGGAGAGAGAGGTGCGGGACTTGTGTACTGCTGCTGCTGTGTATAGGGGTTAGGAAGAAGAAGCTTCAAGGTTAAAGGGAGGAGGAATAATGGGGTTTATGGCTTGGTGGTAGCTAGGGTTATAAGGAAGAAGATTAAGAAAATAGGAGGTAACCTAAGGTGCTTAAATAATAAATAGGTAGGGTTTGGTGTGTAGGTTAGGTGGAATATTATTTCGTATACGGGCCAGTTACCGATCCGGGTCTCGCTTTAAATTTAGCTCGTTCAATCAATAAGATAATTATTTCACATAATTTATTTATATAAACTGACGTAGAACTAGTATTTGGACCCTATATATTTTACTCGTATAAATGTAAATGTATATGCTCGTTAGAACTTTAGGGGTCGTCTAAAATATGAACTAACCAGTATTTTTACTCGTTGCGAGTTGCTAGATCATGTAATTGCAAGTGATGAATAATCTTAGTTCTTAACGTAAGAGAGTGTATTTTAACTAAAAATAATAACTATATTGTTTTGAAATAATAAAATAAAGTAATTATATGAATATATTATTTTAATAATGTTTTAGAAATAGCTGGGCGTTACAATACTCGCTCCTCAAAAGATGCACAAAATCCGCCCAAGGCATAGCAATAGCCTCCCCCAAACCCATATTCTGGGCAGTAGCATTCCACCACGACAATGCAGGCCCCTCAAATGTCGCAATAGCATACTTAACCCGGTCCCTAGCAGGACAGTTACACATCACGAACACAGATTCAACCTTCTCTAGCCATCGGAACAGTCCCACCGCTCCCTCAGTTCCCGCGAAGTTATGGGGCTGACAGTCCCGAAACTTTTTATAAGAACACTGAGGTGGAGGTGGATTGATAGCCATACCTAGGACATGACACACTAATAAATCACAGAGAAGGAACATGACACCCAAGAATGAGACAAAGTCGATAGAAATCAACTTACCACCCATGGCATTAAGCCCAGCCTGGAAAGTAGCCATGGCCATGTTCACTTGCTGCTATAGCAAGTCGTTCAGTTCAGCTTGGGTCATGTTGATGTTACCACGACCACCACCGCCAGCACGGCCACCGCCGCCGCCACCACAACGTCCACCACCACGTGTACCAGACATGATCAGACAATCAAGAAATCGAGGGATTCAGATTCACCTCTAGTGTCAACCACTAGAAGTCACAAGAGTTAACCTAAGGACAAATCCAGGACTGTACATCCAAACTCAAAGTCCACCGGGATTTCCATGCATTTCAGTTTATGATTTCATGTGCACCCGAAATGATAAACTGCTCTACATGGTCCTCCAAATGTACTCCTAGTTCAAACTTCAGTCACCGAATATCGTCATCTAGTAAGGTGTTACGATAGGTGCAATTGTAAGAAAGCAAGTGTGTGCAAGAGTCAACAAGTCAATCCCTTTCTCTTCCAATCCCGAAGAAGAACCCAAGAGTAAGTAAGAACCCAAGTGAGAGTGGATGATGTACACAGAAATATGATGATGATACAAGGACACCCCGAAAAGATTAGTACGTATCCGACTAAGAGACTCAAAGTATGTGACCGTCTAGTGTGTGTGACTCGGCTATAGGCCAGACTCTACATGCAGTCCTAGTTCACTATAACCATTGGCTCTGATACCAATCTGTCACACCCTCAAATTTCCACTACAGGGTTTTACCGCGAGGCGCATAACAAACCAGGATTCAAGTCAACGGTCACAATAAACAACACTATATGAAATACGTAAACCCATAAACAACGATTTTATAAGCGGAAGCATTTAAAGAATTTAATCAGCTACAAACAGTGTTCCAAAGTAATCAAGACACTTATTTCAAAACATGCAACTAAGCCTAGACGCCAATGCAGACCCGTGCGCCTAATCCAACCGATGCTACCTTAGCGACCTGAGAAAACATGCCAAAAGAGACGTCAACATATATAATGCTGGTGAGTTCACCGGTTTGTTCAATATGTTACCAGTGTTGCCAAAATGTTACCATGTCCATACTATATCAATGTTACCAAGTACGCTAGCTAGGCGTATGTTTTATTACTACGATTGGAAAACCATTACTAGACACGTTTAGCAATGTTTAGCAATGTTCAGCCCGAATGTTCAGCATGTTACCAATGTTACCAGTTTGAGACAATATGCACCCGCCCGACCCTCCAAGCCGACGAGTGGGGCAGGTCACGCCCAATAGATCTATCCACATTTCCCCCGTTGTGCATCCCCGCACATTCATGGTTTTCCCTGGGACTTTCAAAGATAGTATAGCAATGGCAAGTTAAAACCATAGTATGATATATGTTACCAAAATAGTTTAGCGCAAGTTTTCTCCCCCAAAAGTTAAAGAAGTAAAAGTGGGGCCGTGAACTCACCTTAGGTTGCGTTCTTCAGTAATATAAGAAAGCCAAGCCCTTGATAATCTCACTACCGGAGATCTATCAAAATGTTCACATAAGTGTTCCGACTAATCACCATAAGGTTATCTAGTCCCCGATTGTCCAGATCGTGACCAACCGACACACTAGACCGACCCGACATCCCGTTGGTGACTCATTACCCTAACTAATCAAGTATACATAGATTACACACAAGGTTCGAGCATAAATCACTTAGTTTGCATCAAAAATCTCATTTTTGATTGTATAGGGTCGAACCAGGAGTTTCAGTTCCACCTTCGCCCCTTTTAAAGCCATGTTCGACCCTTTTAAAGCTACGTTCGACCCATTGTAACAGTTTCGCCCATTACTGTCCAGGCTCGACCCTGGGATTCCACCTTCGACCCCACGACTGGTCGAAGGTGCCCAGGTTCGACCCTGGCAGATTGTTTTTCCCCAAAACGCTTCAAAAACATCCGAAAACATCATCAATCACAGCAGTTAAGTATGAATAACATATCCCCACAAAACCCCACCATTTTGCCCCAAAACCTGTTCATTTTATGCCTTTCCCAAAATGGCAAAAATTATGAAAGTGTCACATCATGCATGAAATCTTTACCCAATTTGGAAACTTTTCGAAATCAATCAATAATCATCTTAAAAATGCTCAGTTTGTCGTGTCTATGAAAACCCCAAAAAGTTCTATTGATCATACTAGCATGCAACGAGCCCTAGCTTTATTAAAATCCCCAAATTAGACATGATATCATCATTCATCTAATTGTAACCTTAACAATCCTAAATTAACATCAATATCAGCCCTAGATCATGTTTCTAGCATTAGTACAACAGCAAATCATTAAACAACACATAATATCACACAATACATAATTAACATATGTTTATTGATATGAAAACCTATGTTTAATGATAGGGTTTAGGTTTAGAAAGATGTTTAAAAGGTTTTTATTGATAAAAACATCATTAGAACAGATCTGGACATTTAGGGTTAGATGAAAACGAATTAAAATGATTTGAAAAGGTTTAGGATTAAGAACACACCTTGGATTCTTGATTTGATGTTGTTTGTAGGTTAGATTATGAAAGACAAGAGCAAAAACTCCTTCCTTAGTGATTAAAATCGTTTGAGAGTGTTTAGAGATGGCTAGGGTTTGTGAAATGGTGAAAAATGACAAAGTGTGGTATTTATACAGTTCCACATTCGCCCCTTGCATGGGGTCGAAGGTGCCACCTTCGTCCCTTTACAAGGTCGAATGAACTGGTCTTGTGGCTAGTTCCAGGTTCGCCCCTTATCCAAGGGTCGAACCAAGGTTCAGTTCCAGGTTCGCCCCTACGCCATAGGTTGAACCAGGACTTGTGTTTTCCAGTTTTGTTATTTAACGCATTTAAACCCCTTCTAACGTATGATCATGCAATTCTAACACATGTTAAGCACATATAGGCACGTATACCCATGTTCACACCTTGTAGCACGTATTCACACGTTATGTTATGTGACACCCCAGGAAAATCCCACATCGGCCGTGGCCAGGAGAGATCCTTGGTTCATAAGTAATGTCTTGCCTCTTAAATCACCAATGCGTTTTGGGGCTTAATGTTAGTGGATGAGAGGAGAACTCCACAGTTAAGCGTGCTCAGGTGGGAGCAATTCCAGGATGGGTGACCTCCTGGGAAGTTTCCACCGGGGCACCCAAAAACAAATCCGTGAGCTCTGGGAGGGCAAAGTGAACAATATTGGTGGTGAGAGGGGCAGGGTGTTACAGATGGTATCAGAGCCACTCCTGTGCCGTTCGGGATGGTGGGTGCATACCTCATCAGGGTCGATGAGACTCTAACCTCATCAGGGATGATGAGACTCTAATAGGGGTGAATTTGACACCCCAGGAAAATCCCACATCGGCTGTTGCCAGGAGAGATCCTTGGTTCATAAGTAATGTCTTGCCTCTTAAATCACCAACGCGTTTTGGGGCTTAATGTTAGTGTATGAGAGGAGAACTCCACAGTTAAGCGTGCTCAGGTGGGAGCAATTCCAGGATGGGTGACCTCTTGGGAAGTTTCCACCGGGGCACCCAAAAACAAATCCGTGAGCTCTGGGAGGGCAAAGCGGACAATATTGGTGGTGAGAGGGGCTGGATGTTACATGTTACACGTGTGTTAATAATCTACTTGTCCTACTTGATTCAGTTCATGTAATTTAACCAACAACGGGACCCGGTACTAGTGTATTCCCAAAATGACTCCCAATGATCCTCCAGATCATTGAACCCTGGACAATCCTATCATAATCCAACTCAACTAACCTAGTTAAGTCCGTTTATAAATGTTTCTTGCTAAGGTAGACTTATGTTTTACTAAAATTTTTAAGCCGAACATGTTGGGTGTCTCATCCCCCAGTCTAGTGAAGCAAGAGTTAATCAGAAAACTCAACATGGGACACTTGTTTAGTCATACAACACCCGGACTGTAACACCCCAACCGATGGCGGAAACATCGAGGTGTCACGTAAGAATGAGTATACAGTAGCACATGGTAACCAAATTTTAATTGAAATAAAAATTTAAAGTGTAAATATCCAAAAATGGAAATACATAATAAGTTTCAATGTGGAAATCTAATACATCACAAAGACCAAACAAGCATAGACTTCACATTGTCTTCTCATGAAAATACTCTAGCCTTCATGCATCATTATTTCCTGTTGAGTTGTAAAAATGGGGGGGGGGGTCAACTAGAAGTTGGTGAGAATACATAATCCATGTTAAGCAAATAGTTTAAGTATAAAAGTTTAGCAATTCATATGTCTATCGTAAGTTTAAGTCTACATGAATAAGCATAATATGTTGAATCGACATTATCAAACCTACGACTAGTTTAGGTCCATCCCGTCATCCACGGTTCACCTTAATAATATGTTGTAACGATAACAATCACCCACGCTACCTATGTAGGAGGTACACGTATCCGGGTGGGATTGTCAATCCAATAGATCTATTATTGAGTATCGCCGGCTTGGCCATAGCTAATGATTATGTAATGTTGAAACTCATTGAAACTGTTGTTGTTGTCTAATTCATGAGGCATTAAAGTTTACAACTAGACATGCATGTAGAATTGCTTAAGTAAAATGTTGCAAGTATAAAGAATCGCATAAACATGGTTACGTAAACTCGCCTTAGTATAGTATTAAGTCTTGAGAAATAGTATGAGTGTAGCCCAAAAGATTGCCAAGTATTACCCTATGTATAAGGTAACAAATAAGTCTAAGTCTATCTAGTCTACAAGTATATTCCAGGGTTTCGATTTGGGGATAACATTTGTTGGATTAATAATAAAATGTTTTAATAAATAAAGGGAAATTTGATAATTAAATAAATGAAAGTATTTTTATAAAATTTGAATTTAGGAGGGTCACAATAATGTGTTTAAAGTATAAAAATAATTTTTATAAAATTATTTTCTTTAAAATAGAATATTAAATCTATTTATTACAAATTGTCAAAATTTAACTTTAATATTTAAAAATTCTAAAATTAAAGAATTAATAGATTAAAAATTATAATTCTGTTCCAAATATTCAGAAATAATTTATATAAAATTTTGGTGCAAAAATGTTGAAAAATGAATTTATTATGATTTAATTATGATTAAAACTAACAAAATTGATTAAAAATATTAAATAAATGATTTTTCAGAAATAAAAATCATTTCAGAAAATTTTATTGTTATAAAACTTTAGAATAATTTTTGTGGAAATTTATAAGATTGTTTTGATATTTTTATAGAATTTTATAAATAAATTTTTGAAAACTAAAATTTGTATGTTAAACTTTTTCATCAGATTAATACAAAATAATTTTTGTAGAATTTTTAAAAGTGTTTTAGTATTTTAAAATGAATTTATAAAATATAAGCAATATATATATATATATATATATATATATATATAGTTCATTGTTTCAAAAACAAAGAAAAAAAGAAAAGAATTGATGCGGCTGCCAGGGTTCGAACCCGCGTGGCCGGTTCAGAAAGCACCAAGCACAACCACTTGGTCCAGACCAGTGGTTGTGCTTGGTTTCAGTTGAATTAATATATATAACAGATGCAAAACAGTTATCTTCCCCAAATTGATGTTCGAACCCTAAATTTTGCAATTGGCCAATTCACACAACATTAACCCAATTAACCTTAGGGTTAATCTTGTGTGGATGCCGAACAATAAATCCCACAGAAAAGATGTTACTTACAAACACGTATTAATCACGAACGATCGGTCAAAGCTTAAAGTCAAAAACGCGATCAAAATAACCAGAACAGAAGATTATTAAGTGGAATTGGGGGTTGAGAAAGATAGATTGGCGAGTTCTGATCGTCCAGGAATGTCCAATTTATAGGGTAATGGTCTGGATTGATGAATTGGAAGGTTTGACCTTGATATTAACGCGTGACGTCAATTTAAGCATAATTGGAATGATTTACACGGCAATTGATTGTGTGTTGACTCGTAGATGGCCGATAATCATGAAATCATTCCTTTCATGGATCAATTACGCGTTTAAGATTGATAATTATAGATGTTGGCTGTCACAGTTGACTTTCCATGTCAACTGTGAAGGGCCAAAGTCGGGTTAAATATAATATAAACTGGAAAAGAAACGAGATGGTTGTGTGGATCAGTTGGTTAAGACGTGGTGTATATTTGAACCGGCTTGGGCGCGGGTTCGAGTCCCGGCCCAAGCAAATTATTTTTTTGGATAATTATCACATATATATATATAAGTATATTATATATAATTAATATAGTATTAGGGTTCCCAAAATGTCACAATAATAATAAAATGCGAACAATAATGATAGAACTTGACGTTTTTATTAAAGATGATACGTAACGTACAAGTATAAATGCGTAATGTTACACGGACAATCATCAAACAAGCATTCAAAGAGGTAACCACACCCTAACACATGGTAATCTCTCCCTAACACATGTGAACAAGTCTTACACACTACCATATGTTAACCTATGATGGTAATAACCCCCTATGTTTACTTCATATCACATGTGGACAAAGTAACAAGTAACTATGTTAAGATACACAAAATACATGTTGATGTCGTCATCAAAAGGCATGGAACCTAACCGACCCTTACCATTATAAACCCGGTCGATATTCCTATATCAAAGGAAAACAAGAGGCTATTTAATGGACACCATGTACAATTACAATACTATAAACATATGTATAGGCCGTTTAACTCACAAAATATGATAAGTCTCGGATCATAATAAAGCTATTTATCATGGAACTTCACAAACCATGCTCACATGTACATATATACATACGACACCACACATATATCACTATGTATACATACCTACTCGACTACCTACACAAGTTTACACATGACTAGGCTATCTTACAATCTTTGACACCATTCCCCTTTACTCTTGACTTCGGCGAAGCTTCACAAAGCAACAAGAAGTCCATGACAAGCCTGTGAGTTATACCAAAGTGATAACCTACCTTTTACTATTTTTACATTTTCGGAGGATAAACATGCTACGATTCTAGTTCAAGATACAAAGGTAGAGTTAATTCTATCGTGACTGTCATGTGGAACCTGAGACATTTCGGTTCATGAGCTCACTAGTCCTCGTACAACATTTACTGTAACCATTAGCTATCAAAATCCATGGAACACTTTAATAGATCTATTGGGTTGACACCCCCACTCTTGGTTAGTCGCTCTAACCGGCTACATACAAAGGAGTGTCAGTATTCTACTATATATACATTGTCTTTAGTGTACAATGCACCACGAGGCATAACAGTCAAGAGGTTTGGTTACGGGACTCATGGTTTGCACAGTATTCATTTGCTTAGCTAGCTCATGATTGGTCATACATGGATTACACAAGTTTTTCACATAGTACATTCAAACCTGTAAACTCACCGACATTATTGTTGATAAAATCTTTGTGCATGTTTTTCAGGTAACTAAATGACGAGCCATGGAGATTTGGGAGAAGGGTTTGAGCAAGCACTTGGTGGTACCTCATTGGCATGGGTTTTGTCAGTCCCGTGATGTTTAAGTTTTAGTTTCATGAATTCAGACACTATTTTGTTTTTAAGACAATGTTATTTTGAATAATTTACAACAATATCCATCCTTTGATGGTACTATTTTAATAAATATGTGTGTTGCTTCAACCTTGTGCTTGAAAATCTTTCGATGGTCGCATTCCCGTGTTTCCGCCTTGGCGGGGTGTAACAGATTGGTATCAGAGCATAAGGTTATAGCGAACTAAGATTCTTTTGAGTCAACTATAACTTGAAACATATTTCGAAACTTTTTCACAAAGTACCACTCCATCTTGCCTTCCACCTCTCAAATCTTAAGCATGCTCCACAAAGACATACGGGTACACTCCATCATGGTCATTACCATTGACCTTACTTCTCCGTCAGATTTCAATCCTGACTACTTGGTGGACGACCCTCCGGAGAAAGACCTACCCCTTACCCAGCCATCCCCTGTCCCCGATTCCCCTCATCATGGATGTGGGTGGATTTTCAGACTCAGAGATGGATATAGACCCTCCTCTAGTTATGAGGCGTGCCTCCGATGATGACACGGATGATGACGCCCAACCTTCTCTAGCTTCCCCAGACACTCACCCTTAGTGACCCCTCCTGTTTCTTACCCTCCAACCAGCCTTAACCCCTTCTTTCGCCTTGACACCTCGAGACGTACACTCACGAAGTGTATACCCCGAAAGAGAGTACGTCCAGCTCTTGTCATCGCCATACCTGCCCGAGCCCCGATTTTCCCTTTACCCGCTGACCCTATCCCGACCAGCGAGCCTACCCAGCCTACTGACCCCATACCGGAGCCCCTAGCGATGGAGATATGTGAGCCGAGACCCGAGCCACCGAAGAGGCTGAAGCGGCGCTCTCAGGCCCGCAAGCGGCCTTTCCTTCCCAGTCTCACTAGCAATTTAGCACATAGGGATGAGGAGGATGATCCCGAGGCTATGATCTTGGGAGACTCATCCAGGAGACCCCTTTATACAGAGCGTGGCAGCATTATATCCCACGATGTGCAGCTGGTAGCATTGGGAGACCGCATCTGGGAGCTTGAGGGTCAGCTATCCAAGGCCGAGCAGGGGAGACTGTCTGCTGTGATGGAGAGAGCTGAGATGGGGAGACGTGTAGAGATGTTAGAGAAGAGGATGGCAGAGACTGATCGGTGTATGAGGGAGGCGATCATTTCTCTTGCTGCTGCTTTTCCACCACCTTCTTAGATATTATGATTATGCTTGTGTTGTTTTATGGTATTATGATACGATGTTTAACCAAACTAATTGCGGTTCGACCACCCATTTTGAGTACTAAAACTCGATCATTTTGGTTTCATGTATGGGTTATGATATCATCACATGTTGATTATCCTATTCACTTATGGATGTGATTTAATTACTATGCATAGTTGTGTTGGTTATTATATGATTGCATATATGTACATCACATATGTTTGTTGTGTTCTTTCCTCTTAGTTATGCAAACCCGACAGTCAGCGCGAACAATCGATGGCGGACCACTACCAGCCACTCCCGCCGAGTTAGCTAGGGTAATTGCCGAGGCAATTTCTCAACACGATGCTGCCCGAGCTGACTCCAGTGGAGCTCAGGGGGTATCGGTTGCCGATAAGGAAGTGAAACAGATCACGAGGTTGAAAACTCTATTCATTGCTGTTCGTACAAAACCTTCATGGCATGCAAGCCATGGAATTGTCCGATGGATAGAGAAGACCGAATCAGTCCTCGACATAAGTGGTTGCTCCAAGGATCAAAAGGTGAAGTACTCCACTTGTACCTTTCAGGATGAAGCCCTTACCTGGTGGAACCTGCAAGTGCAAACCCTAGGCAGAGAAACGACATACAACCTTGCTTGGGCCGATCTCAAAACGCTGCTCATGGAAAAGTACTGCCCGAGGAGTAAGCTACAGAAGCTGGAGGCAAAATTCTGGAATCCTGCCATGGTGGATGCCACGTGACTGCATATACCACTTGTTTTCATGAACTCTCTCGACTAGTCCCTCACAAGGTCACGCCTGAATACAAAAGAGTCGAGCGGTATATCTGGGGTCTATCTCCAAAGATCCGTAGTATGGTCACTGCATCGGCACCCTCCACTATCCAGGCTGCAGTTACTTTAGCCCACAGTTTGACTGACGACGCTGTTCGCATGGGTTCGCTGAACCAAAAGGTTGCAGTTGTTAGTGAGAGTTCGGGGAACAAGTGCAAACGTTCCGACAACCGGAAAGGTAAGAACTCCTCTCACAAGCCACAAGATGCCGTGAAAGTCTTTGCTGCCACAACTGCTGAGGAGCCCAAACGCAAATACAACGGGCCCCATCCTCATTGCAGCAAATGCAACTACCATCACATGGGTACCTCGGAAAGCATCTTGTGCAAAAACTTTAACCGTCGTGGTCATTCAACCGCCAACTGCAAGGCCAAAGCCACAAACACTCCTCCTGCCAAAAACGAGTGTTTCGAATGTGGTGCGACTGGACATTTCCAAAACGACTGTCCCAAGGCCAAGGACCAAGCCCGTGGTAGAGCGTTCGTGCTGGGAGCCAACGAAGCACGTGATGATCCTAACGTGGTTACGGGTACGTTTCTCCTTAACAACCATTTTGCATCGGTGCTATTTGACTTAGGCGCTGATTTTAGCTTTGTGTCCACCAACTTTAAGAAATCCCTTGGATTAGAATCTAGTAAGTTGGAAACACGTTATACCATAGAATTGGCTAATGGTAAGTTAATCTCGTCTGAGGAAGTTGTTAGGGACTGTGTTCTAGTACTTGAAGACCATGATTTCCATATCGATTTACTGCCTATTCGATTGGGTAGTTTTGATGTCGTCATTGGCATGGATTGGTTATCCAAACATCGTGTAGAGATCGTCTGTCTCGAGAAGTTGGTTCGAATCCCTTTGTTAAATGGTGAAACCCTTTTGATTCGAGGAAAACAAGGTGTACCCACTCTTCCAGTCATATCCTGCATCAAGGCACAGAAATGTTTAAGGAAAGGTTGTGTCGCATTTTTGGCACATGCCGTTTAACAGAAGGCCAAAGATCGGAAACTCGTGGACATACCGGTGGTGCGAGACTTTCCCGAAGTCTTTCCAGAAGACTTGCCTAGACATCCACCACCACAACAGGTCGAGTTTCGTATTGATCTTGTCCCGGGAGCTGCTCTAGTAGCCCGCACTCCGTATCGTCTAGCACCGTTCGAAATGCAGGAACTGTCTAACCAACTTCAGGAGTTGTTGGAGAAAGGTTTCATTCGTCCGAGCTTTTCTCCGTGGGGAGCACTAATCCTATTCGTGAAGAAGAAGGATGGAAGTTTCCGTATGTGCATTGACTCCCGAGAACTGAACAAGCTGACCATCAAGAACAAGTATCCGTTGCCAAGAATCGATGATATGTTAGACCAGTTGCAGGGTTCCAGCTACTACTCGAAGATCGACCCGCGCTCGGGATATCATCAGTTGTGGATTCAGGAAGCTGACATTCTGAAGACTGCATTCCGAACTCGTTATGGGCATTATGAATTCCTAGTCATGCCGTTTGGGTTAACGAATGCTCCTGCTGTTTTCATGGATCTCATGAATCGAGTCTGCAAGCCCCACCTGGACAAGTTCGTAATTGTCTTCATTGATGACATCTTAATCTACTTGCGAACTCAAAAAGAGCACAAACATCATCTTCAATTGATTTTGGAATTGCTCAAGAACGAGAAACCGTTTGCCAAATTCTCGAAATGCGAGTTCTGGATTCGAGAAGTCCATTTCCTTGGTCATGTTGTGAACGAGAAGGGTATACAAGTTGATCCCACAAAGATTGAAGGAATCAAGGATTGGGCTGCACCCAAGATACCGACTGAAGTGCGACAATTTCTGGGATTAGCTGGTTATTATCGACGGTTAATCAAAAATTTCTCCAAGATTGCCGAGCCATTTACTGTCTTGACACAGAGGGATAAGAAGTTCGATTGGGGAATCAAGCACGAGAATGCGTTCCAAGTTATGAAGGACTATTTGTGCAGTGCTCCGATTCTTTCTCTTCCTGAAGGTACCGATGATTTTGTAGTTTACTGCGATGCTTCTCATCAAGGTCTTGGATGCGTACTCATGCAAAGGAATAAGGTCATTGCCTATGCATCCCGACAACTCAAAATTCATGAGAAGAATTACACCACTCATGACTTAGAGTTAGGTGCAGTGATCTTTGTCCTCAAAATTTGGAGGCACTACCTTTATGGCACTAAGTGCACCATTTTCACTGATCATAAGAGCTTGCAACACATCTTCAACCAGAAGGAATTGAACATGCGGCAACGTAGATGGGTTGAGTTGTTGAACGACTACGACTGATTAAATACCATCCGGGGAAAGCCAACGTTGTAGCTGACGCCTTGAGCTGGAAGGAACGAGTTAAGACCCTGCGTGTGCGTGCGCTAGGTTTGACCATCCATACGAAACTCACTACCCGTATCCGTGACGCTCAGCAGGAAGCTCTGAAAGATGAAAATCTGAAGAATAAGTTGTTATTCAAGATGGTTAATCTGTTGGAACCAAGATCTGGCGGCATAGTTTATTTTGCCAATCGGATCTGGGTGCCACGTTTTGGTGGTTTACGTTATTTAATTCTTGAAGAGGCCCACAAGTCTAGGTACTCGGTCCATCCCGGAGCTGACAAGATGTACAAGGATGTGAAGGAACTTTACTCGTGGCCAACCTTAAAGGTGAAATCGCCACGTACGTCAGCCGATGCCTTACCTGTTCAAAGGTCAAAGCCGAGTATCAGAAACCGTCCGGTTTGCTTCAGCAACCAGAAATTCCTGTTTGGAAATAGGAACAGATCTCCATGGACTTCATCACCAAACTACCTATGACGTCCAGTGGTCACGACACAATTTGGGTAATTGTTGACAGGTTGACTAAGTCCGCACATTTCATGCCGATCAAGGAAACTGACAAATTAAAGAAACTCGCCAAGTTATACATCAAAGAGATTGTAACTAGGCATGGTGTGCCTGTTTCAATCATTTCCGACCAAGACAGTCGATTTACTTCCCGATTCTGGCAAACATTGATGGACGCATTAGGCTCTCGCTTAGACATGAGCACAGCTTATCATCCACAAACCGATGGCCAGAGCGAATGTACAATTCAAACATTGGAAGACATGCTTCGGGCATGCGTAATCGATTTCGGTGGAAACTGGGATTCTCATTTACCGTTGGTTGAGTTCTCTTACAATAACAGTTACCACACTAGTATCAAGGCTGCCCCATTTGAAGCCATATATGGACGTATGTGTAGATCCTCTTTGTGTTGGGCAGAAGTTGGAGACAAATACTTGACTGGCCATTAGCTCATTCAAGAGACCACTGATAAGATCTTTCAAATCCGTGATCGCTTGAAAGCTGCTCGAGATCGTCAAAAGAGCTACGTTAATTGCGGTCGCAAACCACTTGAATTTCAGGTTGGTGATAAGGTAATCTTGAAACTCTCACCCTGGAAGGGTGTACCACGGTTTGGTAAACGTGGAAAACTTAATCCCCGATACATAGGCCCATTAGAAATACTTTCTAGGGTTGGTCCTGTGGCATACAAGCTCAAGTTACCAGAAGAGCTAAGTGGTGTTCATGACACTTTCCACGTATCCAATCTAAAGAAGTGTTTTTCTGACGAATCTTCGATCATTCCTCCCGAGGAAATTCACATCGATGATCAGCTCCACTTCGTTGAGGAGCCAATCAAGGTAACTGATCGGAAAGTCCAGAAATTGAGAAGGAGCCGCACTAAACTTGTGAAAGTCAGATGGAATGCAAAGCGTGGTCCCGAGTTTACATGGGAACGCGAAGACCAAGAGAGACGCAAGTATCCAGCTCTTTTTCCTAAGACCACTGAGACTAGTAGGAAAACTCGATTTCGCGGACGAAATTCCAAAACAAGGGAAGAATGTGACAACAGTCAAGGAACCAGGTCAACATCCATACGCTTTTCATTTACTATTGTCATTATATGTGCATCCTTATACATTTTGCATACACTATACCCCCCAGTCTAGTGAAGCAAGAGTTAATCAGAAAACTCAACATGGGACACTTGTTTAGTCATACAACACCCGGACAATCATCAAACAAGCATTCAAAGAGGTTACCACACCCTAACACATGGTAATCTCTCCATAACACATGCGAACGAATCTTACACACTACCATATGTTTACCTATGATGGTAATACCCCCCTATGGTAACTTCCTACCACATGTGAACAGAGTAACAAGTAACTATGTTAAGATACACAAAATACATGTTGATGTCATCATCAAAAGGCACGGAACCTAACCGACCCTTGCCATTATAAACCCGGACGATATTCCTATATTAAAGGATAACAAGAGGCTATTTAATGGACACCATGTACAATTACAATACTATTAACATATGTATAGGCCGATTAACTCACAAAATATGATAAGTCTTGGATCATTATAAAGCTATTTATCATGGAACTTCACAAACCATGCTCACATGTACATATATACATATGGTACCTCACATATATCACTATGTATACATACATACTCGACTACCTACACAAGTATACACATGACTAGTGTATCTTACAACCTATGACACCTTTCCCCTCTGCTCTTGACTTCGACGAAGCTTCACAAAGCAACACAAAGTCCATGACAAGCCTAAGAGTTATACCAAAGTGATAACCTACCTTTTGATCTTACACAATCCCATGCATGATCATAACTTAAATTAGAAACTTCCTTGTAAACTCTAGCCGATTTCCCACAACCATGTCATGTATTTATCACCCTAAACCTTCCAAACATTTCACCTATTTAGTAAAACACTAATCTCACTTCAACTTCCTAGGACTACTACACTATCCTAACTAGAAACAAACAAACATTCCTACACTACTTGTAATTTGCGGCACTAGTGAAAACTCAAGGACATATGGAGACAATCTTGGAACTAGGAAATGTCACTATCCATGCTAAAACCTTAGCCTACTCATAGCCGAGTCTATGCAAGGAAAGCAAGGTATGAATCGGATCCAACTCACTCCCTTGTATGATGTCATGGAACTAGAAGGAGGATGAGGTAAACACTTGCACCCTTTTGGTAAGAGACACTAATATGACAAGCCCTCCTCAAAGTCAACCTTTCCTAATCCTCCTAACACTCTAGAAATCGACTATGAAAAGAAGACAATCATGTCATCCTACTTTACACCTTTTAGTGATCCTAAACATAAGACTATACACTAACCAAGGTGATAAACCTTTCCTCTTTATGCTCTTGTCCTTACCTTGGCCGATACTATATAAAGGGAGCACCACACTTGGGAATAATCACACCAATTCTTGCAACACTCTCACTATACACACTCTATCTCTCTCTCAGCCACCCCAAGATCACCACCGAAGCCACTAGAGGAGCAAGATGATTGGCCCACCTTGAATCAACTAGGTATGTACACTAAACCTCCTTTCCTTCGACTCCCTACACCCTCGGCCCTATTGTGAACCCAACATCTAAGTGTATTGATCATATTAATCTGCTCACATCACTCTAGTAATCGGATAACACATATATGATCAAGTTAGTATCACAATGCACACATTGTTTCCCTAATGCATTTAATCGATCACCTTGTCAAGAGAACATTGTAGTTAGACTATCGGCCTCATGATAAGAAAACATTTTGGATCAAACCTCACATAACTAACCCGTTTGGAATCATTTTTGTATAGAAAACTTGTTTAGTTGTGTTTTGAGATAAGAACTCCTAATCAAAGCGTTATAATCGTTCTCTCACAAGATCACACGACCACAAACCTTTTAACGGACCAAGGGTATCTTGACAAAGCTATGATCGGCCAAGATTAGACCTCTAAGTGAGCAATCATGAGGCCACGTGAGGTGTTATAATCGGCTACCTTTACTAACACATGTTAAGTTCAAATGAAACACATGTTAGTTCACGTTTAAACATATTTAAGGCTTAACACGTGAAAGAACATGCTACGATTTTACATTTCGGGGGATAAACAGGTGAGTTTCACGGCCCCAATTTACTATTTTTACATTTCGGGGGATAAACATGCTACGATTCTAGTTCAAGATACAAAGGTAGTGTTAATTCTATCGTGACTGCCATGTGGAACATGAGACATTTCGGTTCATGAGCTCAGTAGTCCTCGTACAACATTTACTTTAACCATTAGCTATCAAAAGCCATGGAACACTTTAATAGATCTATTGGGTTGACACCCCCACTCTTGGTTAGTCGCTCTAATCGGTTACATACAAATGAGTGTTAGTATTCTACTATATATACATTGTCTTTAGTGTACAATGCTCCACGAGGCATAACAGTCAAGAGGTTTGGTTACGAGACTCATGGTTTGCACAGTAATCATTTGCTTAGCTTCCTCATGATTGGTCATACACGGATTACACAAGTTTTTCATATAGTACATTCAAACCTGTGAACTCACCGACATTATTGTTGATAAAATCTTTGTGCATGTTTTTCAGGTAACTAAATGACGAGCCATGGAGATTTGGGAGAGGGGTTTGAGCAAGCACTTGGTGGTACCTCATTGGCATGGGTTTTGTCAGTCCCGTGATGTTTAAGTTTCAGTTTCATGAATTCAGACACTATTTTGTTTTTAAGACAATGTTATTTTGAATAATTTACGACAATATTCATCCTTTGATGGTACTATTTTAATAAATATGTGTGTTGCTTGAACCTTGTGCTTGAAAATTTTTCGATGGTCGCATTCCCGTGTTTCCGCCTTGGCGGGGTGTGACAATAGGGGTTGAGAGTGTGGGTTTAGCACGCACTACTTGTGGACATGATTATGGGACCATAAAACTTTTAAAACTTTGTTTTTATTTTGTTAAAACAATGTTTACTTTTATTTCGCTTCATCTTGGTTGAACATGTTTTTAAACTTTCTTGGACCTTGAAACCTAAATATGTTTGACTAGAGGATGGTTTCAATGTAACGACCGAACGAATAAACCTTCTATAATCTATAATTAATTAACATCTAATATTAATTAAGTTAATCCGGCCCAATGGAATCGGCCCAATAGATTAAGCCCACTCGATAATATAGGCCCAACACCTATTAACTTAATAATTGGATTTTAATAGTGAAAGCCCAACAATTGTTCAGCCTATTTAATTACCTCGGCCCATAAAGACCATTCGGCCCAATACCCCTTTTTGCCTATTAAGACTATCCGGCCCATTATCCACCATGTGTTCATCTTCTTATTACAACCCTTCTCTGCTTATATCTTACGCACCCTTACACCTGCGCAAGACTTCTTCTTCACTTACACTACATCAATATTACCCCAACTCATAATATACATATACACATATCTTGTTATACACTGAGATAGAGAGAGAGATTAAGAGAGAGAAAGGGATGAGAGAGAGTGAAGCAAGAAAGGAAATGACCGGAGGTTTAACCCAGCTCGTCTTCTCCGACCAAACACCGGCTCCGACACCGGTCATCTTCTCCGGCGAGGCAACTAATACCATCTTTACCCTCCGGTTGTCTTCTCCAGCCGAACTCCATCTCCAGCCAGTTATGTTAGCCAGCAACCAAACAGTAACCTTTCCTTTCCTTGTCGTCTTCTCCGGCAGTTTTCCATCACCAGCAACAACCGGTTACACAGCCATCTCTCGTCCTCATCGTAACCCAGTTATAACCATCCAACTAGCTCTTGAATCACAATAACATCTCCGGTCACTCTTATTTATAATTAACATGATCTTGATCGTACCCGACAAACCACCACTTCCATCTCCGGTTAACCGTTGGTCATGTCAGACAACCATAATAATTACCCAACTGATTTCCAACCAACCTCTGTTAACCGTTCCTCTTTATAAACATGTGTATATATATTGTATGTATACATGTGTATATCGGAATAGAGGTATGATATATCTCTGTTTAACCAAGGTCCGAGTTACTCCCCGACTATTCATCCTCTCCAACCAGTCACGTCGTTCACAATTCTAGGTGGTTCCATGCAGTTCCAGGTGGTTCTATGTCGTTCCCGGTGGTTTCAGGTGGTTCCAGGCGGTTTCATGTTGTGTCTCAGACTCTCAGCAAGTTTCAGCGAAAGTGGTTCATGGATGTTGCAAACTGGTTGATTCAGCTTACGCATGGAAACTAAAAGGTTGCTAATTATTATTATTATTATTATTATTATTATTATTATTATTATTATTATTATTATTATTATTATTATTATTATTATTATTATTATATAAACGTGGAACGAGAGGGACAATAATATTAACCCGACAATATTAACCGGATAACTATAAGTATTTATATATAAAAGAATATAAAAGGATATAATATTAAAGGATTGTCCCCCACAGTATCACGTGTATAAGCATTGCACGTATTAATGATTATAAAATATAATAGGTACAGTTTATTTGGAGATTATATCGTTAAGGAATAGTCTACAGGATCTGGGAGAATATAATAGAGGTGAGTACATGACCCTTTCCCTTAAAAGCCTTTGGGCTGATTACATGCTTGTTTATTCGTTATCAAAGTATTTCATATGGTTTATATTATAAACGTGTTATCGAGTTGTTAATAGAAATAATAGAACTCGGTCGAATAGAAACTACGTAGGATGGATCCATTCGGTATCATAGAGTATAGCCTGGACCAATTAGAGGTTACGGGACCATTATAATCGATCTATACTCACGGGAATATATTTATCTAAACCAAGTAGAGGTTTAGAACCACAATAAGCATTTGTATTGTGCTTCATCGATAATATATCCCACCATAGAATGACCGAACCTTATAGAAAGAGTTGTATGATCGTTAAACTCGAGTTATTATTATAATATGTCTAAATTCGGCATGTCTCACTAGTATGAAAATACTAATGTACTTTAAGCATGTTGTCAGGTATTATTAAAGAGCAAGCCGAAGAATAGAAGATCTGGATAAGAAGAGGATACTATGGTTACATTTTATGTATTTCATCGGTATTGAAATCCAGTTTAATGTAATCATTACCATTAAACCTGTTAATGCTAATCCACTGCGCCACCTGGGTCGTTACAGGTGGTATCAGAGCAACAGGTTTAACTAATAGAAATCCTCTTCTGATCCAGATCAACCAAAAGTATATTAGAAAGAAATATATGTTAATAGAAATTATAAGAAAGTATAGAAAAATTATCGAGGAAAATTACTAGAATAATATTGTGAGGTAAATTGACAATTTTTAATGGCCAGAAAATTGTGAATTTACAGGCAAGATTGAATTCTAGAAAATTCTTTGGTAATACCAAAAGATATAAAATAATAGAAATACAAGAAATACGAATAAACCAGAATTTTATGAAGTATAAATAAGTATTATAGAAATATCCTTTCGATCTCTCATATTAGTTAAAAGAATATAAGAGCAACATGTTAAGAATAAGAATATAATTCTATATCTTATCATATGAAAAGTTATCAAATCTTTTATATCTACTTGAAAGATAAGATAATTAGAAGAATTCAAAATATATCAGAAGAAATTTATGTTTAAAAGTATTCGAATCAAACATAATTAGAAGAAAAATAAATGACTAATAAAGAAAATTTATAAATCTGTACAAGTATTGTACTCCCACTTGAGCATTCCTATGATCAAGTTTCTAAAAAGATATGATTCTCCCGACGAAATTCATTATATCTGCCGCTTATACGGATTCCCTCCCGATGAAAATCAAGCGAATATAAATATAATTATAAGAATATACTATTTCGTATAATCTATCATTTGAAACCATCAGTATAAATATTTCCACAAAATATATCCGGAAATATATATAATTCTTTCTAAACGTTGTTCTATCCGCTTTGCAAGATCATTTCTCGAATCTAGAAAAATATTTTCAACTCCGAAATCTTATAATAAGTTGATAAAAGAATATTAGAATCCAATTTATATTATTAAGAAATAATATAAGTGTCATCCCGATCATAACGAATCAATAGAAGTAAGATTAAAGCTTATATTAAACCAAGACATTTAAAAGATACTTCCATTCCATCCGAAACAAGGTTTAAAAGTCCGGCTCGTTAGATTCGAAGTGTCACATGAAGACTTCCTTGTGTTTCAATTCGAAACCCGATCGGTATACAATTTGAAACAAATTGTATAGTTTAAAATTCAACTCGTTGAACGTAAGGTTTCACCTGAAGATTTCTTAGTATTCCAATCTGAAAACATATCAGCATACAATCTCTATATAATCCCGTTCCTTTCCAAAGGTTTTGGAATTCCTAGTATGATGAGACACGTACAATTTGAAGGGATGAGCCCTGTATCTTGAATTTTCAGTCTAAGGTTAACATTCCTTCGTGTTTAGCTCGATATCAAGTCTTAAAACTCTTCAAATAACTTTTGATTCTATCACGAGTTATTCCCTGACTTTATTCGTAATATAAACATTCACAATTTTGTTTATCGCCAAGTTTAAAAGATCGATTATATAATTTTATTTATGATTATCAACGACTTAGTATTACTAATTCATTACCTCAGAAATCCTATAAAGTATCCCAACCTGTTCAGTTGAACTTTTATCACTTTAACATCAAAAGTTAAAACTCGATCTTAACGACTTTATACCTCGGTTATCAGCACTATTGTTAATCGTTACTCCGAAATTCTATAAACAATCCCCACCAGATTGTTATTACTACTCAAACTCAGTATATTATATTCTTTACTTCATAGAATAACACTTATGTCAAACTACTTCATATCTTTTCAGTAAGACTCTACAATCTACTGAAAATGATTAAGTCATTTATATCTGACTTACGATACTTTGGTTTTCTTTAAAAACCAGTATTCGAGTAGTAAACTCCAACCAGAATATTAGCCTCACAGATAATCTAACGACATGTTAATTTTTGGAAATTTATGAGTCTCTCTGAGACAAATTAAGTTTTCAAACATGGAGTTGGTTATTTATTCTAAGAATATAAAGGAAAATATGTATATCCTAGAGTATATCTATTTTCTTTGTATCATTCAAATAATATTGGAAATCAAGTTCGAAGACTTGAACATCCAGTAAAATTTTGAGAAAGTTTGAAACGATACTACATCAATGGTACTACCACTATCATCCGTTAAAGAAATTTGGAGAAGTTTGTGGACGATTATCATACTCAGTATCCTTAATCATTGAGTCACGAAACCTGAAACTTTTGACAATATGATAAGAGAATTTGATTTATAAAAAGGTGTAATATATCGTGATGATAAACCACCGTCTATAAATCGAAATCCTGTAAAACATGCACGTCCATGGCAGCCTAGACCTCAAAAATCCAAAGCTCTTTATAATCATACTCATCTATATACAGAATTGATTAAAAGCTAGTAATCAAATCAGTACATAGAATCCAAGATGGCTGTATGTTCTCTATGCATTCCCTGGGGTAAAAGAAATCCGGACCCTTAGGAGAGGTATATCCGGACGTTTCCACAGGATTCTGTATAGGGACATAGGATACTATAAAGGAAAAGACGCATTATCTAATGTTGGAGAGAATTCTTGTACTTTCCAGTACAGATGTTGCTAATACTTTGAGAATAGTATCAAGAAATCTTTTAGTTTGGTCAACACAATATCTATATTTATTTGATATAAGAATGACCTACTCTAAAAAGTATCTTACTAATGGATTGACTTCCTTCGGTCATATTCTAATCATTTCGCATCGATAAGAGAATTCTATCGTTCGAATATACTATAAATATCCTACATGATAGGGATCATTTTCCAGTATATACTCGAATGTTTCCTGACAGGTCTCCTGAGATAGATTATTCTCAATATCATGAATTATTGTTCTTAGTCTTTATAATCCTAGTGTATTGAAGGATATTTAATATAAGAGTTACTCATTAAGTCAGCCTGGTTCGATCACAATCTGACCATTTTCAATAGAAAAACTTATCACGATCATTTCCATATATAGAGAATAAGTATTAATTCTCTTTCCAGTGTATATATATATATATATATATATATGTATGACATTGATGAAGTATTCCTAGATAGTTCTCTTGACATTATATAAGTTTCGATTTACTATCTTCAAGGATCTTTGTTTTGTAAAGGATTCTATTTCATAAAATCCTTTGAGAATTATTTACGCGTCAAATATATTTCACTCAAATAAAGATGATCCTTCTTAATAACCTATTTTATACGGTTATTTATGTGAGTTTTCTGCAAAATTTAATCTCAGCCCGAATATTTAATACAGCTCGAAAATATCTACAGCTCGCTATTCTCGAAAATAATCGTTTATACTTATTAAACTCGAAGCAGCGGATAGATTATATGAAACAAATAGAAGTATCTATACCATTCTACATAAGCCGATAAGTTATAGAAAATAATTTGAGGATTAATAAAATATCGTGAGTTATATGATCATATATGATTACGATAATTTGATAAGTGATTTTCCCATAATTCATTTTCAGAATATATAGAAGAAGTTTACATTTTGTAGAAAATAAATAATTCCAAGAATTTAAGCCATTCGATTTGGCTATAGAATGTTCATTATTAAAGCATAGAATATATTTCAATATGTATTATAGAACAAAATTCTAAGAAAACAATCTATTATAGAATGAAAAATATTTTAAGACGATGAGTACTATCCTGAACAACCAGATATAATTATAAGAAGTATAATACACATAGACTCAATATTTATCGAGTAATCATTATAAATAGAAAAGGGTTAAGATATAATGATATCTTAACACCCCCAGAAAACCTATAATTGATGCGGCCAAGAAAATGGCCAACGATAAATGATGTTATGAGAAACCATCAAGAATAGAAACCATTTAAGATTGGATAAATTTGATTTATGTAACACTAAGAGGAAACTCTGGAACTAAGCATCTAAGATTTTAAAACCCGTCTCTACAAGGTTTAGAATTTATTATCAGAAAATTAAGTGGGGGACAATTTCTATAGGTTGGGGAGAATCTAATAATTAGTATTATAAAATAAAAATTATAATCACAAGATATTTATTATGATAAGGCAAATCGAACTGAATCTCGAGGACGAGATTCTTATAGGTTGGGGAGAATGTAACGACCGAACGAATAAACCTTCTATAATCTATAATTAATTAACATCTAATATTAATTAAGTTAATCCGGCCCAATGGAATCGGCCCAATAGATTAAGCCCACTCGATAATATAGGCCCAACACCTATTAACTTAATAATTGGATTTTAATAGTGAAAGCCCAACAATTGTTCAGCCTATTTAATTACCTCGGCCCATAAAGACCATCCGGCCCAATACCCCTTTTTGCCTATTAAGACTATCCGGCCCATTATCCACCATGTGTTCATCTTCTTATTACAACCCTTCTCTGCTTATATCTTACGCACCCTTACACCTGCGCAAGACTTCTTCTTCACTTACACTACATCAATATTACCCCACCTCATAATATACATATACACATATCTTGTTATACACTGAGATAGAGAGAGAGATTAAGAGAGAGAAAGGGATGAGAGAGAGTGAAGCAAGAAAGGAAATAACCGGAGGTTTAACCCAGCTCGTCTTCTCCGACCAAACACCGGCTCCGACACCGGTCATCTTCTCCGGCGAGGCAACTAATACCATCTTTACCCTCCGGTTGTCTTCTCCAGCCGAACTCCATCTCCAGCCAGTTATGTTAGCCAGTAACCAAACAGTAACCTTTCCTTTCCTTGTCGTCTTCTCCGGCAGTTTTCCATCACCAGCAACAACCGGTTACACAGCCATCTCTCGTCCTCATCGTAACCCAGTTATAACCATCCAACTAGCTCTTGAATCACAATAACATCTCGGTCACTCTTATTTATAATTAACATGATCTTGATCGTACCCGACAAACCACCACTTCCATCTCCGGTTAACCGTTGGTCATGTCAGACAACCATAATAATTACCCAACTGATTTCCAACCAACCTCTGTTAACCGTTCCTCTTTATAAACATGTGTATATATATTGTATGTATACATGTGTATATCGGAATAGAGGTATGATATATCTCTGTTTAACCAAGGTCCGAGTTACTCCCCGACTATTCATCCTCTCCAACCAGTCACGTCGTTCACAATTCTAGGTGGTTCCATGCAGTTCCAGGTGGTTCTATGTCGTTCCCGGTGGTTTCAGGTGGTTCCAGGCGGTTTCATGTTGTGTCTCAGACTCTCAGCAAGTTTCAGCGAAAGTGGTTCATGGATGTTGCAAACTGGTTGATTCAGCTTACGCATGGAAACTAAAAGGTTGCTAATTATTATTATTATTATTATTATTATTATTATTATTATTATTATTATTATTATTATTATTATTATTATTATATAAACGTGGAACGAGAGGGACAATAATACTAACCCGACAATATTAACCAGATAACTATAAGTATTATATATAAAAGAATATAAAAGGATATAATATTAAAGGATTGTCCCCCACAGTATCACGTGTATAAGCATTGCACGTATTAATGATTATAAAATATAATAGGTACAGTTTATTTGGAGATTATATCGTTAAGGAATAGTCTACAGGATCTGGGAGAATATAATAGAGGTGAGTACATGACCCTTTCCCTTAAAAGCCTTTGGGCTGATTACATGCTTGTTTATTCGTTATCAAAGTATTTCATATGGTTTATATTATAAACGTGTTATCGAGTTGTTAATAGAAATAATAGAACTTGGTCGAATAGAAACTACGTAGGATGGATCCATTCGGTATCATAGAGTATAGCCTGGACCAATTAGAGGTTACGGGACCATTATAATCGATCTATACTCACGGGAATATATTTATCTAAACCAAGTAGAGGTTTAGAACCACAATAAGCATTTGTATTGTGCTTCATCGATAATATATCCCACCATAGAATGACCGAACCTTATAGAAAGAGTTGTATGATCGTTAAACTCGAGTTATTATTATAATATGTCTAAATTCGGCATGTCTCACTAGTATGAAAATACTAATGTACTTTAAGCATGTTGTCAGGTATTATTAAAGAGCAAGCCGAAGAATAGAAGATCTGGATAAGAAGAGGATACTATGATTACATTTTATGTATTTTATCGGTATTGAAATCCAGTTTAATGTAATCATTACCATTAAACCTGTTAATGCTAATCCGCTGCGCCACCTGGGTCGTTACATTCAAGATGTCCATACGTAATTATTGTGTGATTTGCTAAACTTTGTGGTAACAACTTCTGTTACCTCATGACTTGCTTTCCGCTGTGCGCTGTCAGGGTGTGACATTGATCCAGGCCGTCACCAAGGCGATCTCCTCATTATTAGTCCGCGATGCCATTTTTTAGAGATGTTTAAAAAATTGTGGGTTTTTTTTACAGTGTAGAAGAAATATGTGCAGCGATGGGAGGTTTTATTAGTGTATGTTGGTTTGATATTTATAATTGTTGATTTATATAAATGATTTTTTTTTAATAATCGAACGTTTTCCAACGGTCAAATCATTCAAACGGTCAAATTTTTATCTCCTTCTCTCTCGCTATGTATATAACGAGTATGCCCATAAAGCCCCCATAGCGCCTGGGGGCGGTGTGCCCGACGCTATGGGGGTCAAAACACCATATAACGCTTGGCATAAAACCCTGCTACACATACACTTAGTTACATGGAAATGGTCTCTATTTATTTGTTTTTAAAAGCGTAAAAATACCGTGCATGTTTACGTTTCCGGTGCCAAAATTTAGAGCCAAAGTGGTGGTATACGAGCATTCACAGCCCGTCCACCAAATTATGTGAGGGGTTCCCTCAAATTATATGGGGTGGGTGTGAGTGGTTGTGAGTTGAGGAGAGAGAAAATATTTGGTGAAAGCAGTGTTCACCCCTATATTTGAAAAACTATTGTTCACCTCTATATATATTTTAATATTTTTGTAAGTGGTTGTGAGTGAGGAGAGAAAAAAATATAATGATAAAAGTATGAAAAAATATTATTATTTTAATTAGGAGAGATAAAATTTAGGGATGAAGTTGTGATTTTTAGGTGTTGTTTGTTTTTTAAGAGGTAAAAGGTCTGTTGTCTGCAGACCATATCTGCAGAAGAAGAGGTGGACCAAAGGTCTGCAGTCTGCACGAAGAAGACTATTTGTTTGATAACATCTGAGGCTGTTGAAATTTAAAAAAAAAAACAGATTTTTTAAAGCAAACAATATTTTTTCAACATTGAAATTTAAAGAATACTTATACAACACTGAAATAATATTCATAAAACCGCAAATAACAATGTTTGAACTAATTTATTTCACATTTTGCATTAACTGCTCGACAATTTCATCTCGTAACTGAGTCATGTATTCCCGATCCGATGCAGTACCATGTGCTTCAACCTCGTCTTCAGCGGCATCAACGTGCACATTACTATTTCCTAACGACACATTGGGTTGATCATATTCAGTAAAGAACTCATCGCTCAAGCCTTCCTTCCTTATAAAATTATGTAGCGTGAAACATGCAATGGTAATGTTTCTTTGTGTAACTAACGAAAATGGTGTCATCCTCTTCAATATAGGGAATCGGGCTTTCAACACACCAAAAGCACGCTTAATGACGTTTCGAAGTTTTGCATGTGCATGGTTAAATTTCTCTTTATTGGTCAATGCACGTCTACGAAGAAAATCTCCAAGTCAATACCTCACATTACGATACATAGCCATAAATCCTCGTATATGTGCATAAGCGGCATCACAAAGATAATATTTATCTGCAAACAAACACAATTAATTAGGGTATGAAAATAATATAGAAATATTTAACAAACCATAAACATACCTGGTGGTGGAAACGAGAATGGTGCGTACTTCTTCAATGCAAGACTCCTTATGCAAACTCAAGCCTTTTCTACCAATTGTGTGTACTTCTTCAATGCAAGTCTCTAACAAACATTTTAGTTGCTCATTTGACTATTGTTGTTTTTCTCCCATTTCTATTAACATAAAAAGCATTAAGTATCAACAACTAATATAGGATAACAAGTATACATACCAACAACTAAGATCAACAATAATACCCATCATCCAACTATATGCGTCAACAAGTAAAAAAATACATCATCCAACTATATGTAACACCCCAACCGATGGCGGAATCATCGAGGTGCCACGTAGTGACGATTGTTCAAAAGCTCATGGTACTAAAATGTAAATATTATTGAATAATCAAAATTGTCTTACATGGAAATGGAAAATACATTGTCTAAATGAAATGTAAATATTGAAATAACTGAATTAAAATAAGGCACTAAATGTTCCTTGCTAAAGCACTAGATGAAACTGCACCTGAAACATGTACAAAATAGATTTGGTCAACATATGAAATGTTGGTGAGCATTCCTAGTTTTGATATATATAGTAGGTTAAAAAGTTATACAATTCAAGTGCAAGCTACAGTGCAATTATGTAAACTATGTATCATACAAATGAGCGAAATCAACCCTGTGACTGTATAATGTACTGTATGAACTGTAGTGTACTTATCCAATAAATGGATAAAAGCTTAACACTGGCCACGGATTCTCCGATGAAAAAGGGGGAGAATCAATCTAGGCGGGTTGTCAATCCAAATAGCGCTATCCAATGTTAAGGTCGGCTTGTACCATGTTAATGATTTCACTAAGTACAAATGTATTCCACATGTATTGTCTAAGCATAAAGCACGTTGTAAGCAATGCACATAGTACTAGAATTGTATTGTGAAAATGTAAACTTGTATTTGAAATTTGTAATAGTGTACATGTAACACCCCAAAAATGTATAAAAGTAAAAAGGGGATAGGAAGTACTCACAGTTTACGTAATAGCTTGTAATGGAACTGGACAACAAAATATGCGTTGGAAATATTCCAAAGAATCAACCTAAAGAATTTAATAATGTGTAAGGAATAACTCTAGGGTACATGGAATTCTAGGGTTTCGAATTGGGGATAAGTATTTATTTGGTTAATAAATTAAACGTTTAATAAATAAGAGAAATTTGGTAATTAAATAGACAAAAGTCTTTGAGTAAACTTTAAATCAAATATGGTCACAATATAAAGTTTTAAATGTGAAAATAATTTTTATAAAATTATTTTCTTGAAAATAGTATATTTAATCTATTTATTTCAATTTGTCAAAATATAACTTTAATATTTAAAAATATTAAAATTAAAGAAATTTTAGATTAAAAATTGTATTTCTGTTCTAAATGGATAGAAATAATTTATGTAAAATTTTGGTGCAAAAATATTGTAAAATGAATTTATTATGAATTATTTATGATTAAAACTAACAAAAATTGATTATAAATATAAAATAAATGATTTTACTGAATTAAAAATTATTTCAGTAAAGCTTGACTTTATAAAAAGTCAGGATAAATTTTGGAGAATTTAATAAAATTGTTTTGATGTATAAATGGATTTTTATAAATATAATAGTATAAAAATGATTTAATTATTATAAATATTAAATAAATGAATTTCTGAAAAATAAAAATTGTAAATAAAACTTTTATCTCAGATTAATCAAATATAATTTTTTTTAGAATTTATAAAATAGTTTTGATATTTTAAAAAGAATTTAAAAGATTAAAAGGTTTTTTAATATATATATATATATATATATATATAATTGTTTGTTTAAAAAAAAGAAAAGAAAAGAAAGGAACAAAAACGGTCAGAGCCGGGACTCGAACCCGGGTGACCACTGGGGTGGACCATGGTCACAACCACTTGGCCTAGGCCGGTGGTTGTGATATTTCCAGTTTCAAAATAATTAAATACACATACGCGAATCAAGTTTATCCCCAATTCATATAAACGAGCCCTAGAATTTACAATTGGGCAAATCAGCCAATATTAGCCCGATTAATGTTGGGGCTTTTGTTGGTTGATCGCCGATGAATGAAACCCACACAATTAATCGTACTCACAGTGATGATTTGATGATAATAGACGGGTCAAGGCTAAAGTCAAACAACGAACTCGATAATCAAATTCAGAGTGTATCAGAGAGATTGGGAGGTTGAGAGAGAGTTGTGAGCGAGTTGTTAAGCTTCGGAGAGGGTCAATTTATACTGAGGTTTGATGGTGATGATTAATTGGAAAGTTGACCTTCGATTGAATACATACGCGTATAATTGAATCAAATGGTCAACGATTGATGTGTATATGACGTGTAATCGTGTTGTAATAGGCCGGTGGTTATACGAATTTACCAAAAATAGATCAATTACACGTTAATTGCTGGATTGATCAATAAGGTAACCCACAGTTGACTTTCCTTGTCAACTGTGAGGTTTTAATACCCGTATAAGATTATAATGTATCCGGGTTTATAACAAAGAAATGGCTAGCCCAGTTGGTTGTGTTTGTGTGATTGTTTAACCCGGCCTTTGGCGCGGGTTCGATTCCCGGCCAAGGCTGTTTATTTTTTTATTTTTTTTAGATAGAGGGAAAGGGAGAGAAAAGTGGGCCTGTTGGGCTTAGCTTTGGTGGGCTCATGGGGTTGGGCTCAGTAACACATACAACAAAAGAAATGGTTGGGTTTGGGCCTTGTTGGGTTTCAAGGATGGTTGGACTAGACCAACATTATTGTCTATTATTATTATTATTATTATTTTAAAAAAAAGATATATATATATATATATATAACGAAAAAGTGACGGATGTCACACTATACATATCAACAACTAGTATCAACAATAATACCCATCATCCAACTATACATATCAACAAGTAAAACAAATAAACAAGTAAAAAAATACATCATTCAAACCATACATATCAACAACTAAAAAATTACATCATTCAAACTCATATCAACAACATTCAAAAAATAAAGCAAAAACACTATATATATATCAAACAAATCTGTAAAAAGAATGCAACATACATATCAAAAAATAAAAAAATAATAAAACAAAAAAGGACCTAACCATTATCATATCCTGATATAAAAAGAAATACAATATATATATATAAAAACCGTACCTGAGACAGGTCTGGGAAGAGGGAGGCGGGTGGAGGAGGAAGAGGGAGGAGGGTGGAGGATGCAGGCGGAGGAGGAGGGGACCGAGGGGAGGAGGACACGTTTGGGAAGAGGGAGGCGGGTGGAGGAGGAAGAGGGAGGAGGGTGTAGGAGGAAGGCTAATGACGGTGGAGGGAGTCGTGGAGGAGGAAGGCAGGCAGATCAGGTGGAGGCAATTGGAGAAGGAGAGGAGATGAGGAGATGAGATGAGGGTTTGTGAAGTGAGAAGAGATGGGAGAAGACCTTTGAAAATGTCTTTCTCTAAAAGAGGAAGGACATATGTTTGAAGAGGAAACATCTTTCAAAAAATAAACACTCTTTTACACCTTAATGTCTGCCCGCGTCTGCGCGGAGCAGACAAAAGAGGTCAGGAAGAGCTTTTGTGAGAGAAAATTTCCAAAAGTTCACCAAAGACCTAGATAATACCTGTTTGCGTACCTGTTAATACCTGTTTGCGAACATTATACTAATCCTTTTTTGGAGTGAGAAGAGATTTAGGGTTAAAGGGTTTGGGTAAAGCTTTTTAAATATATTATTAATATTAAATAAATTCTAAACAGGTATTAACATGTACGTGCAGGTAAACATGTATGTTACTAATGTGGTACCTAAGTACCCTTTATTTCCATACATCGTTTCTTACGGATTTATTTTAATGCTGTTGCAATTATAAAACATTTTTATTACTTTTATTGATCATTCTATGGTATATGATCTATTTAGGTGATGGAGAGTTGATGTAAGCGACTCATTGTAGAACATGATTTTATAAATATTTGTAATTTGGATGTTGCGAATGTACATAATTATAAACGACGCATAACATCATTTGATTTTTGTTCTTGCAATGGAAGGATTGAAACATATGCACACTATTATTAATAATGATTTTATGTTATATGCTATTTATTTACATTAATAGTAGTAATATTTTCCTATTTTCTTTTTTAGCCTGAATCTCTTTAGTAAAGAAAATATACCTCCTTTTTAATTGGAAACGACATAGTAAAACTTGTAAAAACTTCTTACTAACGTGCCACAACCACAATCCGACAACCAAATCAAAACACCCGCAACGTACACAACCCCGCCGCAACGCACGGGTTCCTGCTAGTATATATATATATTGATGCATTATTACATGAGTTGAAGATGGTAAGAGCTGATAGTAAAAAATGTTTGATAAAAAATATTAATACCTTGTTTATTTTGTGGTAAAGTTATTGATTAGACTTAGGGGCTGTTTGGAAACGTCTGAATGGATAAGTGCTGAATTAATAAGAGGTCTGAATCAGTAAGAGGTCTGAACCAGTAAGTGCTGAACCAGTTTGGGTCTGTTTGGTTGGATGTCTGAATGAGTGTGCAGAATGACTATTTTACCCCTCTGAATTATATTTTGCTGAATGTAATATATCTGTTTGATCATAACTTCTAATAGTGAATAATTATTAAAGAAAAAAAAATAAAAACTATCGTAGAGAATCCAAATTACACATAAATCCTTCTTAAAAACATACTAACAACATCCAAGTAGAAATTAATAAGTCGCGTACAATTTTGGTTTTAAGCATTTGACATTAATTGAGTGGCTATCTCGTCACGCAAAGTAGTCATATGCTCAATGCCTTGTGAGCCCCATTCCATGCCGTAAACAGACTGGCCATCACATTCCTCCTGTTGAGTGTTGAAACCTTCGCTTAACCATTCGAAATCGCTCATTATGTCCTATGACAATAAAAAACATAGCCATCTTTTCTTCAAAGGTTATTGATCTACTACTCTGCAACCAATTTCTTAACCCACATTTCACAAGTATGCGGCTGAAGTCGTAACCACACTTTCCTCATATCAGCACTTTCACCGAAAAGCAAAAGCGTCGTTTGATATTTCGCATCAAATTCTCCCCATCCTAACGTCCTCAGCTTCTCCAAATGATTTCTTTGTATTCAGTTCAAGCAAATATAAATATTTAATTTTTATCCCAACTATCCCATGTCATCTCATAATCAGCTAATAAACATTACACTGTTGTAAAGATTATATATTAAATCCAGCTGTACTATGAAAATGCAAGCAACAAACTTGAATAATCTACAAGAAGAACATATACTAGAAGTGACAACGAAAATCATACCTGAATAGAACAACGAAAATTTCTGAATTGAAGCAGGGACACGCGAATCGGCAGAGAGAGTTGAATCAGTTTCCTACATGTGTGAATCGGTACCTGAACTTGTTGGATTTGGGGTCGATTGTGAGGAGCAGCACAACAATTAAGGAGAAAAAAAAACCCTAGGGAAAAGGGAGAAGAAGCATCGTTTTTTGTCTGAATGGGGAAAAAGGTGTATAGTAGTTTTTTAGGGCAAAGAGGGAAATAATCTCTCTTTTATTTCAGTCAGATATGGTTTTAAATCTGACCCATTAAGGGGTTATTCAGAGCCATTTTTCATTCAGACATCCCCCAACCAAACACCCATGTCTGACCGAGTCAGACATATATGTCTGAATGGAGCCATTAAGACCCAACCAAACAGCCCCTTAGTACTTTTTTTTTAAATGTAAAAATTATGATGTGTTAAAAAGACAGTTTTTCTCAAATGACTAAGGGGCTGTTTGGTAGCCTCTTAATCAGCCTCTTAATCATTCAGGTCTGAATCATTCAGCATTCAGACTGTTTGTTTCAGCATCTGAATGGAATGATTAAGTGCTGAATCATTAAGCTAATAAGAGATGCTGAATGATTCAGCTCTTAACCATTCAGAGCCTCTTAACCATTCAGACCATCTTAATGATTCAGCACTTAATCAACCAAACAGCCCCTAAGCGAAATACATAACATATGAGAGATTTTTAAAGGGTTGTGTTAAACGGATTTTTTTTCAATGTTTTTACAAACTACGCCTGATTCTACTTTATCATAGTGGGCGTGTTAAAACTTAAAAATACATGGATATATATGGATTAATGGATATATTTATCCTTAAAAAAAACACATTGGCTAGCTACTAAGCTTCCGACTACGCTCCAACTCTATCTTGCTGTCTCTTAATCTAAATAAAAACTTAAGACTATCCTCATTGGTGATCAAAAGTTTGGTTGTTCACCAATAAAGCAAAAGAAGACAAAGAAAAATTCATTTAAAAAATTAAAAAAGATATTAATTTTGACAACCAAGGTTGGTGGAGCAACCATGGTTGCAACCAAATTAAACCCCCCCACCAACCTATTTTCGTAAATAACTTAAAATATTTAAGTTAAAAAATAAAACTAAAAACACTGTATTTCTTAACTTTTTTTTGTGAACATCCTGATATAAATTTTATTAAAAACTAAGTACGTTCAAAAAAAATATTTTTAGATTGGGTTGGGTTGTGAATGGGTGTTAAATTATGAGTAGGGTTGGGTTGTGTAGGTGAAAGAAAGAGATAATATTTTTTTAATAAAAAGGTTGGGTTGTAATGATTGCTAATGGGGACAGTCTAAGCTTCCAACTGTGCTCCAACTTGACTCTCTTCACTCAAAATAACAATTAAAGCTTCTAACTCAACTCCAAACAAAAACATAAATTTAGACTCAATAATTAAATGTTTAATAAAACACCAGATTCACCTATCCATTTATAAGTTAATTGTTTTTATTTATATCAAATAAAAAATAAAGAATACAATGATACCAACAATAACATGTGACATCTAGTAGTTTCACTGGAGTGTGTTTCAGAAATATGTTTTAAAACATTTATTGTAAAAAATGAAGGGATCTTTTTTCACATTATTCAAATTGAAAATTGCAAAAACTTATATGGAGGGAAATAGGAAATTATTAGAAGCATCAATCAAGATCAATCACCATAACTAATATTCTCTCATTTATTTCTGTCTAATTTGTATTAATTGTAATTGCTTTGACTTTCCTTTTTATTAGCCTTGTAATTAGTCTTGTATCCATTATTTAAATGACATTCCATCTCTCTAGTAAAGTAAAAGAGAATTCTTTGGCTATCATGGTATCAGCCTAACCATTCCTGGCCCCAAAACTTCCGAATTCTGTCTTCCCTTTCTGCTCTTTCTTTTCTTCCTGCTGCTTCCTTTTTTTTCTCGCAACCATGACCATCACAGAAAACTCCTCTTCCACTCCCACCTCCAAGCTTCCCATGACTACTATCATGCACATGATGCCCATCAAACTTTCAGCCTCAAACTACCTCGCCTGGCACAATCAGCTTCTTCCTTTACTCGCAAACCAAGAGCTTCTCGGTTATATCGATGGCTCTATTTCTCCTCCACCAAAAACTATCACTGTTGAATCGAAAGACCAACTCAATCCAGCCTTTTCGTCTTGGTTTACCAACGATCAGCAGGCCATTCTCCTTCTTCACGCATCTCTTACTGAAGAAGCGATGACGGAAATCCTTGGCCTTTCCACTGCTCGCCAAATCTGGGCAGCCCTTGAGGCGGCTTACTGTAACACCTCCTTGGAGAGAATGCACTTGCTTCGTGACACTCTCCGTCAACAAACCAAAGGCTCTTCCACCATTGCCGAATATGGACGCAAATTTAAATCTATTTGTGACCAACTTTCGGCAATCGGCCATCCCGTAACTGACACGGATAAGACCCATTGGTTCTTATGTGGTCTCGGCTCCACCTTTGAGAGTTGGTCCACCGCTATCCGAACATCTCACTCATCCTTGCCTTTCCGTGATTTGTTAACAAAAGCGGAAAGTCAAGAGCAATTTCTCGCTTCTCTCAATCCTCCTTCTACACCCGCTGTTGCGTTTACCGCTCACCAAAATCGCTCTTCTGGATCCTCCTATTCTCGGCCCAAAACAGGATCTGGAATGGCTCGTAATTCTCATTCTTCGGCTCCTTCCAAAGGTAATCGAAGACCTCCTCATTGCCAATTGTGCCGCACTAATGGTCATTATGCAAACAAATGTCCAAAACTATCTACCTTTGTTGCATCGGCCTCAAGTAATGACGACATAGCTCGAGCTTTTCATGCTCAATGTCATGTGTCCAATGACAATGTTCCTGATTGGGCAGCCGACTCCGGAGCCGATGATCACATGACCGATGACACCGGTAATTTACATTCCTTTTTTCCTTATAAAGGATCTTCTTCGGTCGTTTTTGGCAATGGTCATTCATCGCCCATAACCCATAAGGGACAAGTCACGTTGCAAAATAATGTTCACTTAAAAGATGTCTTAGTGGTTCCGTCCTTAACTCGCAATCTTCTTTCAATTAGTAAACTTACCAATGACTTTCCTGTCGATGTTTTGTTTTCTAATTCCTTTTTTGTGATTCAGGACCGGACAACAAGAAAACCTCTCGCTAAAGGTCGATGTGAAAACGGCCTTTATTTGCTTCGAGACAAGTCCTTTGCTTTTGTTGCGTCTGTTTCATGTAATAAAGCCTCATTTGAATTGTGGCATTATCGTTTGGGTCATGTTGCATTTGATACAATTTCAATTATGAAACGTCTTGGTCATTTATCTTTTACATCCATTTTACCTAAACCTAATATTTGTTCACCATGTCAACTTGCTAAAGCAAAGAAATTACCATTTGCCACTAATGATAAACGAGCCTCTAATCCCCTAGATCTCGTTCATTGTGATTTATGGGGACCATCACCAATAACTAGCAAAAATGGTTACAAATATTATGTTGTATTTATAGATGACTACTCTCGTTTCTCATGGCTATATCCGCTTAAAACCAAAACCGATTTTTATACGGTTCTTCAAAGTTTTTTGCGCCTTGTTCAAACTCAACTTTCCCGCAAAGTTAAAATTTTTCAAAGCGATGGTGGCACGGAATTTGTCAACAAAAATGTTCGCAATATTTTTGATCAAAATGGCACTTTTCATCGCCTCTCTTGTCCATACACCGCTCCTCAGAATGCTCGCGCGGAAAGAAAGCACCGGCACATTGTTGAAACCGGTTTAGCCATGCTTTTTCATGCTAGTGTCCCCATTAATCATTGGGATGACGCTTTTAGTACCGCTACTTACATCATCAATCGTTTGCCCACAAAAGTCTTAGATAACAAATCTCCCTATGAGACGTTGTTTTCTATCACTCCAACCTACAACAACTTTCGTGTTTTCGGATGTTGTGTTTACCCATATCTACGTGATTATGCCCCACACAAACTAGCACCACGAAGCATTCCTTGTATTTTCTTGGGCTACTGTCCTCAATACAAAGGTTATAAATGCTTTGATCCCATGGCATCACGTATGTATATCTCAAGGCATGCTCGATTTGATGAAACTTTTTTCCCTTTTAGCGGAACTTCCTCCACAACCAATATCGCAAATTTATTTCTTTCTACCTTTGATGAACCACTAAAATTCTCCTCACCCTCACCTCAAAACTCTCCATCCGTACCTTGTCACAAAAATTCTCCAACCAAATCTCATTGTCCCATGTGCAAACCCACCCATACACAAACTTCAACCCCACAACCTGTTCCTAATACTCCTGACCCCATCCCTCAAAATTCCAATGACTTCACCACTTCATCCGATTCCATCCCAGATTCTCCTTCCAACCAATCCCATTCACCTATATCTACTCCCACCACCTCATCCAACACTGAACCAACCACATCCATAACCGAACCTGCTGAATCCACCTCCTCCGTTGACCCAACCCCTCCGTCACCTTCCAACCATAATCCTATACCACCCTGTCGCGATCGAGCTGTGAGTCGGAATATAGGGCGATGGCAAATGCGGCTGCAGAGATCATTTGGATTACTCATTTGTTGAAAGAACTTCATGCTCTTCCTCAAACTCGGCCAACCTTGTTATGTGACAACCAAAGTGCTCTATTCATGAGTCAAAATCCTGTTTCAAACAAAAGAGCTAAGCACATCGATTTAGACTATCACTTTGTTCGGGAATTAGTCATGTCTGGAAAATTGCACACCAACTTTATACCAACCAAGCTTCAACTGGCGGACATCTTCACAAAAAGCTTACCACGGCCTCTTTTTGAGCAATTTCGGAATCAACTTCGTGTCCTTCCACCGCCGTTTCGCTTGACGGGGGATATTAGAAGCATCAATCAAGATCAATCACCATAACTAATATTCTCTCATTTATTTCTGTCTAATTTGTATTAATTGTAATTGCTTTGACTTTCCTTTTTATTAACCTTGTAATTAGTCTTGTATCCATTATTTAAATGACATTCCATCTCTCTAGTAAAGTAAGAGAGAATTCTTTGGCTATCAGAAATTCATTCCCTCATATTTATGTTTGATTTTTCAAGACAAAATATTTAGGTATCCATGAAATTTTCGTATCAGAATTTCATTAGTTCATAAAGTTTTAATAGTTTCTTGTTATTAATACTGATATTTTAAATTTTGAGTCACGCTAAAAACTTTTTACTAACTTATCATGCGTCGGTATTAGTTTACTCTAAATAAGTTCTAGTTTTTATCCAGAGAATCTACACACGTTTAGCTTAATGCATCAAGTTTGGGTTAACCTATCGGGTTTACAAGTTTACTTATTTATTTATAGAACACTAAACGTTCTATATTATTTATTACACTGGTTAGGTATTTTGTTCTGGAATTCAAAACTATGAATTTTGTTTAATCATGTTTCGTAGTTTAAAGGTTTAGTTAAAAAAACAAGAAAATCTATTATTGGTTCTTTGCACATGGGCTCCGCTCTTTCTCCATCTCACGTCCGCTAACCTTCTTTGGCGCTCCCTTTGACCATGGTGGTGCAGAGCCGTCTCAAGCTTCTTGGAGCCTAAAGCGCAAAATAAAATTGGGGTCTTTTCACTCAAAAAATTGTTTTAATACCATGATTCTAATACGATCTCTACGTGTATGGATAATTATATAAAACAAACATCAGTGCCAACAATCTAAAAGTCCAAAATTACCTATATATAGTTTATTTTTCTTAGAATTTGGGGGCCTCGGCAAAGTGGGGGCCTAAAGCTTAGCTTTATTTCACTCCTTCTTATGCCGACCCTATGATGATGTGATGTTAAGGGGCGTTATAGGTTGAGGTGGATATGATTGTTAACCCACACCACCAAACCTTATATTTATTAATTTGATCTGATTAGCGATACCGAGTTATTAGTCTACATAATTAAGTTTGACTACTCATTGTTGTAAGAATTGAGAGGAAACTGTAGACAATGAAACCACGAATTGATCATTTAATTGGAACTTAGACTGTCTGTTGTGGCTAGAGGTGAGCCATGGCTCTAGCCTCTCATATTGTGCCATGTCAGCGCCTAGTTGACAACTTGATAAAGCTGCTGGTCGCTCACATAATGTTGTTGTGGCTAGAGGTGAGCGATGACTTTATCCATTTTTTAATATAAAACAAATATAAAAAAACATTATATTACATAAAATAAAAAATTATTAAAAATAATAGGTCCTAAAGAACAAATAAAACAGAATATAAAACATCTTTCAGTCAAAAAAAAAAAAAAAACAGAATATAAAACAAAAAAGAATAATAAAGTAAAAAAAAGTAAAAAATAATATAAAATAAAGAATAAAAACAATATAAAAAAGAATAGTGCATCTTTTTCTCCTTCTCTAATAAAGCTGCTTATTCTTCTTCTTCTTCTCTACATCTCATTGGAAAAAAACCTTACCGTCATCTCATAAAAAAAGCCATCTTCTTCTTCACCTCCAACCATAGTTGTCAAAAGCACGCCTAGGTGAGCGCCTAGGCTCGAGGCGCACCAAGTGCGCTGCGTCCTGTGAGGCGCGCGCCTAGGAACTGAGGCACACTATCAGGGCTGATTTCCGGCCAAATTCAGGCTAAAAGTTGCATAAACCTCTAAAACATCCTAAATGAGTCATGAACAAGTCATGAACAACCCTAAAACATCCTAAAGTAGCCCTAAACAAGGCTAAAACATCTCTAGAAGCCCTAAAAATGTATTTTATACTATGCGCTTAATTATAAAAAGCCGTCGTTTTTTATGCGCCTTGCGCCTAGGCTCCAGGCTCGGCCTATGCGTCTTGAGTACGCCTAGACGCTTTGACAACTATGCCTCCCAAACACAAACCTGCAACAAACCCTAAAACACTAAAAAAAATAGAAAAAATATATAAAAACACACATCTTTCCTCGCTAGCAGACGCGAGCAGGGTCGCCCCTGCTCGCTCGCGCCATTGTTCACGTGTAGGTGTTGTGCAGTGTGTGAGCCACGTGGCTGGTTTGACCGTTCGCGGCTACTCGCTCGCCCATCACAACGGATAGTCTTAGATAGTCAATTAAGTCAAATGATTAGTACGGTAGATGGTCAACAAAACATAAAAATGTCAGAAAAATAATTCATATATGTTAGACCATCCGGTGTGGGGGGCGGCATAGGAGAGGCATGGCTATGCCGGCCCTCGCTACACCACCCCCCTGGGGCGGCATGGGCTTGGGGGCGGCAAGAGAGGCATTATTTTGCCGATGATGCCGGGGCTACCCTTCTTGGGAATCGAGTTTTATAAAAAAAAAAAAAAAATCTACGTGGTGGCCCGGCAAAGAAGCAAGGGGCGGCAACCACACCTAATGGTCTTATAAAGATTAAAGACCACATACAACTTTGAAATTTGAAAAGTAGCACTCTCATTATTCCATACATTGAAGTTGTAAATATAAATATTGGAATTAGGTTAGGGACCACTATATGGATAAGTTATTAAGATATTCAAAATGTATAGTAAAAAGTTATTCAAGAAAATTACAAGATGATAAAAATTCTGCTTGCTGCTATTTCACATTTAAAAAAGTAAACGAGTAATGTAACAATAACAAATACTTAAAACAAGATGCTTATAGTTTTTTTTTTCTTTTTTAATTCAATCTGTATTTGATTTCTCTTTCTTTCTTTTTTTTCTTTTTTTTTATTTTTTTTATTTTTAGGTAAGTTTAGTTGTATTTTGTCACTTGCAACTCTACACGTGACAAAGTTTTGAAACCAGATGTCCCAAACTTTTAATTTCTAATAAATTTGTTTTTCTATAATAAACAAAAAGTTTTTGAATGAAAATTGGTGAATTAACAAAACCAAATATCCAAAGGCATTACAGCCCAACGGTATTTTAGTGGTGAGATAAAACTTAGGGATTATAAGGTCCTGGGTTCGAATCTTACAAGGGGTTTTCTCATAATTATGAGTTTCTTCTGAATTGGCGAGTTGGTGGTGAAATATGATCGGTAACACTGGTGGCACGATGATGTTTCATTGGTTCGTGAGTGATTTCAATCGGAGTATTTTATAAAATCTATGAATTTAATAAAGTTGAACCACACTTGTGTTCATAATTTCTTGAAAGTTGCACTTTCACTTGCAAAGTAATATAAAAATGCACTTCACTTTAAAATTGTGAAATTATAACTTCCATTCACTTTTAATGAGAACACAAAAGAACACAAAATAATGAAATATTCATACTTCATATCAAAGCTAACACTGTTTCCCTACCTGAATCCATCAATATCTATATCCAATTCTAATCCCTTTAACATATAAAATGTTTATATGGACAGACTACAATTACATATCCATAATACATAAATAACTCTATTATATATGATTATGTGGGTTAAGCTAATGCGTTATTAACAGTTCTATATTCAAATCAAAACATAAACAAAAATAAACTTCAAAATTTTATTCAACACTATATTTGAAAATAAACAAAACATGTTACATCGATCGAAAACATAAGAAACGAATATTGGAACACGTTTCGACAATACCTATACCAGTACAGGAAACAAAACGCTAAAATCATCGAAAACCATAAAAAAACGAATACCAACATTCAGGTTTGAATAATTCAGCATTCAGACTGTTTGTTTCAGCATCTGAATGGAATGATTAAGTGCTGAACCATTAAACTAATAAGGGATGCTCAATGATTCAGCTCTTAACCATTCAGAATCTCTTAACCATTCAGACCATCTTAATGATTCAGTACTTAATCAACCAAACAGCCCCTTATTATAGCTTACGACACACACACAAAAACACTCCAACAACACTGTCGCACAGACTCTCCATGTCTCCACATTTCACATAACATCTCCCTCCTCGTCGAGTCTCTTCCACATCTACACTAACCTCAACAACCCACACTATACACACCTTTAACCCGTCGTAAAAATAATTTCAAAATAGAAATCCAACTTCCTCAAGGACTAAAAATGCACATCCTACATCTAAAAGGACCAAAAGTGTAACTATACCAAAAGATCAAGACCCTTCAACAACAATTGACCCAAAACTCTCCAAAAGCAAAGCAGTGAACTATCTTTCCCTTTCCACTTATCTTTTCAGTTTTCTCTCTCCATCAAACACCACACTCCCCTCCCTCACTGCCCATTCTTTGACCTCAATCTTGTTCTTTCACAATAATAATATTATTATTATTATTAGTAATTAGTAATAATAATAATAACATTTCTTTCATTTTCCCCACTTTAACTCCTATGCAAATTTAGTGCATCCTGATGAGTATTGTTTTTGATTCACAATCATTATTACCCTCTTTTCCTATCTGGGTTTTGAATAATTTCACTCATTTGTTCTTCAAGATCAAGACTTTATCTTTTCTTGGAGTTAGTGTTCAAGATCAATAAAAACTTATAAAGTTATGATCTTTAACAATGATTATTATCCTCTTTCTTGATTTTGACCTGGGAAAAAGGTAACTTTGAATCTTTACGTGTCAATGTGAGGTTATATTGTTGTTATTATTTGGATTTGAAGGTTTTATAAAGGTTTATAAATTGTGAAACTTTTGTGCACACCAAGTGTTTGTGAAAATGCCTATGTACCAGCATTCAACTGGTGGGCAGGTTTTAGATCTGGAAACTGCTGTGAAAGATGGGATATTAGGTGGGGTTATTGGTGGTGGTGATGGGGTTGTGTGTGGTGATGTTATTGGGTTAGATGTAGGGAAGATGGATCTAAAGAAGATGATTGAACAGATGGACTTAGTTGAGGTCCCATCTGTGTTCATATGTCCTATCTCATTAGAACCAATGCAAGATCCAGTGACCCTTTGTACAGGACAGACTTATGAAAGGTCCAATATTCTCAAATGGTTCTCTTTAGGACACTTTACTTGTCCCACTACAATGCAAGAGCTTTGGGATGACTCACTCACTCCAAACTCAACACTTAGTCATTTGATCCACACTTGGTTTTCACAGAAGTATTTAGCTATGAAAAAGAGGTCAGATGATGTTCAAGGAAGGTCTTTGGAGCTTTTGGAGATGTTAAAGAAAGTTAAAGGTCAAACTAGAGTACAAACACTTGTAGAACTTAGAAAACTTGTCACAGCCCATGAATCAGCCAAGAAAACTGTGGGTGATAATGGCGGTGTAAGCTTCATCGCTTCGCTGTTAGGACCTTTTACTACCCACGCGGTTGGGTCCGAAGCGGTTGCAATTTTGGTTAATATGCAGTTAGACGCCGATTCTATTACCAATCTGTTACAGCCCACCAAGATTTCGTTAATGGTTGATGTTTTGAATGAGGGGTCGTTAGAAACGAAGATAGATTGTGTGAGATTGATGGAGGTTTTGTTTACGGGCGCTGAAATCGCCCCAAGTTTGAGGCTTTTAGTTGGAGTGTTAAGATTAGTGAAGGATAAAAGACACCCACATGGCATATTAGCAGGGCTGAGATTATTGAAGATCATTAGCTCACAAGAATCTGTAGGAAGCTCAATCATAAGCATTGGAGGTGTTCCGCAATTGGTTGAAATGTTGCCACATTTTAACTCTGAATGCTTGGAGTTATCTTTATATGTTCTTGAAGTTCTGTCTTTGATCCCCGACGGTGCTTTGGCGCTCAAGAATTGCTCTAATACGATTCCTAATTTGGTCAAACTGCTGATGAAAGTATCGGAGAATTGTACGCAGTATGCTTTATCGATTCTGTGGGAAGTCTGCAAGCTTTCGCCAGAAGAATCTGCTGCCATTGCAGTGAACGCGGGACTAGCCGCAAAACTTCTGCTTGTTATTCAGAGCGGTTGTAATCCGGGATTGAAGCAACGGTCAGCCGAGCTTTTGAAACTGTGTAGCTTGAATTGTACATCTGCAATTTTCATGTCAAAGTGTAAGCTGTCAAGAACATTGCAATGAGGAAAAAAGTGGTCAAAACCTAAAAGTCAAAGCCTGTTGATATGATTGGATCTACCATGTAATGTAAATGGAACAAAAAGCTTCATACACATGTGGATTTGGCCAACATTCTACATGAATAAATCATGGTGAAGCATGTGAAGGTAGCATAGAGAAAGAGTACATATGATTGGAGAAGATGATGATGATGATAAAGAAAAAAAATGCTTCTTTGTTTGCATTAGTGATGTATTTTTAAGTTGTAATTCTCCCATAAATCTTAGTGTCCCATGGGTAACCCATGTAGTTCAATTTTGTTTTCAAATCTTTGATGAATGTAGTTTTGATAGTTCTTATTTGCTATGGTTTCCTCTTGACTCAAATTGTGATTGTGGTGCATGGAAGTGACAATTGAAACCAAATGTCAAGTCATATGGAAGTTAGGTGTTTTTTTGGTAACGGTTAGTCCGTTATCGCCGACCAATATCATACTAACCAATAAAATTAGGTAAAGCATACCTTCCGTGAGCGAGCAAGCGACCTTTAAGAGGGTTAAAAAGCCTAAAACATATAATAAAAAGAGACTCAAATGTCAAGTCATATGGAAGTTAGGTGTTTTTTGGTAACGGTTAATCTATTATCGCCGACCAATATCCTGCTAACCAATGAAATTAGGTAAAACATACCTTCCGTGGGCGAGCAAGCGACCTTTAAGAGGGTTAAAAGGCCTAAAACATATAATAAAAAGAGACTCAAAAACTAAGGTGCTAAAGAAATCTTTAATTTTGATGCTTAATTCAAGCTCTCTTCACCAATAAAATGTCAAAATCAGCAAAGTTATATGTTAATTAAAGATTTTTTTGCCATTATTTTTGTAGTTACATATTTTTCCTTTCCATTTTTATTGGGTTAAAGAGTGGCTCTTTAATTTATTTTTATTTTTGTTTTTATATGTGTTTTGAACATTTTTGTTTTTGTTTTTATATGTTTTTGAACATTTTTATTTTTGTTTTTATATAATAATTATTTTTTGAACTCCATGAGAAATGGAAATAATTTAGGTTAAGACCAGAAGTATGGACATGGATATAAATTAGAATTGGAATAATAAATATTGTGTAGGGGTAAGGAGGAACCATGTTTTTGTTGGCATTTGCAATTTGGTATCTTTGACCATTACCCCACTCTACTCTTTTATTTATTCATGGATCTCAACCTATACTGTTTTTTTAAAATTTTAAAATTACTATCAATATCAATGTAACACTACGCTTTGGGTGTGCAATTATTATATACACCTTACCAAAAAGTAACACCCGTTACGTAAGGGTATGTGTAGTGGTAGATAGTTATGTGGGGGTTATAAGATTAAAATATTAAAAAGTAATAGAAAATGGGTTATGTTGGGGTTATGAAAAAAGAGGGTGTAGTGGGAAGGGGGGTTATGTGGGGGTTATAAATGATTGGGTAATAATTGATTTTTATTGTTTTTTTTTTTATTATTATTATTATTATTATTATTATTCAGTAATAAAACAAAAAAACAAAAAAAGACTTCAAAAAAATTATTATTATTATTCTCTCTCTCTCTTATCTTCTTCTTCTTCAACTATCTTCTTCTTCAACTACACTTCTTCTTCATCTTCTTCACTTCTTCTTCCTCTCCACACACACTTCAACAACAACAACAACAATAATAATAATAATAATAATAAAAAAAAATCAAGAAGCAGAGCATAGCGCTCGTTGTTTACATGACCGGATTGAACCAAAACGCCCTATAGCGCCGCCGGGGGCGGTGTTCCCCGGCGCTATGGGGCTTCAAAACGCCCTATAACGTGCCCACTACACATACTCTAAGAGTAAATTCCAATCCAGAAGTTCAAATCTTGTCATTTTTATACCTAGTCTTTAATTTTGTTACAATTAGATCTACTTCATTAACACCATCCATCTCTATTGTTAATTCCAATCCAGAAGTTCAAATCGGGTATGTGATTAGTTTTATTTTTTTCGTGGGTTTGGGACGGGTTCGGGATTTGATGATATACATGTTTACCTAACAATGTATACCCGTTTACCCGATTAGATATCCAATATAATTTCTTATATATCTTTTTAATTATGTATGCATAATATATCTAAATATCCATCTAGATTGCCATCTTGTGCTAAAAAATACAAAAAAAAAAAAAAAATAGTGTATACTATTTGTTATCTATGTCTTTAGTGTTTTTATATGATTTAAGTATTTTATATGTATACATTGTAATCATTTACATATATATTTAATAATGCTAAATGTAATTGGTTAGTAATTACCTAATAGATACCTGGCGGGTTTTTGGTCGGATATATCAAATAGGTAAGTTTTTTAAATTAATGGGTTTACCCAAACCCGCGGGTATGGGACAAACATACGTAATCGGGTATAGGGTTGGGACTACCTAAACCTATCTCAAACGTGCCCATTACCATCCCTACTATTTAGGGACTATTTATTAAATTTAATAAAAATGTGATTAACACAACCCAACCCTCTACTAAACCGCCTTCTTCATCTACAACTAAGCTCCGATCATTCACCCCTTCTAACCTTCTTCGTAGGTGACCTACCACTACCACCACTTCTAAATTCCATCGTCGTTGCCAGTTAACTCAAATATTAAAGTTGCACATTCCGAAATTCTTGGTCCAATGGCCAGATTTATAGGATTCACTTGAACGTGAACCTTATATAAGGCTATGTGTTGTGGGGCATGTAAAATGTGAAAAAATGCCGTCGCATTGGCAAAGGTGCTTTTACATGCTCTCCTCGCGCCCTCCCCCTTGCTTTTGTTCGTTCCCCAACCAATTACCGGTGAATCTCCGCCCTAGCGCCAACGGTCCGCCTCAAGCCCTACCCCACGCAGTCTTTCGCTCCCCACCATCGCGGTTTTCCTCCTTCCCGCCCCACCGATGTGGCACCCTTTCGCACCCGCTTTGAGCTCCACAACACATAATCTAACAACCCCACTCTTGACACATACCAAAAACATTATCAATTTGGTTTCACAAGTTACTTTGTTATTGGTCATGTTGATATTACGAAACCTCCCTCGGTCATTAAAATAAATTCATTGGTGTTATTAGTAAAAAGGCATAATGTACTTATCAGTCATCTTTGTTTTCCAACAAAATCAAACAAAAATAACAATTTTCAACACATTTGCTTGTTTAATTTAAACCCTGGACACCCATTAGAGGATGCAGGATCATTTATAAGCTAAAACATTTTTGGAAGTCAATGTTAATATAGCATATACAACTATACAAGTAGGGCTGTAAACGAACCAAACGAACACGAACAAGGCCTTGTTCGTGTTCGTTTGTTAAGGAATTAACGTGTTCGCGAACTGTTCATGAACACTTACCGAACAAGATTTTTTGTTCGTGTTCGTTTGTTAAGAAAATAACATGTTCATGAACTGTTCATGAACACTTACCGAATGAGATTTTTGTTCGTGTTCGCTTGTATTTATTTGCTAAATTTAGGTGTCGGATAAAAACGAACACAAACAAACACAAATGAATGTAAACGAACACAAATAGGCATTACTGAACAAAATCGAACACAAACTAACACATTAAATTCTGAAAATTCGCATTTTCATCGCTAACATTGTCCTCCCAAAATATACTAATCCAATTACCCAAGTATAAGTGACATAATCTTGATCGCATAATGTCTTATAAAAACACAGAGGTATCATATTAAACTTGAAATCCTCGTTTAATCCACAAAAAATAACAGTTAATCAAAATAGTTAAAGTAATATTAACATGTGATACACTAATATATGTTAAATAATCTACCACTGGGAAATTTAAATACATAAATTAAATATAAAAAATTAAAAACCCTAATGAACTATCGAACAAAAACAAACATACACGAACACGTTACCGAACGTTCACGAACATAAACGAACGAACGCGACCTCTGTTCATGTTCGTTTGTTTAGCTAAACAAATGGAATTTTTTGTTTGTGTTTGTTCATTTATTAAACAAACGAACACAAACAAACATCCCGCCAAACAGTTCACAAACTGTTCGCCGAACGTTTGGTTTGTTTACAGGCCTATATACAAGACTCGTGAACATGGTCGAGAAATTACTATACATTACCCGCTTGGAAGATGTTAAAGCAACTGGTATGAACACTGAGATCACAAATCAGATCACTTAATAATGCAATTCGTAAAACACAAATTTGAATACGACAAAGCACCCACGTTTATTATTCCCTCCGTCCCTATTTAAATGTCCATCTTTCTATTTTTGGTTGTCCTAAATTAAATGTCAATTTCCAAAAAGAAAAAAAAAACAATTTTCAGTTTTGCCCATAAAAGACAACACACAATCACCACTTTTGAGGATATTATTGTCATTTTACCACATACAAACAAAAGATTTCTTAAAATGTGTGTTTTGGAGCCCATGACATTTAAATAGGAATGGAGGGAGTATTCAACAAACTTCTCAAAACTTGAATTACAATAGTTGATACCCACACCATGGTATTTAAAATCTAACCTAACATACAATTAAGATTGTTAACAAATGAGAACACGATAAATATAATAACTAATTATTATATAGGAATTGGTTCAAATGAGAACCTTTGTTCAAATTGAGAACTTAGAAAACCATTCTAAACCGCACATTTCTATAAGGCAAAAAAAAAAGTCCTTTTTGTTTTTGCTCAGTCGCTGCTTTTTTATACGGGAATAATTTTTTTTAATTTTTTTTCGATATACACATGTGTATAATTGCAATATACACATATGTATAACTGAAAATGTAATATAAACATATGTATAAATAAAAACAAAATAATAATTTTTTTTCTTGTATAAAAACGTGCGACTAAGCAAAAAAAAAATCAATATCATATTAATTCTTTTTGCCTTTATAGAATTATGTGGTCCAGAATGATTCTCTCAGTTCTCAAATAGAGATTGGTTCTCTTAAAATCCATACCCAATAAACCAATATCATATTTAATAATCTATAATTATCCACTCCTCTAAAACCTCTCCTAAGCCTACACCATTTAAATTGGTTCTATAATAACAAGATTCATAACAATCACCTCTGGAATTTTGAACTTGTATCAAATAAGCTTTCAACTCCGAGCTTTTTAGTCATCTCTGTTAGAAAATAAAACAAAAGATACAATCAACATCTTTCCTCATCTTGACAGCTAGCACATTCACACCACTAGTTTATGCTCAATCAAAGAAAGAGAATATTTTATTTACTTTCCTAATTATGTTTTCATCTATTTATTGTAGGAGTTGTATCTTTTCTAATGATCAATTTCACAAAGCAATACAATTCATATTTTGTCCCTGTATTCCATCGAAAACAATTGTCTTTGTATTCCATCGATAATATGGTATCAGAGCCATTGTGATTGATCTTAAGATAAAACCCACTCATCATCTACCATTTTTTTCCCTTTTAATCTTGTCCAAATTCTTTGCAATCCCACAAACCAAATCATGTCTGATAACACCAAGAATGAAGATCTTGCATTGCAAATCACCAATCTCCTCAACAATGGTATCAATAACCAAAATCAAACACAAAAACTAAACCTACCCAACTCCTTGAAAATCAGCCTTAAATTGAACAGCCAAAACTACGCCTTGTGGTCTCGAATGATTCGAGTTGCAATCTGTGGCAAATCAAAACACCTCTTGGGTCATTTAACGGGAGATCCAAAACTCCTCGAACCAACTGACAACCAATATGAACAATAAGAACAAGACGACTTGGTCGTGTTCTCGTGGTTGATACAGAATATTGAACCCGGCCTTGCCAGTAATCTAACCGAATTCCCGACAACCAAAACATTGTGGGACGCGTTAGTCGGTACATATAGTAGCAGAAAAGACAAACGATTCGATTAGAAAAACACCAATCTTGGTTCATCATTCCAGATCGATAAAACAAAGCTTAAGTGTGAACATTGCGGTATGTCCGACATACCAAGACCCACTGTTTTCAACTTGTCGGCTACCCGGAATGGTGGAACGATGGTCACAAAAAAGGGAAACCAGATGGGGGTAAAGCCATCGCTAACATTGGAAAAACAGAAGTAGGCGGCGGCGGCGCCCAAAAGAAAACCAGTGACGGCGGCTTTGGAGGTTTCACCTCAACTGGTTTTGAGGCCCCTGAAAATGACAAAGGAGGTATTGGGTTTGGGATTTTTTTCTCAGAGCACTCACATCCCATACACCAAATGTATGTGAGTGTTTCCATCAAATTATATGGGGTGAGTGTAAGTGGGTGTGAGTGGAGGAGAGAGAAAATATTTGGTGGAAGCACTGTTCCACCTTAAATATGAAAAGCTACTGTTCACCCATATATATATTTTAATATTTTTGTAAGTAGTTGTGAGTTAGGAGAGAGAAAATGTAATGATAAAAGTATGATTATTTTAATTAGGAGAGATAAGATTTAAGGGTGAAGTAGTGATTTTTAGTGTAATTTGATGGAGGAGATTTGGTTGATGGGTTGTGAATGCTCTCAGACCCCTTTTCTTCTTTATTTGATTCTGGTATTTTTAATTATGATATCTCCAAAGTTACAACAACACCCCTTGAAGAACCTATTTATTGTGATACTGGCCTGAATTCTCTAAACAAGAAAAACAAGTTTTTTTTTTATCAAAAAAATATTTCTAAGATAGTCTCTAAAAACCTATCTAAAATTTATTCTAAACGGAACCAAAAAATAAGTAAAGGGGGAACCAATAGGAACCATGGACAAGTCAATATGGCTCAAAATTGTGAAAAACTTGATAACTCATGGATATTTGATTGTGGTGCCACTGATACTATGACATTTGATGTAACGGATATAGTGTCGCAATCTAAACCCAGGGTTAATTACATTAAAACCGCAAACGGGGGAAAAGCTCCTGTAAAAGGAGGAGGGACTATTGAGATATCACTAACTTTAAAACTCTCAAACTGTCTCTATGTTTCTTCCCTATCACATAAATTATTATCTATCAGTCATGTCACAAAAGAATTAAATTGTACAGTCTTGATGCATCCTACCTTTTGCATATTACAGGATATCAGGACGGGAGCGATCATTGGGCGTGGCGCTGAACGTCAGGGATTGTACTATGTGGAGGAAGTGACTCAATATGGGAATGTGATGCTTGCACACAGAACTATGAACAGAGAAGCTTGGCTTTGGCATAGGAGATTAGGACATCCTTCTATCGGTTATTTACATCTTTTATTTCCGAAATTATTTCCATCAAATAAACCATCAAATTGTGAGACTTGTGTCTTGGCTAAAAGTCATAGACATACTTATAAACTTAATAACACCAAAGTTGATTTACCTTTTTCACTTATCCACTCTGATGTTTGGGGGCCTGCTGAGGTTATTGGAGGTAAAAAATTTCGATATTTTGTTCTCTTTATTGATGATTGCACTCGTATGACATGGATTTATTTTTTAAAAAACAAATCAGAAGTGTTTGATAAATTCACCACGTTTTATACCATGATACAAACTCAATTTAAAACCAACATCCAAACACTTCGATCTAATAATAGGGGGGGGGGGATTTGCAAATGATTCTATGAAACTTTTTTGTCAAAGCAAAGGGATTATTCATCAAACGACTTGCCCACATACTCCTGAACAAAATGGGACAGTTGAACGAAAAAATCGCATTCTTTTGGAAATAACTCGGGCATTTCTAATAGAGTCTCAAGTCCCGAAATCGTTTTGGCCCGAAGCTCTAGCTACTGCCACCTATCTTATTAATAGACTTCCTACTAAAGCCCTTGATCTTAAAACCCCTCTAAAAGCTTTGTCTGAGTTTACCAAACTCCCGCCAACCCTCACACTTGAGCCACAGGTATTTGGATGTTCCGACTTTGTCCATATACCCAAAACAGATCGAGGGAAACTCGGCCCATGTGCTGAAAAGTGCGTCTTCTTGGGATATGGTATCAATAAAAAGGATACCGTTGCTATAGCCCAAAAAGACCACCATGGACTGTGACTACCTTGAAACCGAATATTTCTATGCCGCCCAACACAGTGGTCAGGGGGAGAAAGAAATTGACACCCTTAGTTGGCTAAAATGAGTTCCATCCTCACAAGAAGCTGTTCACAATACCCAAGATGAGTCACCGACTTCTTAAGGACCCAACAAATCAACAAACAGTGCCACGAACCAAGATTCTTCTATCTTGGTTCCTCAGGTTAGCGACTCTCAAACTTTTGAAAGTCATCCTCAAGATGACCCTCAAACTATTTTTTCTAGAAATAATGATTTTCACAGTGATAACACATCTAATAATATCTCTCATGACCTTGAAAATAATGATATATCTGATAACAATGAGATGCTTGTAGAAAAGCATGTGCAGGAAGAACCAATACAAGAAGAAACGGTGGAAAAATATGTTCTACCACCTAGAACAAATAGAGGTATCCCCCCAAAACATTACTCTCCTGAAAAAGAAACAAAGTCATCAAGGTATCCCATGGCAAACATTGCCAGAGGCAATCTTTCCAAAGAAGCACAAGCCTTCACTTCATCCTTATATAACGAAGAAATTCCTAAATCTGTGGAACAAGCTTTAAAGTCACAAAATTGGAAGAGAGCAATGGAAGAAGAGATGGGAGCTCTTATAAAAAATGAAACATGGGAGAAGAGTGTTCTTCCTCCAGGAAAGAAATCTGTAAGGTGTCGTTGGGTCTTCACAATCAAACACAAACCAGATGGAACCATTGAAAGATATAAAGCCCGACTAGTTGCAAAAGGGTACACGCAAACATGCGGGATTGACTACTCAGAAACCTTCTCCCCAGTAGCGAAGATTGATACAATTCGTGTCCTTCTTTCCATTGCCGCAAATCAAGAATGGCCTCTTCTCCAATTTGATGTTAAGAATGCCTCCTTACATGGAGAATTAAAAGAAGAAGTTTACATGGAACCTCTACCTGGATTCATAGGATATTTCAAAGATAAGGAAGTATGTCGGTTAAAGAAAACTCTATGGCTTAAGCAATCCCCTCGAGCCTGGTTTGGCAGATTTACCTTAGCAATGAAGGGATATGGCTTCAAACAAAGCAACTTTGACATACATTAGTTCTAAAACGAAGAGGTAAACTTGTAACTTGTTTAATTATTTATGTTGATGATATGATTATTACAGGGAACGATACAGAAGAGATGGAAAAGTTAAAGGCAAACTTGTTCACTGAATTCGAGATGAAGGACTTGGGAAAAGTACTTTCTTGGAATTGAAGTACTAAGGTCTAAACAAGGGATCTTTATATGTAAGAACAAGTATGTTCTTGATCTTCTAGCTGAGACAAGGATTATCGAATGCAAACCAGTAGACACTCCAATGATGACCAACCAGAAACTCTACATGGAAGAAGGAGAAAAATTGGCAGACAAGGAGAGATATCAACGATTAGTGGGCAAACTCATATACCTTTCATACACTCGCCCTGACATTGCATATGCAGTTGGAGTGGTTAGCCAGTTTATGCATCAACCTCAAGTTGCTCACATGGATGCAGTATAGAGGATCGTAAGGTATCTTAAAGGGACAACATGCCATGGAGTTCTATTCCAACCAAACCAACATCTAAGAATCCAAACATATACAGATGCAAACTGGGCAGGAGACAAAGGAGACCGAAGATCAACATCGGGATACTTTACCTTGGTCGGTGGGAATTTGGTTACGTGGAGAAGCAAGAAACAAAAAGTTGTAGCCCTATCCAGTGTTGAAGCTGAATTTCGAGGGATTGCACGAGGTCTAGCAGAAGTTCTATGGATACGCAAGCTTTTAACTGAAATCGGATTTCCTCAAACTGAAGCTAGTACTATTATGTGTGACAATGAAGCTGCAATTCAAATTTCAGAGAATCCTGTTCAACACGATCGAACAAAGCACGTAGAAGTTGATAGGCACTTTATCAAAGAAAAACTTGAAGCAAAGATTATAGAGCTCCCATAATTTGTTCGCTCAGAAGACCAATTAGCGGATATATTAACAAAGGCCGTCAACAGGAAAATCTTCAATCATTGTCTTAGCAAGTTAAGTATTGGGAATCCCACTACTCAACTTAAGGAGGAGTGTTAGAAAATAAAACAAAAGATACAATCAACATCTTTCCTCATCTTGAAAGCTAGCACATTCACACCACTAGCCGTTGGTGCTCAATCAAAGAAAGAGAATATTTATTTACTTTCCTAATTATGTTTTCATCTATTTATTGTAGGAGTTGTATCTTTTCTAATGATCAATTTCACAAAGCAATACAATTCATATTTTGTCCCTGTATTCCATGGAAAACAATTGTCTATGTATTCCATCAATAATAATCTCCTTGAACTTAATTTTCCCAAAAGCTTTAGTTAAAATATTGTCTCGTTGATCATGTACCCAAATGGCAAGCCTTAAACTTTTGGATTGAAATAGTTACTTTTCACCAATGTTTTCAGAATCGGACTGAATGTTGAACCGGAACCCTCACCGGATCACCGGCTTGATCGGTCCAACCGGTCATATGAACTGACAAAATATTCAGAAAGAATCCAACCAAATTATAAATTTTTCGGTTCACCGGTCCGACCAGTGGTTTGCTACATGGCCGATTCAACCTATGACCCAGACCGGTCAAGATTCAGATTCTCGGTCTGACTGGCCTGTCCAGGTCTAAAAACACTGCTTTTCGCAAATGACATGCACAAAAACGTAAGGGAAAATCACGAGAATAGCCCTTTGACCATTTGAATTACGAGAATAGCCCCCGGAGACGTCTCCCGAGACGCCTTGGTTCCCAACCATTAAAACGACACGTCTCTAGAGACATCTTTTCCAGGCTTTGAAAACGTCTCCAGAGACGTCTTTTTTTTTTTAACAAATCATGAAAAAACCATGGAATTAAAAATAAAATAAAGGTGCAATATTTATTCAGTGGATTCAAAAGATAGGCATAAACTAGTCATTCGATTAATAAAAGATAAATTTAAATACATAAACATTACGAAGTTAATAAAAATAAACTAAACATAGGCTACGCGTTAAGACGGTCCCTCATCATTTGCGAAGCAGACATGTGTTTGAATTCTTTGCGTTGCTTGGATTCATACTCTTTTTTTTGGTATATCTGATGGCCACGTCTTCGGGCATATCTGAAGGTACCGCTCGAAGTGTTCGATAGTGGTACCCGTTGAAGAGTTGACACTAATTGGTGTTCAAGTCATTCCACTTACGGCTAAGTGAATCGATGGTTCGGTTAGAGCCTCCTACCAACCGATTGTATTCATTTAGAATTCTGTACCACTTGTTTGTCGGGTGTGGGCTTTCTTCGACAAGTTGCCAGGCTGATACTAGGGCGATTTCTTGTTCCTTCGTCCAACGACTTGGTGCCATTTTGTTTTGTATGAAGGAGACTGTTTTAGGGTGGTGGTAGAGGAGGGGTTGGACGGAGAATGGGACGAAGGTATGGTATATACAGGGATGAGACGTCTTGGGAATCACGGGGGACGTGGAAAACTGAACCGTCAAACAAGACATCGGAGACGTCTCGGGACTCACCGGAGACGTTGAACAAGACACCCGAGACGTCTCGGGACTCACGAGACGACACCTGAGACGCCTCAGGACTCACGAGACGGCACAATGACGTCTCCGGAGACGTCATTTGGAGACGTGTCGTTTTATTGATTGGGAACCAAGGCTTCTTGGGAGATGCCTCAGACGGCTTGGGAAACGTGAACCGTCTCCAAAGAGACGTATCCGGGGGCCATTCTCATAATTTAAACGGTTAAAGGGCTATTCTCGTGATTTTGCCAAAAGGTAATTTACTCTTAAACATATAAGAAAAAAAAAAAAAAGTAAATATACGAATGGCTGTAATTTGCTAACAAAATTCAAATTCAGTACGTAAACACTACCTACCACATAGTGAGTTGATACCAAAATAACCATATCCATCCACCACATCGTTTGCTTATAATGAGTTATCACTGATCACTTAATGAAACAATGTATTGGCTTCTGATCATCATCGTCTTAATCTGTTCTCATGCTTCAACATGTGCAACATCAGGAAGGAGAGTAGAGTATCTTCCTGGCTTCCAAGGACCCCTTCCTTTTTATCTTGAAACTGGGTACTTTTTTTTTTTTTTTTTTCATTTGTGTTATCAAGTACAATATATAAGCACTTATGAATGCATGACATTATGTAGATATGTGGGAGTAGATGAAAATGAAGACGTACAACTATTTTACTACTTCATTCAGTCGGAGTCGAATCCGGAGCATGATCCTCTCATGCTTTGGCTTACTGGAGGCCCCGGTTGTTCTGCCATATCCGGTCTGCTATACGAGATTGGTATTTTTTTTTATTTGGTTATTTGAATTCTTAAAATCATTTGAACGAGTCAAGGGTCTCAGCGTGAGTAGTCTCTCTATATTTAGGTTAGAGGAAAGGCTTGCCCTCGTCCTACATTGTGATTTTAGTAGGTATATTTTGTTTGTTATTTCTATGATACAGGTCCTATTAAGTTTGAGGCTTTGCACTATGATGGAAGCTTTCCCACCTTGATTTCGACACCCAATTCGTGGACTAAGGTTGGGTTCAAATTAATTTTTCGGTCTGAATTTTTATTGTCTCGGGTTGTCAATTTTTTTTTGACCATATAGGGATCATCGAAAACTAACTATATATATATCACAAAAACATCTAGTAAATGGCGTGCAAGCGCAAGTCTTAGCGCAATTCTAAAACAACCGGTATACAACGGTTAAATTGGTCAGAAATATCTAAAAATGATATGGGACCAACCTAAAGCAAGTCTAAAACTCCTACAAATAGTCTGTTTATATTGTGCGCCTTGCTTAAAAACACCCTTGCTTTTTAAGCGCGTTAAGCCTTTGACTACTATAAGTATAGGGGAAATGGAATTTAATAATCCCAACTTTGGGGGGTTGGAAGGCAGCAGTTCCAACTTGAAAGTTGTAATATAACGGTCCCAACTTGTCAATATTTTTATTCTAATGGTCCCAAACTAACCTCAGTTAAGTTTTCTGTTAAGTGCCAACATGACAATCCACGTGGCAGTCCATGTGGCACAGTATGTCCAGTTGGCAAAAAACGTGGGTCCCACTTGTTTTTTCAACTAAAAAAAACCTATGCATGTATTATTATACATATCTTTATATATATATATATATATATTCATATGTGTATATATTATACACACATATATACAGAGAGAGAGAGAGAGAGAGAGTACAACCCACCTCCGACGACCACCACCCCACAACCGCCTGTCACCACTGTCCACCACCATCTCCGATGACCACCACCCCACAACCGCCTGTCACCACCGTCCTCCACCACCCTCCCTCCCTCCTCCTCCTCCTCCTCCTCCTCCTCCTCCTCCTCCTTTGTTTTCCCTCCGATGACACCCACAACCTGCACCAACCCGCCACCACCAACCAAAGCCCACCCACCATCATTCCCCTCAACCTCCACCCCATAATCACCACTCTACCATTCACCCCCACCAAACACCAGTAAAATTAGTGCTTTCCCCCAAATTTAAGGGTTCTTAGTTCGTCACCATCAACCACCGCCACCGTCAACCATTTTATTTGGTTGGAGCCCTAATTTTACAAGGGGAAGAAGAGGGGGAGAAGCCCTAATTATTTGGTTGGAGCCCTAATTTTAGGGTTCTTAGTTCCTCCAATCTTGAACGGTGGTCGGAACCCACCTGTTCTTCCTCCAATCTTGAACGGTGGTCGGAGAAGACGACCGGGTGGTGGTGGAGAAGACGACCGGGTGGTGGTGGAGAAGACGACCGGGTGGTGGTGGAGAAGACGACCACCTGTTCTTCCTCTCTCTACGTTCTCTCTCTCTCTCTCTCAGCTCTTTCTCTCTCTACGTTCTCTCTCTCTCTCTCAGCTCTTTCTCTCTCTACGTTCTCTCTCTCTCTCAGCTCTTTCTCTCTCTGTATATGTGTATATATATTGTATATGTGTATATATATTGTATATGTGTGTGTGTATATATATATATATATATATATTTTGGTATAAAGATTAAAAAAGACACATGTACATTGTGGGACCCACATTTTTTTTCCAACTAGACAGATTTTGCCACGTAGGACTGCCACGTGGGATGCCTACGTGGCACTTAACTGGAAAAACTAACAGAGGTTAGTCTGGGACCAACCAAATAAAATGGTTGACAAGTTGGGACTGCCGTGGTACAACTTTCAAGTTGGGACTGCTGCCTTCCAACCTCCCAAAGTTGGGATTATTAGATTCCATTTCCCCATAAGTATATCACAAATTCACAATGATAGACTTTGGATGAATCTATATACCATACTTATAGAAAATTTCTCTTTAAAAATACGAAAAAAATTGAAATTATTTTCTTCTATGGTGAAGTAGAATGTCACAAAGCGACACAATATCATTCCGCCATGGACTGATTTTCGTTAAAGAAAAGTAGAGTCGAAAGTAAACTAAAGAGCGAAAAATAGATCCTCAGTTCCCAAAACACAAGAAACGTTAGATGATCCGGATCTTATTTTTGGCTTTAGAAAAACAATCTCTGATTTACTGTTTTACATTTTTATTGATCTGCACGCGCGCAGATGGCAAGCATAATTTTCTTAGATCTTCCTATTGGTACTGGTTTTTCCTACGCAAGAACCACACGCGCCTCTTTTTCCACAGACATCCAACTTTGTGACCAAGCCTATGAATTTATGAGAAAGGTACAAAACATTATGTATTATTTTCTATTATGAGATGGGATCATTTGGTTATTTGAGTAACTTTTTATGATAATAATCTGGAACTCTTTGTGCAGTGGTTTGAAAGTCACCCGGAGTTTATATCTAATCCATTCTATATCGCAGGAGATTCCTATTCTGGAATCCCAGTCCCAATAATCACACAACTAATATCAGATGGTAACACTGGTTTTTGTCGTAAATTATCATGACTGGCTTGATCATAACTTATTGGCTGCAAATGTGCAGGAAATGAAGCTGGCTATGAGCCTTATATTAATCTAAAGGTTTTAGATCTTATCATATGAATATAAATTTTGAATTAAAAAAAAAACTATTTGTTGAATGGATTATTTTTGAGCATTAGGGATATGTTCTTGGTAACCCTTCAACTTTTCCAGAAGAAAGTAATTACAAAATTCGGTTTGCTAATGGTATGGGACTTGTATCAGATGAACTTTACAAGGTTTGTTCTGTCCTATGATATTATATACTTCCTACTTGTTTTAGCAACTAATGTTCTTCATGTTGAATGTTTACAGTCATTGTTCCACACATGTCGTGGAGAATATCGATCAGAGCATATAAGCGTAGGCAACATAGGATGTCGTCGAAATCTTGAGTTGTACCAAGAGGTCTTTAGTCTTTACTTTCTCTATTTTGGCTCTTTACTCCATCTTGATGCGGAAATAGTGAAATAAAAGGAATGAACTTTTTTCTAGTGCGTAGATGGGATCGAAAATTCCCATGTTTTGGAACCTTATTGTGGTTCTATTTGGCTAATTAACCTACCCACTCAGAAGATGCTTAACGCGCAACGTACTGTTTCTTCTTCTTCTTACTGTCGTGTAAGTCTAACATATCAGTTTCTTTTTCAACACATATCTTGATTCTATGAAATAAGTTTGAATCATCATGTAAGAACTTTGTAGAAAATTTTAAGGATGTTTCTGCATTGTGTAGACTGATGGATATAAGCTGGTTTATTATTGGATAAATGAAGCAAGTGTTAGAGAAGCATTGCATATTCGGAAGGTATTTACAGCGCACGCTTGTCTTCACATCTATAATCTATTGAGAACCGCGATAACCTCATAATGCAATTCTACATAGTGCTTAATAGTATGGTTACATATTCGTCTTCTGTATCATGTTAAAAGCAATAAGTTCAAATGCGTTACGCAATGCAGTTCTCATGGTTTCCAACATATTATTATTTCTGTCTTTCTAAAAAGAATGCCCCCCCCCCCCCCCCCCCCCCCCACATATAGCATTGCTCACACATGCTACAACAACACAGGGGACCATTACTGAGTGGATAAGATGCAGATCAGATCTGAATTTCACGGAAACACTATCTGATGTCAGATCATACCATCTAAACCTCGGCAACAAGGGCTATCGGTCTCTCATTTACAGGTATCCTTCATTTCACAATGTGCACAGGATTTGATTTTCTTTTGTGAAGGCATGCGTCATCAATGTGACATTCTTGGTTTACCTCGACCCGTTGACACCATCAAGCTTATGTGCAGTTTAAATGTGTTTTTTATTGTTGTTTGATTGCCTATATCATCACTTACAATCATGTCTAAGTTTTAATGTATGTGTTTTTTTGACCTGGCCCGTTCTAACATGACCCATTTTTGGTCTCTGCTGACCAAATCCTTGCGTCCGCCAGTGCCAGTGTCATTTATGAAGTTTTGTGATGTAACGCAGCGGTGATCATGATATGTTCATTCCCCACCAATCAACTCAAGCATGGATAAAAGACCTGAACTACTCTGTCGTCGATCAATGGCGATCATGGAAACTTAATGGTCAAATTGCAGGGTAATCTACAAATTAATGTTGTTCACAACATAGTGCATTCAAATGTACTTAACATGGAAATTGTTTTTTTTTTTTTTGTATATATTGATAGGTACACAGAGAGTTATTCGAATATGATGACGTATGCCACTGTGAAGGCAAGGAATCCGAATGTCCTTATTTCGAGTGTAGATAAAGGTTGTTAACTAAAACGGTTTGTTTACGTTGCAGGGCGGTGGGCATACAGCCCCTGAGTACAAGCCTGAAGAATGTTTTGCCATGTTCAAGAGGTGGATATCTAACCAACCATTATGATCATGAATGCATCTTATCAGGTTAAAATATAGACTAATTGTCATTTTAATGGATCCAGTTTATTCTATTTGGATAATTTGGGAAATTTATTGTGACATAAATAAGTTGTATTTTTATGGATAGAACTGTTGTTACTATTGATATATGATCTTGACAATCAACTATGTATTTAAATTTAAATACGATTTGGACGTAATGAGGATTAATTAGCTTGGACCATTAACAGTGACGAAGCTTGAAATAAAAATAGTGATAGGGGCCGAAAATTACGAGACTTAAATTTTTTCCTATCGGCGGGGGCCGGTAAGATCAAATCGTTGGGGGTGTTAATCGAACCCATTTGATTGCCATCCCTAAAGACGATCAATTCACCACAAAATTTACCCACAAAACCGAGTCAGGAAGTTGCATGTTCATCACTCAAAGACACATAATTTACCCACAAAACCGAGTCAGGAAGTTGCATGTTCAGCCTTAACTGGACTTATTTGTAACTAATCCATTACCGCCAGTTAACTGTCCCTGCCATAACCGATGCTCCGTTATCGCCATCGGTTACGGTTTAGAAATTAACCCTGCATAACCGAAGCTTGTTTATCAGTTTCGGTGGAGCCTCCAATACCAAATCGAACTGCTTTACACACCCTATCAAGAATAGTCCTGGATATATTTTATTTACACCCATTTTCATGCTATATATATATATATATAGTTCGAAGCTAGCCTCTTTAGGAATTGTAACTTCTACATAATAAATTACAACATCATATATGATCATCATTATACAACTTGAGGAGTCTTAAAAAATAAATCTGTGCCATGTGTTTAGGTATAATAATATATAAATGAACATGATAAATTGTTATAACACAACTTGAGGAGTTTTAAAATTGAATTTTAACACGTTTTATTTAAGATAATATTTAAATGATTTCCACAAATTTAATAAACAAGATTCTCACCCACCCCTTAAAATAAGAAAAATACAAAGGAGTCATTAATGAATCGATTCTAATTGGTCGACAACATTCAATTTCAAATACAGCAAGCAACTAAAATTAGGTACTTGTTTATTCTAGATATATCAATCATCCATATTGTTTGTTTATCACTGATAGCTTACTAAAATGAGGTACTGGTTCATCATCATCATCTTCATCTGTGCTCATGCTTCAAGCTCTGCAACATCAGGAAGGAGAGTAGAGTATCTTCCAGGCTTCCAAGGACCCCTCCCTTTTTATCTTGAAACTGGGTACTCTTTATTATTAATATATTTGTTTTGATCAAATTAGATATATAAGCAACAAAGTAGTAGATATGAATAGTTGAATAATGCATGATATTATATATATATATATATTATGTAGATACGTGGGTGTGGATGAAAATGAAGATGTGCAACTATTTTACTACTTTATTAAGTCGGAGTCGAATCCGGAGCATGATCCTCTCATGCTTTGGCTTACCGGTGGCCCTGGTTGTTCTTCCATATCTGGTCTGCTTTATGAGATTGGTATGCGTTTTTTTTTCCTTTTTACATTAACTTTTAGATTTTTTAGGATACATACACCACATTTACCATGCTGGTTGTTCTGCCACATAACTTTTATTAAATTATAGCATGATACTTAAATTTTGACCCTATCTTACCCTTCTAGTTTTGCTATGAGTAATATTTTATTGGGTACATTTATGTGTTTTTTATACAGGCCCAATTAAGTTTGAGGGCGACCACTATAATGGAAGCTTTCCTACCTTGATTTTGACACCCCATTCGTGGACCAAGGTTTCTTTTTTCTAAGCTTTTTTGATTAATCATTTGTAATTTAAGAACGTTATGTGTTCGGTTTGGCGGTTTCATGGTCCGGTTTGGAACTTGAAACTCGCTTTGTAAACCAAAGCGTGTAGTATATCATTTTTAATGTTATAATACAAACCCTGCTAATGTGATTTGTCCTATCCCTAAATTGTAGTTAGCGGTTTGGCCTAGAGTTTTCATCAAAACCGGCTTAACCAGACAAGTAACACCAATACTTTTGTGATTGATGATGATCTGGGAATATGCAGATGGCAAGCATAATTTTCTTAGATCTTCCTGTTGGTACTGGTTTCTCCTACGGGAGAACGACACAGGCCTCGCATTCCACTGACATCCAACTTTGTGACCAAGCCTGTGAATTTATGAGAAAGGTACCGGAAATGATATAAGTAACATGTTTATGATATTCAAATGTTACTTTTTTATGCAAGTTTATTGATTATAATTTGGAATTGTTTCTGTAGTGGTATGAAAGTCACCCGGAGTTCACCTCTAATCCGTTCTATGTAGCAGGAGATTCCTACTCTGGAAACCCGGTCCCAATAATCACACAACTAATATCAGATGGTAAAGGTTTTTTTTTTTGTTTTTTTGTTTTTGTTTTTTTTTTATTGAAAATGTATCATGGCTGAAATTATGAATATCATGTGAATTTATGACATGACACGAACTAAAATGAAATCAACGGGTTTGGACCGACCCACGAACACATTTAGATAAACGGGTCAGGTTCAGGTTGAGAAGGCAGGTTCACATGCTGTCCCGATTAGTTTTGTATTAGGTAACTTAAAATAAGGTTTTTTTGGCCATATTTTAAATATTAAAGGAGAAATTGATATCTACTTTTATAATTTAAATGTAATTGTTTTATATACATGTGTATTTGACTATTTGTCATAAGTTTATAATTTAGAATATGTTCATGTCATGCTTAGGTTCACATGTCTGACGCAACTTTAAGGTTTGTGTCAAATTTTATGGTTCGGCCTGCCAACCCACTAACACGACACATTTAGCACCTCTTATCCGTAGCTAATCTGCAATGTGTAGGAAATGAAGCTGGCAATGAGCTTTACATTAATCTAAAGGTCTCAACTCTTATCCTATCAAAAGAAATTATTAAGTAGTTTCATCAATACCTTTGAAATTGAGAGTTTTCTGTATGATTATAAATTCGATTTAGTTAACGGATTAATCTTGGGCACTAGGGATATGTTCTTGGCAACCCTTTGACTTTTCCAGAAGAAAGTAATTACCAAATTCGATTCGCTAATGGTATGGGACTTATATCAGATGAACTCTACAAGGTTTGTTCTGTCATATGATGTTATATATGTGTATGTTTCCTAGTGTCCTACTTGCTTTAGCAACTAATGTCCAACGAATATAGTCATTGTACCACACGTGTCATGGAGAGTATCGATCGGAGCATATAAGCCCGAGCAACATAGGATGTCATCAAAATCTTGAGTTGTACGAAGAGGTTCTTTACTTGCTTTACATTGGCTTTTACTCCACCTTAATGCAAAATAATAATAATAATAATAATAATAATAATAATAATAATAATTTAAAAGGAATGTACTTTTTCTAGTGCATAGATGGGATTGACTCTGCTCATGTTTTGGAACCTCAATGTGGTTCTATTTGGCTAATTAAACTACCTACTCAGAAGCCGCTTGATGAGCACCGCCCTGTTTCTTCATCTTACTGTCGTGTAAGTCTATTGTATTGCGTTCTTTTCCAACACATATCTTGATTCCGTGAAACAAATTTGAACCATCTTGTAAGAACTTTGTACCAGATTTTAAGGATGTTTTTTAATTGAGCAGACTGATGGATATATGCTGGTTTATCATTGGCTTAATGAAGCCACTGTTAGAGAAGCATTGCATATTCGGAAGGTATTCTTACATATACATATAGAGGCACGTTTGTTTCAAAACGAGTTATATTTAGAGAACTCTAATAATCGCATAATGAATATGTATGTTGTGAAAAAAAAACATATCTTGGTTCATAAATGAATGCTCCCCATATATGTTATATGTTTTTGTGTGTGCGCGCGTGTATGTATTTCTAGTTGATAAAATTGTGACATTGTTCACACATGTTACCACAACATAGGAAACCATAGGAGAGTGGATAAGATGCAGATCAGATTTGAATTTCACAAGAACACTTTATGATGTCAGACCATACCATCTAAACCTCAGCAAAAAGGGCTTTCGTTCTCTCATCTACAGGTTCTCTTCATTTCACAACTTATCCTTTTGTGAAGGAATACATCATCAATGTGACATTCTTGGTTTCGTTCGACTAGTTATTTTGTAATATAATGCAGTGGTGATCATGATTTGAACATTCCCCACCAGTCAACACAAGCATGGACAAAAGACCTAAACTATTCTGTCATCGATCAATGGCGATCATGGAAGCTTAATCGTCAAATTGCGGGGTAATCTGCATATTTTTGTTGTTCACAGCGTAGTGTAATATTTTAAATGTACCAATGTTTGGGTATATGTTTATATTGACAGGTACACAGAGAGTTATTCGAATATGATGGATGACCTTTGCTACTGTGAAGGCAAGAAATCCGAATGTTTCTTATTTCGAGTGTAGTCGTTTAGATAAATGTTTTTAACTAAAGCGGTTTGTGTACGTTGCAGGGCGGTGGGCACACAGCCCCTGAGTACAAGCCTGAAGAATGTTTTGCCATGTTCAAGAGATGGATATCTAACCAACCATTATAAGTTATTACCATCATTGCATTTTATCATGTCGAAATGATTCGATAGTCGGCAACATATGTAGCTCTGTGTTGTTCTGTGACATGAGCATAGACTAATTGTCATTTTAATGGATCCAACTTGTTCTGTTTTGAACATTTGAGAAATCTATGAAGATTTGAAAGGTTGTTATTTTTCTACAATCCTAGAGATACGGTTGCTTATGTACCCAGAAGCAACATATAGCTATGCTTTCGATATATGATCTTAAATGGTCATATACTAAGCAAAATTATCAAATGCGCATTTAACTACAATTTAAAGTAGTCAAAATAATACCTATATAAATAGCAAATGCAAATCGTATGAAATGTTAATAATTGATGTAAATATATGCATTATATATAAACCACATCTTATCTAGATAAATAACATATTATCTATATGTAATATGTATGTAGGTATTAAGGTATATGTCAACACAATTTAGATTAAATAAAAAACATACTCGTAGCTGTATTTGCATTTTCCGCTGCTTTTCTTTTACTTGCCACAACATGCGACAACTCGCCTAATCACTGATCATCCTACACGATACGTACGCTTCATACGCCACAACCAAATTGCAAATTAAATTTAAAGAAATAAACCAACTAAAATTGTGATTAGTTAATTTAAAAATGGGCCCACTCTCCCACCTCTCCCTCACGATTTCATTGGCAGATACCTACACACCCTTGTTGATCAAGCCTTGCCGCAACGCATGGAATGCTTCTTGCCAAGCTGTCGCACCCACCGATGATTGTCAAATGCTTAGTATCGAACCCTGTTCGAACGTTTCAAGATGCTTTTTGATCAAAGTTAGATATAAGGTTTAGAATTAGGATGAGGTCTAGCTTATTCACATGATTAAAATTATCGTTTTCGCATGTTATAGTACATTAATTTCTATGATCGTAACACACATTTTGTCAGTTCATATTAGATTTGTCTATTTCAAAAAGCTCTCGAGATATAATCTAGTTTTATTAAACAAATGCTTTGTTTCTTATGTTTGTTGCTTTCCTTTTAGAGCATTTTTGTGATTGAGGTTAGAAACAATTATTGATTTATTGGTTTTTTTTTTTTAAAAGCCAGTAAGTTAATAAATTGTTTTACTTTGTTTAAAGTTTTTTTTTTTGTTTTGTTTTTTGGTATGAGTTAAAAAACTGTTTTTTAATTTCCAAAAAACCTAGCTTTTGAAAACAGCTCACTATGCATGTCGATCACCTCACCAGTCCTGAGTTAGAAATGACATTAAAAATAAAACACGAGATCATGGTAAAATAAAACATTATCGTGTAATTTTTCTTTTATAATGTTGGTTGTTTTATTTTATGTCTTTTTAGTGTATATTTTTATGTAATGTCCGTTTTTTACTTTATTGTTTTTTTTTTTAATTTAATGTGTTTTTTAGTTATTTAAATGACTTTTAAATTAGTTTATGTTAAAAAAAAAAATGCCACGACAACTCATGCCCCCAAATTCAAGCTCTCCACTTCCCACCTTTTTAGGGGCTTAAGTTAGGGGAAGGGGCACTAGGAAAAAAATCTTTTCACTTCACTAATTTTAACCAATTATACACTGCTGCATTACTTCACTAAAACATTTTTTTGCAGGAAACACTCATCTGATTCTTTTTTTGGTTTTTATTTAAATACAAATATAAACTTTTTTTTAATTCACACGGTTTTATAAATTTTATCACCAAACCGTCAGCCCGATTTAATTTCTCATAACCGTCTCCACCCAACACGTTCAAAAATATTTATTCCCATTAAAATTGGTCTTATCTAACCGTTAGAAAAAAAATCAATTTTACATGCAATACGGTTGAGATTTTTGTGTATATAAACGACGGTGGTGAAAACACACTTCAACACCAACAATTACCCACACCTTCAAAATGACTCGCTGGACCGAAAATGAAGAAATGGCTCTGGTCGTGTGCGCTAAAGACGCACAAAACGACCCATCCTTGCAACGCCAACCCCCTAGGGGCCCGGGGGCTCAGGTGGTAGCCAAACAGGTTTCTGGGGCCGTGTCTTGGTTGATTTCAAACAACAAATCGGCAAAAAACAACCGCACAATTGAGAGCCTATAGAGAAAATGGACCGATCTAAACAACAAATGTGATCGATGGACCACCTGCTACGAGCGCACTATGAGCCGGCACCCAGGCATTGTGCCTGAGTTGGCTGTGGAGTTGACTTAGGCGAGCTATGCGGGTCGTTACCGCGGCAACTTTGAGCATCTCCATGCCTGGCAATTTATATGTCAACTTAAGTTTTATTTTTTATGTTTTGATGTATTTTTTTATGTTTAATATTAATAAATTCTGTTTTTTGTTTCGTTTATGTTCAAAACGCACGATTTAAATAAAAAAAATAAATAACCAAAATGTGTTTTGAAAACGGTAACCATTAAAAAAATTGAATTATAATAATTTAAAATTAAATGATATACAGTTACCAGCTTGTTAGAAAGAATTAGAAAACGGTTTACGAAAACCCTACCAGCACAGGTGGCAACGATAATACCATGCTAGTAGTAGAGTATTCGTGACCAAATCTGGTAGTGCTCTGTCCCCTTATAGACCCCATTATTACCATATCACAACTCAAACCTTTACCCAAGCTATCCACTCCCTTTACTCTTACGCAATGAAAGGGGTGGCCCTTTGGGTGTGATGACGGTGACACCTCAGGACCTCATTCACCTTGCTGTTTCTAAACTAATCAAATAACTGGACATCATCACATTTGTCTTAATTTATTTTATTTAAAGGTTGTTATAATAAAGTGATAGGTTAAACAATTACATATTTTTATGGGTTAGTTAGTGAGAACTCCATTTCCTATGTGATAGTGTTGTGGCAACCATGTAACGCCTTAATTTGTAAACAAGATTTAGCCACAGCGGAAAAAACGGTCCCCAAAATTTTCATTTAAAAATTTACAAATAATACCGCAAACTGAAATTCTTTAGTTATTATCCAGATGTTACAACTCGTTCCTTGTAGATGGTTTTTGTAACCTACTTAATGAATCTTTGCCAGACTTGTACAATCAAATCTCCAAACTTGATCTTCAATCTTTGAACTAACTTCAAGACCCGTAAACCTATAGACATCAATCATGATAACCTTAATTAGCAAAGCTAAGTGAGGGTTTTATACACACATTCATTAATTATTGGAGTAATGGATTTAAATAATCTTAACTATTGACTATTGACAAATAACAGTCCAACTACGAAAATAACCACTAGCGGTCCCAACTTTCAGACATTTTGCTCTCAATGGAACCCCGTTAATTCACACTAACACCGTTAGCTGAAACTCACAATTCTAGGCAATTATTCACATGATTTGAAAAAGAGAATCGAGACAATGATATTGGTATGTTCAATTGCAGAAATAAGCATGGTTTAAAAAATTAATATACAGATATTAGAAGACAAACATTTTTATATATTCAATATCATCAAATATAATTAATCATTTTTAAAAACTATTTATAATTATAAAACTAAAAAATATTTATCGTAGTTTAAAGTTAACTAATTAAATTAACTTTAAAGTCAAACCAAATTTAAAAATTCAAATTACCTTTATCAGTACGTCTAATCAAAATATATCTGTTCAAAATTAAATAAATTTTGATAAATAATTTTTTTACTACAAAATCAATAAGAAACTTTAGAATAACAATTTAAAAATACGAATTTAATTTGTACGTAATTGAATACTTAATTAGCTTGATTCCTTTTAAAATTCTTGTGAAATAATAATTGTTGTTTTAAAATTTCACAATATTAAAACTCTTTACAATCCGAATTTATTATCACTTTAAAAAACTATCATTTTTTATTTGAATGTCTTATTTTTTGTTTAACTTAAATAAGAAAATTATGTTCCAACTTCAATAAAAACAAATTCACTATATACATATTACTCATGATAACGATAAACAAAAGACAAAGACAATAACTATCAAGAGTTGCTTTGTATTTGAAATGCCCAGTTTTCGCTTATGGCTAACTGTTCGTCACGTTATCAAGAGTAAAAAACAGAGTCGGTGTTAAAGTATTAATATTTGATAGACATAGCAATGCTAACAAATAAAACAACCCATATTGTATACAAAAAGATATGCAGAGATTTGTAATTTTTTTGTTTTTTTAGGAATTACATTATAAATTAAAATTTTCAATTATTTACATTAATATGTAATCTCAATTACTCTATATTTAAACTTTTTATAAATTTTATTTATTATACCCGTGTGTCACACGGGCAAATAACCTAGTAGCTATTACATAAAAGAGAAATTATTTAACCCAAGGACTTTTTTTTTCTTTTCAAAATAGACATGAAGTTTTAGCCTTTTCTAAAGTAATTGACCCCATTTCCTTATATCAGAAATCCCCAAATTAGTGCCGCCGGCTGAAACTGCTAGGATTTAGCTTACACCTTTTGATAAAAGGCGTCGCCTAAGCCTACATGTTTGGTAAGAAATGTCGGCTAATTCGTCTAATCCCCCTCTTTTGGCGACTTTCGCTAGCTCAGCTTAAACCCGCACCGGCTCAACCCATGCTATGGGTGATTACTTAATTGGGTAATTTTCAAGGCCGACCCTTAAGGGGTGCGGGGAGGACTCCTGGCTCGGGCGCAATTTCTCGGGGACACATTGACCCTTCGGCAATTCAAGTTTTCTTAACATTGATATCCTTAATATGATGGATTTTTGTATGTTTGAGCCCTAAAATTGTTAATCAAGTATTAATCAAATTGAAGGGTAGTTTATATAAAACAAAAAGTAAAAAAAATGTTGAGAGAGGTTAAGAAATAAAGAAGAAAATAAAATGGTTTGAGAAAAAAAATTGCATGTTTATTAATGAGTGTAGGACTATAGAGGATGAAGAAGATGAAATGAAGAGAGCTCACACTTAGTTGTTTTTGCTTTTTACCGGTTGGTTTTGACTTCCTTTCTAACTTTAATTTTTGTTATGAAACATTTTTTTTAATTGCCAATCTTTCACCCATTTATATTTTAACCCTTTGTAGGATTTAAACTCTCAACCTCCCCTACGAGGGTTTGTTCCTTCTACCGTTAGACTACAACCTAAGTGGAAATCAAAATTTGATTAATCAATTTGATATTACTTTTATTGTAGCTTAAAAAATAGTTTATATTATTTATTTCGTTAAGGGCTAAAGCTAAAGCTAAAGTTAAGAGACACAATTTTTACAGCTTGGCCCAGGCATCTGAATTTTCAGGGCTGGTAATTTTCCCTACATAAGATGGCTTAATCATGATTTTTAATCTTGGGGCTAACATTGCTAACATTGTGTTTAAGTAGACATACGTTCTTTCACATTATTACAATTCAACAAACTCTATTGTTTTGTTTTCGAAAAATCACCAAAATAAACCATCTTAACCGATAAGTTTAACTAAATTGCCTTTCTCTAATTTTTTACTTTGCAAAAGTATTATTTGATTTCACTAAGCCAAGAAAAACCTTTCACGATACACCATGTTACTTTTAATTATCTTTAACTATGATTCCACCTTACACTATTAGAAAATTGTGCTTTTGTCACCGCGTTTTTGGTTACATAATGGTAGCAATTGCTCTGTAGCCACCATTTTGCAACCGAGAATGCGGTAGCAAAAACAGACATGTCTTTTGCCCTAATGTCACCAAATAGCTACCACTTTTGTATTTTGCTACCGTATTTTTGTCACCACAAAACGGTTAAAATTATTGTTACCGCTCCTACAATGTTTCGTAAGGTCTTTCGCTAGTGTTTTGGTACCATTTAGCCACCAATATTGCCACCATTTAGACACCATTTTTTATTGAAAATTTACACTTATTTTTTGTAACCGTTTTGGTACCATTTACTTTGCAACCATTTAGTCACCACTTTAATTGAGAATTTACTATCATTTAGCCATTACTTTCATTGAAAATTTGCTACCATTTAACCACCACTTTCATTGAAAATTTGCTACCATTCAGCCATCACTTTCATTGAAAATTTGCAACCATTTAGCCACCACTTTCATTGAAAATTTGCTACCATTTAGTCATCACTTTCATTGAAAATTTGATACCATTTAGCTTTTCTATAGGTTTTTTTCCTGCTTTATTAATTCAATTCATTTAAAAAAACTATATTTTATAAAACAGTCAAATAATACTATTGTCCATTGTGATCCATTAAAGCCCAATACTGTCCATTAGAACATATATGATATAATATTGTCCGTTATGATCTATTAATGCCCAATATGACCCATTAAGACATATATGATCTATTGTTGCCTGTTATGATCCATTAATGCCCAATATGGCGTAATAAGACATGTATAATCTTCCATTAGCCATTGTGATCCATTAAGCCGAATATTGTACATTAAGACATAAATGTTCTACTAATGCCCATTATAATCCACTAAGGCCCAATATAGTTAAGACATATAAGCTCTACAATTGGCCTTGTAATCCATTAAGGCCTAATATGGTCCATTAAAATATATATGAGATGCTATTATCCATTATGATCCATTAAGGCTCAACATGACCCAATTAGAAATATAGTATTTGTTATTGCACTGTGACCCATTAAGGCCCAACATAGTTCATCAAGACGTGTATGATATACTATTGTCCACATTGATCTATTAAGGGCCAATGTTGTCTATTAGGATATATATGACGTACATTGCCCATTGTGATCCATTAAGCCCCAAAATGACATTATAAAACCCATAAACTTCAAAATTGACTCATTTTCGGTATCAATTTGGTAACAACTTTTTGACGTTTTAGTATTAGTAGTTTTGGTATCGCTACCGGTATTTTATCGTTTTTGCTCACATATACCGAAACCATAGTGTATCGAACATTCTCGGTACTAGTATCGGTACCCATTTTTTACAATTTTTGGTACTGGTACCGAGCTCATCTCTAGTTACAGCGACACATGTATAATAGTTTGAAAAGAAATTATCAAAATAATAAAATAAAAATTTACAAATTTATATATTTTGTATATTTATGTTAATGTAATTTTTTTAATTGAGAGTAAATTTAAGAGGGAAGTTTTAGCATGAAATATTTTGAGTGGGAGTTTTAGGAGGAAATTTGAAATTTTGTAATTTTAAGAGAGAAATATTTTGAGAAGGGAATTATAATATGTATGGAAACATGACATTTTCCATTGTTCCATCATACAAAAAAAAGTGGTGATGTTATGGCTAATAGTTGTATAAAGCCACCTGAAATTTTACAATTTTAACTTTGCGTATTGCCTAATGTTTGGTCACACATATTTTTTCCAATGACATTTGCAATTATTTCGTCACATAAAAATAAACAATCATATTAGTGTGGCTAATAGTTATGTAAAGCCACGTGAATTTTTGTAAGTTTAAATGTGGCTATTGTCTAACTTTGGTCACATATATTTTTTCCATGACATTTACTATCATTCCATCACACAAAAATAAACAAAGTGACGATGGTGTGGTGAATGTTTATATAAAGCCACATTCAATTTTGTAATTTCAAGTGTGTCTATTGTCTATCATTTGGTTACACAATAATACATGTGGCCATATGTATGAGCTTTTAGCCACACCATCAAACAAATATTGTGGTTGTAAATCACATTTGGCTACACTTTTCTAGTGTGACTATTAAATGTCACATTTTTTTTCTCAAAGTGTGGCTAAAGGATTCAAAAAGTTGTGTTTTTCGCCATACGAAACAAATATTGTGGCCGTTGATCGCATTTGACCACATTTTTTTAGTGTAGCTAGTAAGTGCCATAGTTTTTTCTTGAAGCATGGCTAAATATTTTGAGATGTTATATAATGGTCACATGAATACGTATGATGTGTGGCAAAAAGTGGACTGAAAGTTTTTCAAATGTTAGAAATGACCAAAAAGTGGACGAATGTTGGTTTTTTGGTCACATGAATAAAAAAATCCAAAAGATCATGTTTTTGTTTACTTCTTTTGATGTTTTTTTTTATAAATTATTATTTTTCAATTCGTTCTTATTATTTTTCTCATGAATTTTCCACAAAAAATAAACGATGTCAAAATTTGCAATCTATTAGTTACCTTATCTTATAATACATAGAGTTAAATGCCAAATTAGTCCCTGAGGTTTGTAAAAATTGCTACTTTCATCCAATTTTTTTTTGTCAATTTAGTCTCTGTGGTTTCATTTTTTTTTTGTCATTTTAGTCTCTGTGGACTAACAAAATTTGGATGAAAGTGGCAATTTTTGACAAACCTCAGGGACTAAAATGACAAAAAATTAAACCACATGGACTAAATTCACAATAAAAAAAAGATTTGGATGAAAGTGGCAATTTTTGACAAACCTCAGGGACTAAATTGACAATTAACTCTAATACATATTTTGGTGTAAAATTGGTTGCTAAATTTGCTACCATTTTTCTAGGTAGTAACTTTTGGTGACAATAGCCAGTTTTATCGTGGCTAATATGGTAGCAATTTAGTTTCAAAATAGGTCCGTAAATTTGCTACCGCTAAGGTGGTCGCAATTCAATAGGTTTGTTGTTTTTTCTTATAAATTCTTATTTTTTTTAATTCTTTCTTATTATTTTTCTTACGAATTTATCACCAAAAATAAACGGTGTCAAATTTTGCAACCGATTAGTTACCTTATCTTATACTACATATTTTGGTGTAAAATCGGTTGCTAAATTTGCTACAATTTTTCTAGGTAGCAACTTTTGGTGACAATAGCTAAGTTTTCTAGTAGTGTGATACATCAACTTTGTGGTTGGTGCGGCCCCTTGGCACAACAACATAGATGCCCAGTTAGGGTGAACAAATTAATTAACTGCTATAACTGATAATCGAATCATAACTAGACCAATTTTAATTGATAAGGTACATAACCAATGATTACGGTTATGGTTATGAAATTTCTTTAACTAACCGAGTGGTTATAGTTATCGTTATGGTTTTGAAGCTTTAGTTAGCCGATATACTCGAAATTGAACCGAACTTATAATGTTAAATCTAGGTAACATATTTATGTTTTACACTGACCATATAGAGATTTTTTTATTAAGATAAAAGTATGTTAGTAGCAAAATGATCATGATGCAGGTACCCTTTATTTTGATAAAAATTAGACTTGTAGTCAAAGATTCAAAGGGTTAAGTAAGTTCTTTGTATTGTTGTTGAGAAATATGTTATGGAAAGAGATCTCACATTATCAAAAAGTATAGTCTTGAGTGTGTTATAAAAAAAAAAGCCAAAACTTTACGAAAATCATCATCATCATACTCAGTTAATCTCACCAATAGCAAAAGCTAAGGTAGGGTCTGAGGAGGGTAAGATGTAGACAACCTTACCTCTACCCCATGGGAATAGAGAGGCTGCTTTCAGTGAGACCCCGGCTCAATAGTGGTTTTGTATCAAGCCTTAGACATAAGGCGTATAACACTTAGCAATCAGGACAAACCCGATTGGTGCATGTACCCCCTTGTCTTTTGGCTATCAACGTTTCCACCTGATGCATGATCAACCGTCCGTCATTTTTAATGTTATTTTCACGAAATTAATAAAATAACGTTAAAATTAGTGCACCTTTACTTTTGCCCCCCCGAGAGCCACACATATATACATTATATGCGCACAACCATAAGAGGGCCAAAATGATAGGTTTTATTTTTATTTTGTAGACCTATTGGCTTTTAAATTTTGAACTTTAACCCAATGTTAGTTTTAGTTGAAATTTTTTGTTAATAACCGAAATAACCATAATCAAACCATAATTAACCGTACCCAAAGTTCGCTTATGATTATGGTTAAGAAAATCTCATAACCAAAAATAGTGATTATAGTTAGGTTGACAGTAAAAGCCAAATCAAACTGAATGAATATGTTACCCAAGGTTGGAACCTCATATGCAAAGTCCAAATCACTAATTGATTAAAAAAATTCAAAAGTTAAAATTATTTTGTTACACATTGGGGTCAAAATAACCATCTCGATCGTTTATTTTCCTAACCAGTACATTGGTGACTTTAATTTGGAGTAGGGGTATCAAATGGAGCAGAGGCGGTGCTTCACAGTGCCAACAGGTTCCTCAACTCTTTTCATGCAGATGAGTCCTTGGCTCTGCTTACAGTATACTTCTCCAATGCCTTCAACATGGTCAACCGCACAGCCTTTCTCCAAGAGGTTCACCAGCGGTGCCCGTCCATCTATCCGTGGGTCCAGTTCCTTTACGCCCAGCCTGTTAGGCTGTATGTGGGCAATGATTTTATTAGGGCTACCACCGGAGTGCAGCAAGGAGATCCTTTGGGGCCCCTTCTCTTTGCTCTTGCCTTACACCCCCTTATCATGCGGGTTCAGGAATATTGTAACCTCCCGTTTCATGCTTGGTATTTGGATGATGAGACGATTGTAGGCACCACATCTAAGGCTACTAAGGCTTTAGACATTATCAACGTGTATGGGCCATCTCTGTGGCTTCATCTCAATATTAAGAAAACATAGGTCTTTTAGCCGACGTGTGACGGGCTGAAAGCTTAGGACGGGCTTTTCCCGAGAGGGATTGGTAGACTAGAGAGGGGTGTTAAGCACTTTGGTGGGGTTGTTAGCCGAGATCCTGGTTTTATTGGGGAGTTGGTAGGGCGGCAGGCTACGGTTGCGGTTGACCTAATGAAACACTTGCCCCGCCTTAGGGATCCCCAAAGTGAACTCCTACTGCTCAGGTCATGCATGGGGTGACTAAGTTACTTTTTGGGTTGCGGACTTGTCAACCCTACTTGATGGTGGATGCTGTATCCCTTTTCGATGATGGCTTCCGGGAGGCTATTGAAGATATACTTGTGTGTGGTGGCCCCTTCTTTGGGGATCTCCAGTGGCGCTTGGAATCCTTGCCGATGCGTTTAGGTGGTTTGAGACTCCTTTCAGCTCGAGATGTTGGGGTTTATGCCTTTGTGGAGTCTAGAACTAAGTCTTGGAAACCTCAGGATCATATCCTTCGAAACAGTGGGGTCGTCGGACTAGAGCCGGACTATCAACAGGCGCTCGAACGCTTAAATATCTATCTCCCGGACTTTTATATTGGCGGTTTTTCTAATAAGGACACCGCCCCCTCAAAGCCACAAAAACTTTGGCGAATGCTCAGTTTAGCAAAATTGCTTAGAGCCTGGGAGAAGTTTTTGAGTTTTCCTCTCGCCAGAAGGCGGTGATTGAATGCCTAAAGGGTCCTCATGCTCAGGATTTTTTGACCGTTATCACGATTGAAGGTTTGGGACAATGCATGTCCGCGGTGGAGTACAGGGCTATACTCAAGTATCGGTTGATGATCTCTATGTATCCGGAAGATGAAACATGCTCCATATGCCGTAAAGCTTGCATGGATAAACATGGGTAGCACGCAATTCATTACAAAGAGCTCACTGGGTTCAAATACCGGCATGACTGGGTGAGGGACGTTTTGTGGGACATCCCGAGAAAAGCTGAGATTTCTGCCAAAAAGGAGGCCCTTGTAAATTTTCTCACAGACCCCGCGGAGGGAGATCCACCATGCGACCAGCAGATCTGCTTGTCTTTGGTTGGGAGAGGGGGAAACATGCTTGCGTGGACCTCACAGGGGTATCTCCTTTGGTTGGGTTAAGGAAAACAGGGTTTGTAGCTGGCAAGCATCGAGAAAGGCGGAATCGAAGAAAGTAGATAAGCATGCTAAAGCTTGTGAAGAGAACCAACATGTTTTTATCCCTTTGGCCTTTGATACCTTTGGCTCCCTAGCGCCAGAAGCTATTCGTTTCTTAACCAGGATCCAACGGGTCGTTCACAGCAATAGTTCATCTCTAGGGGGCAAGGATTTGTCTTTGGTAGACTAGGGTTCGCAATTCAGAAATGGGTGGCGGCGTAGCTTGTTGCCCGTCTACCTTCTATTTTGATGTAACTTTCGTATTTTGTTTTAATGAATAAAAATCAAAAAAAAAAAAAATATATATATATATATAACCAAACTTTTGAATAAATAAGAAAAACAAAAATAAGAAATCATACTTATACATGAATCACCTTTTAATTGGCAAACACAAACACAGTTCAACTGCAGCACGTAAATGATAGACACTGACCCTATAGCTTCTTATTTGACACGTAAATTGAGATGTCTACCACATCTAGTTCCTAACGATACCAATCTAAAGTGGTCATCATATACTTCATTCACCAACATCATTTGTTTTTCACTTAATGAAACAATATGTATTGGCTTCTGATCATCATCGTCTTAATCTGTTCTCATGCTTCAACATGTGCAACATCAGGAAGGAGAGTAGAGTATCTTCCAGGCTTCCAAGGACCCCTCCCTTTTTATCTTGAAACTGGGTACTCATATTTGTTTATTAGTTTACCATTTGTGTGACCAAGTTAGATATATAAGTATGATTGCATGATATTATTATGTAGATATGTTGGTGTGGATGAGAATGAAAATGTGCAGCTTTTTTACTACTTCATTCAGTCAGATTCGAATCCGGAGCATGATCCTCTCATGCTTTGGCTTACTGGCGGCCCCGGGTGTTCTTCGATCTCTGGCCTGCTATATGAGATTGGTATTTTTAAATATTTATATCTTAAATTCTTCAGTCAGCCCTGTGTTTTTTTTTTTGCATGGATAGGTGAAACCGTTTGAATGATAATGCAGGTCCAATTCAGTTTGAAGCTTTGCGCTACAATGGAAGCTTGCCCACCTTGATTTCGACGCAGAATTCGTGGACCAAGGTTTCTCCTCTCTCTCTCTCTCTCCCTCCCTCCCTCCCTGTGTGTGTTCAGGGCTCTAATGTAAAACTAAGAATGTTGTTTCCCTGTTTCACATCTAAACGGCTTGGATTAAAGATGAACGATGTTGATCGATTATTGAGTATGCACATATGATTGTGCAGTGACTCAGATAATAGAACAGAGGGTGGAGAACAATGATATGCACACACAATTAATTCTATTCCACACTTTACAAATGAGACATGTTTTGCTATTTATACGTACATGATATAGGCGGTTATTTAATCGTCTATTAACTAACCGACATGACTTTAAACAAACCGACATAACTTATAAGGACAAACTGGTCTGTTTTGGCGGCAAACATTTGTTTGACTTTTTTTCTTTGACTTTTTTTTTTTCATTTCTTGATTACGATACTTCTAACAATCTTGCCCCTAATCAAGAAATGATAATCTTTACTCTGTTCGTGTTCATCCATGTTTATGCAGTCTTCTTGTCTTCTTAATTTGATCTTGAACAATTCTTCTAAAACTTCTAATCTTTGATGATGGGACGATATTAAACTATTGAGAAATTGATGTTAAGAGGATTATCACAATCCTTTCTTTCTTCTATAATAGCCCTCACGGCTTTCAACGGTTGATCCTCACGATCAAAACTTACTTCGGAGATTAACGGTGCAATCCCAATACACTTGTCTTCTGTCTCCACACAATAAACATCTTCTGATTTCTCTTTAATATCGTATAAACTACGGGTTCTTGATCGAAATTCCGGTCTTCTTCTCTTTACCGGAAACTTGGCCGGAAACGGTTTCTTCTTCGTTTTGTCTTTAAATCTGTTATGGCCTACGTTTGACTGCATCTTTTCTGATATCATGATGATAAATCCAAGTCTGAATTAAACAAACAATCTCTTATGTTCATTTCTTGTTTCTCTTTGATGTACGGATAACTTTTGCGAAAACAGGGGATGTATTCAGTTTTTCGGCACAGGTTTGTTCTTTATCTTTATCTTCCAGGAGCGTCTCGCTCTGATACCAATTGTTGTTTCCCTGTTTCGCATCTAAACAGCTTGGATTAAGGATGAACGATGTTGATCGATTATTGAGTATGCACATATGATTGTGCAGTGACTCGGATAATAGAACAGAGGGTGGAGAACATTGATATGCACACACAATTAATTCTATTCCACACTTCACAAATGAGACATGTTTTGCTATTTATACATACATGATATATGCGGTTATTTAACCGTCTATTAACTAACCGACATGACTTTAAACAAACCGACATAACTTATAAGGACACACTGGTCTGTTTTGGCGGCAAACATTTGTTTGACTTTTTTTATTTGACTTTTTTTTCATTTCTTGATTACGATACTCCTAACAAAGAATATGTTAACGAACCAAACGAACTGTAATAAAGCACTTGAACATTGTATTTTAAGCATAGTTGTCTTAGGTGCAAATGGTGAGTCATGGGCTTCAGTGCAAGGCACTTAAACGCGATGGTTTCTTTAGGTGAGATTTATAGTATAAAGGTACAATTTTTAGGGTTTTAGACGTGGTTTAGAATTCTTTAGGGCTAGTTCTTTAGGTTGATTTGAGGCTTGTTTAGGGTTGATATATCTTTTCTAGATGATTTTTGGCCGAATTTCATTAAAAATTCGCTTGAAAGTGCGCATGAGGGCCTAAAAGTGGGGCTTTTGAAGTAGGGGTTAGCAAATAGGTGAGACCGGACCGAACCGGTTCATACCCGACCCGGACCGAAACCTGAAAAGTTGGAAATACAAGAACCGAGGACTGGACCTGGGTGTTCAATTCGGGTCGGTCTCGCGGATTCGGGTAGTGCTTGAAGACCGAACCCGATGAAGAAGATGGTCATATCTTATCATTTTTTTGTGCTAACGTTTAGCGGACACAACTTACCGTGAAAATACACATATATAATCTGGAAGAACAGAGGGGAGGAGGTTTGATTTTGCAGAGAAGACATTGTGTGTTCTTGGTAGAGAGATTAATTATGAAAGTGTAAAGATAAAGTAATTGAGCAGCATGGAAATAAGTGAGAATTATTAATGTTTACTCTGAAAAGTAGGAAAGACAACCGCCTGACTGTACACTTAAACTAGTACAACAATTTAAATAAAATTAAATATAAAAAATAAAAAATATTAATTTTTGACCAAAAAGTAGGAATTGGAACAGAATTTTAATTTTTTTGAGGTTCGAGTAATTTAGTAATTTATTATACATTCTTTTTTCTAATAAATTAATATTAAATTTAAAACCATCGTAACCTCTATATCTTTTGTTTGCATATTTTTTTCTATTCAGCTTCTTCCACGTTCATTCACTGCACTTTTTCCTTTTTCTTTCTTTTTCACATGGTTCTTGTTTCTTATCAAAAGTAGATGAGTGTTTTATGGTTGCTATAGTTCTAATATTGCGGCATAAGTGATGCAACAATCCAAAGCTGTTGTTGGCTTGTTGCATTTTTCCTTCAACTTGCTTCCTGGATTGATATCTACGGTCCGATTGTGATAGATCCGGGTTGCCCTCGGTCCAAACCCGAGAACCGACCCGAACCCGAAATGTAACTTATATAGGAACCGAATACCACCTTCTTTACATGATAATGGTTCGGTTTCGGGTGTATCTCGGTCCGGGTCTCGGGTATTTTCGGGTTAACCCGATTTCTGCTCACCCCTACTTTGAAGCGAATTGAGACTTTTGACCTGAAAAGTGGGCCTAGGCGCACACCTAGGTGAGTTTTGAAAATAGAGGTTTTAATTGTAATAGCATTTATATATCCGTCTACCCTACTATGTTATTAGATTATCAATGCACTATGTACAAGTTCTTTCACTTCTCATAGTTTTCAACTTAATATGGTTTTTAAAAGAATGTGTTCCTACATGTGAGTGTGTATGCACATATACCTATTTGTATGCGGACGTTTGTGTCACACGAACTTATTGGATGCCAACATCTTTATGATTGATGGTCAGAGAATGTAATTGATATGCATGCAGATGGCAAGCATAATTTTCCTAGACATTCCTGTTGGTACTGGTTTTTCCTATGCAAGAACTAAAAGGGCTTCGCGTTCCACGGACACCCAACTTTGTGACCATGCCTATGAATTTATGAGAAAGGTACAGGATATTAATTATCTAATTCTTGGGATAACATGTATGATTAAAATTGGAATTATGTGTGCAGTGGTTTGAAAGTCATCCAGAGTTTGTTTTAAATCCATTCTATGTTGGAGGAGATTCATACTCTGGAATCCCAGTCCCAATAGTTACACAACTAATATCAGATGGTAACACTGGTTTTCTTTAACAATTATCATGTATGACTTTATCATAATTTATTGGCTGCAAATGTGTAGGAAATGAAGCTGGCAAAATGCCTTACATTAATCTAAAGGTGGTCTATAGTCCTATCCTATGATAAATTATGAATGAATCTTATTTGTACCTTTGAATAACTATAAAATAGTTGTTTTTTTATCTTTATATTTACTTTGGGCATTAGGGATATGTTCTTGGCAACGCTGTGACATTTCCAGGAGAAATTAATTACCGAATTAGGTTTGCTAATGGTATGGGACTTATATCAGATGAACTCTACGAGGTTTGTTATGTCCTATTATCTTATATACTTCCTACTTGTTTTATCAACTAATGTTTTTCTTTTTCAACATCTAGTCGTTGTTCCACGCTTGTCGTGGAGAGTATCGAGTAGAGTATATAGGCACGAGCAACATGGGATGTCTTCAAATTCTTGACTTCTACCAAGAGGTTCTTTACTTGCTTTTCATTTAATGCGAAAGAAATATAATAAGATCAATGCGAGGAAAATGTGAAGATTGTATTTACTAGCTCAAAGATTACAAGGGGAGGAGCACTATATATAAGTGTAACAAGTTATAAAAAGACTATAATACATTAACAATCTAACATGCCCCCTGAACTAAACTATACCAATATTAATACTCTTAACAAACTTGAATGAACTATTTCTAGTGCATAGATGGGATTGAAGAACCACATATTTTGGAACCTTATTGTGGTGATCCTAGGATGCTGATTAAACTACCCACTGAGAAGCTGCTTAATGAGCAACTGCCTCTTTCTTCACCTAACTGTCGTGTAAGTCTAATCTATCGCTTTCTTTTCCTATATATACCTTGAGCGTAGGAAACAAAATCAAATCGAATGGTAAGACAATTATAGCAAAGTTTTATGAATGTTTTTGAATCATGCAGAAAGATAGAACTCAACTAGCTTACTACTGGGTTAATGAAGCCAGTGTTAGAGAAGCATTGCATATTCGGAAGGTATTCATTCTTATACACATATATAAAGCGACAGATAAGAGCATAATCAAATAAGAAGTTGATCATATTCGGTGCAAAGTGTGTGAAGTAGATCTAGATCCTTGATCATGCTTTTTTATTCAATAGTTGATATCGAAAGAAGGACAAGATCTTAACTAATAAAAAGTTTAAAAAAATGCTTAAATGGGCAAAAGCAGAAAAACGACCATTGTCAACTCTTTTTTTTTTTTGGTTAAATCTGCTTCCACCATTTATTTGAAATTCAAATTACTTTTGTATATATATGTAAGTAATTATACAGACACATATACCCTTCATTTAAAGTACACGTGTTACATCCTAATGACTTTGTATGATTCATGCCATTTTAAGTTGGCATAGGAAGTGCCCTCTCTCTATATATACGTGTGTATATATTTTGTAGAAGTATAGGCGTATGGAATTGCTCATACATGCTACAACAACACAGGGGAGCATAAGAGAGTGGATAAGATGCAGTCCAGATTTAAACTTTACAAGAACTGTTAATGATGTTAGACCATACCATCTAAACCTCAGCAACATAGGTTACCGTTCTCTCATCTACAGGTCCTCTTCATTTTACAGCATCAATTGTGAATAATCTTTCCTTTTCGAAAGAATATATTATCAAAGTCACTAATGAAGTTTTATAAATTAACGCAGCGGTGATCATGATATGGTCATTCCTCACCAGTCAACTCAAGCATGGATAAAAGAACTAAACTACTCTGTCATCGACCAGTGGCGATCATGGAAACTTAATGGTCAAATTGTTGGGTAATGTACATATTAATGTTGATCGCAACATAGTGTAATCAAATATACTTTTGTTCAATTAGTTATGTGTTTATATTGACAGGTACACGGAGAGTTATTCAAATATGATGACCTTTGCCACCGTAAAGGCAAGGAAACCGATTATCGAACGTTCTTTTCTTTTCAGTGTAGATAAAAGTTGTTAAACGAAATGATTTGTTTACTAATGTTACAGGGCGGTGGGCACACAGCCCCGGAGTACAAGCCTAGAGAAAGTTTTGCCATGTTCAAGAGGTGGATATCTAACCAACCACTATAAGTTGTAATCATCATTGCATTCTATCATGTCTAAATGATTCGATGATCCGTAATATATGCACTTCTCCATTTGATCATTTGAAAAATTTGTCAAGACACCAACACATATTGAGCTTGGTTCCAGCCTGGTGTTTTAAGTTCAGCCTGGCTCAATAAATGCAATGTAGGATCGAACTCCACTTCAACAAATAAGGAAAAGCTTAGTAACAAACTCTAATCATATCGGCACATCAACAAAAGTAAATTGAAACATAGTGTAAATATTTCTAGTAATTGAGCTAGGGATGGATTAATAATGAGTTTTATTTAAGGCACAGGCTTGTGCTTGAGCTCTTAAGTTTGGAAGCTCGTGATAGAATTTGGATTAGGATTCGGTTTTGAGTGTATGTTTCGGACAAGGAACTAAAGGAGGGAAGTTTAGAGGGATTTTGAAAAAGTAGTTATTAAGGCACAAACTTTTCTTATTGACAAATGTACACACACATACCCTTATAATAATGATCGGTGTGTTACATAACATCACAACCGTTCATGTTCTAACTGACACAACTTGATGCAATTCCCTGTTTGCAAACTCAAGTTGGATCACCACGAAACAGAAAGAACAGTTATCAAACTTTATTCAATAAAAATCAACCAAAATGTTTCAGAACAAAGGAAGGAATATAAAGTCTTCAACTCCTAGAAAGCTAGTAACAAACTTCTAGAGATAAACATAAACATAAAAAGATAAAGATAAACTAAACTCGGGGCCGGCTCAACCATATTGAGGGCCTGAAGCGAAATAAAAATCCGGGACCCTATTTATAAAAAAATAAAATACTGAAAATAATTATAAAATTCGCTACAGGGAGGGATTGAACTTCCAACCTTGTAGTTAAGGGCCACATGCTCAAACAAACTGAGCTAGTCTATCTATATGGTAATATATAGTTTACTTTTATTATATATCATCAAACTTAGAAAAATTATGAGGCCCTTATAACTTGGAGGCCCAAAGCAGAAGCCTCATTTGGCTTGGGCTTGAGCCGGGCCTGACTAAACTTCAAATAAACGGAAATACGGATAAACTCCAAACCATTATTCAGCTGCTGTAAACCCAGTAAACCCAACTGTACTTGGGCTTAGGCCTGGTTCCAAACTTGCTTCAGAAACGGGTACTGAGCCTGGGTCATCTGGTACTGGGCCTGGATCACCTGCATCATTCTCCCCCTCTTCAAAAGGATTAGTCTTCGAGTCAAACGGATCTTCATCCTCGGGCACAAACGGTAAGAGATCGGCAACATTAAACGTGGCAGAAACATTGTAGTGGCCTGGTAAGTCAATTTTGTACGCGTTATCGTTAAAGATCCCTATCTGATGTTAAAGATTTTGGAACCCCATGTAGCTTGACAATCTTAGCAAAATATAGGTGGGCAACCTGACTAGCATCATATGTTTTGGCACACGGAACAAAATGTGCCATCTTTGAAAAGCGGTCGACTACCACCATGATGGAATCCTTTTGACGTTGAGTACGTGGAAGTCCCACCACAAAGTCCAAGCTTACATCCTCCCGATATGGGCCTTCCGGAACTGGAAATGGAGTATAAAGACCGGCATTAGAATGATGAGCTTTTGTAACATGGCACGTACGGCACCCGTCAGTGATACGGGCGACATCCAGACCCATTCTAGGTCATACAAACCTTTCCTGCACCAACTTGAGAGTCTTGTCGCGACCAAAATGACCTGCTAACCCCCCCCCCCCCTTGGTGACTTTCCAAAATAATCGCATCCCGTAAAGAACATTTCGGGACACACAAACGACTCCCCTGAAACAAAAAACCATCGTGTACCATGTACCCATCTGTAGGGACTGTTTTGCAGCTTTTCATATTATTGAGAAATCCGGGTCGTCAGGATAAAGGCTGCAAAACACATCAAACCCCTCAACCTGAACGCGTAACGAAGAAACTAGAGAACGACGTCGACTGAGTGCATCTGCTACGGTATTTGTCACCCCTGCCTTATGCTTAATAACAAAAGAGAGGTCCTGTAAATATTCGACCCATTTGGCATGACGGGGGTTGAGTTTGTGTTGCCCATTTATAAACCGTAAAGCTTGATGATCTGAATACAATATAAATTCACCAGGTAACAAATAATGCCTCCAATATTCAAGACGTCGAATGATGGCATAGAATTCTTTGTCATACGTGCTATATTTTTTTTTTTTGCTTCATTTAACTTCTCACTAAAAAAGCAATGGGACGATTTTCTTGACTAAGAACACCACCAATGCCAAACCCGGAAGCATCACATTCGACTTGGAAAGTAATCTGAAATTTGGGTAGAGCTAGAACAGGGGCTTGCGTTACCCGTTTCTTCAATTCTTCAAAAGCTTCGGTAGCGGCCTTAGTCCATACGAAAGTATGGCCCTTTAGACAATCCGTCATGGGTGCAATGATAGAACTAAAATTACAAATAAAACGACGATAAAAAGAAGCCGAACCATGGAAACTACAAACCTCATGAACTGAAGTGGGAATAGGCCAAGAAGTGATGGCTTCAATTTTTGATTCATCCATGCGAATACCTTGTCTGGAGATAAGAAACCCCAAGAACAGAACCTCAGAAGATAAAAACTCACACTTGGCTCGATTGGCAAATAACTTTTGCTGCTATAAAATAGTGAATACCTGGCGAAGGTGATGAAGATGTTGTGGTATATAATGACTAAACAACAAAATGTCGTCAAAATAAACAACGATGCAACGACAAATAAGTGTTTTAAACACTTGATTCATTAACCTCATAAAAGTGCTCGGGGCATTCGAAAGGCCGAAAGACATAACCATCCATTCATACTGTCCATCTCGGGTTTTAAACGCCATTTTCCATTCGTCACCTGGGCGCATTCTAATTTGGTGATAGATACTACGAAGGCCAATTTTCGAAAAAAGCGAGGCTTCATGTAGCTGGTCTATTAGATCTTCAAACCATGGTATCGGGAATCGATATTTAATGGTGATTTTGTTAACAACTCTACTATCGATACACATCCGATACGCCCCACCTGGTTTCGGTACCAACACAGCTGGAACGGCACAAGGGCTCATGCTTTCCCTATTGAGGCCCTTGTCTAGGATTTCATTAACCTGGCGTTGCAACTCCTCAAACTCTTTTAGGTTCATTTGGTATGCTGGTTTGTTAGGAATGACGGCCCCTGGCACAAAGTCAATACAATGTTGAACGGATCGCATGAGAGGTAAAAACCTGGTGAAATCAACAAATGCCGACTATGTAAGAATCACTGCCTCAGTACTTGTGTCACGACTGTCGAGAGGAGCAAGCACAATGTTAACACCGTCCTTCTTAAACGGGTATGTGTTTCGGAATCCATCGTGTTTTGTTCGCCTATCATATTGCCATGGTCATCCCAGCAACACATGGTAGGCATCCATGGGAATAACTTCACACCAAACCTCATCTGTATATTTTTCACAAATTGAAATTTTCACCAAACAACATTGAGTGACCTTTACCAGGTTCCCTTTTTTCAACCACGTCAATTGGTACGGCTCTGGATGTGGTTCAGTCTTGAGGCCTAGTTTCTCCACCATACTCACAACCACCATATTTTCACAGCTTCCCCCATCAATAATAACCGTACAAACCTTCCCTTTTGCTGTACAACGGGTCCAAAAAATATTATTTCGAAGCCTTAATGTGTCGTCAACGGTAGGGGTCTGGGAAACACTGAGGACACGCTGCGTGATTAGAGTTTCACCTTTATCCGGATAAACGATTTCATGGATCAAATCAGCGCTATCTTCCTGTTCTGTGTCGTATTGTGGGAGCGTCTCTTCAGTGAAAAACAACCATGTTTTTATTTAAACAATCCTGTGCAAAATGCCCCAACCCATGACATTTAAAACAACGCGTGAGATGTGTTGATTTGGTGGATGTGCCAGTTGACAAACATCATTCAAGCTCTAATAAGGTTGAAGCTGTACCACTTATGTGATATCGGGGCGTAAGGCCCTAAAAATCTAGCAATGACCTGCTCTTCTTCTTCTTCTGCATGACAACGCATTCGTAACCTGTCGAAATCAGCAATCAACTCCTCAATGGTCAACCGTTCAGATAAGTTATGGTATTCTAGAAAAGCCTCCTGTCGAAAATTAGCAAGTAAAATTTTTTCGCGTAACAACTTCTTTATTTTGTCCCAAGTTCTAACCTTAGACCTGCCCTCCTGAACCATTTTCTTTTTTGTATGATCCCACCATAATGAAGCAGATTTCCGTAATTTAATGGCGACTAATTTTATCTTGTAATTGTTGGGGATGTCTTTGAGATCAAAAATCCGCTCCACTGTGTTGAATCAATCAAATTCGTCAGGTTGTACCCCGCCGTCAAATTCTGGAATTTTAATTTTGATTCCCAAGCTTTGAAGTGGGTCCGATTATTAGGTATCATGTTGTCTATCATGTCGACCAAAAGGGTTATTATCACCTTCCTTGTAATCCCGGAATACAGAGCCGTTGTCGGATCCTTCATAGTGTCCCTCCTGCTGCAACTCTAGGTCCCAGACCCTTTGTCGTAGCCTAGAAATCTATGCGATATCCCGTGGATCTCTTCCCTCTTCCCCGTTGCCTCGGCTGGCGCCGGCGTCACTACGAGGGCTCTATTGAAGATACTCTCCTTGTCGTTCCATTGGCATTCCGCCATGCTCTGATACGAACTGATGCAATTCCCTGCTTGCAAACTTAAGTCAGATCACCACGAAATAGAAAGAATAGTTATCAAACTTTATTCAATAAAGGTCAACCAAAATGTTTCAGAACAAAGGAACGAATATATAGTCTTCAACTCCTAGAAAGCTGGTAACAAACTTCTAGAGATAAACATAAACATAAATAGATAAAGATAAACTAAACTTCAAATAAACGGAAATACGGATAAACTCCAAGCCATTATTCAGCTGCTGCAAACACAGTAAACCCAGCTGTACTTAGGCCTGGTTCCAAACTTGCTTCAGAAATAGGTACTGGGCCTGGGTCGTCTGGCACTGGGCCTAGATCACTTGCATCACAACTAATAATAACCGACACATAAGTATGCATGACATATCGGTTCATGCTTGTAACTTAGGACCTAAACTACTTCTAACATTCAACCCTTGTCTAATATGTACAATAATTAACATATGTTAATGTTTAAGATTACTTCTAACATTCAACCCCCTAATTTAAACATTAACATCTTCACGGGCAGCTTTGTTTTAATCTTTATCACTTGAGGTCCTTGATTGTCACACCCCGCCTAAGGCGGAAACGCGAGGTGAGACGAACATGGTGATCACAAACATTGTTTACATGAGAAGTACTAAATGTCATTTATTTCATCAACACATAAGTCACGTAGTCGAATACAAGTTACAAATCCTAACAAGTGTTACAAACAGCTACGTCAAAACCACAAAACAAGGCCTTCTTTATGCAGTCCTAAACTTGGCTCCTTAATGTCCTTACTTGGTTTACTGAAAAACATGCTTACAAGTGTCAACTAAAAAGTTGGTGAGTCCGTAGGTTTTGTTGACTCGATAAAACAGTTTTGTTTCTCAGAAAGTTTGGTTGTCTGTGTCCATGCAGAATATTGTTACCATGAGCACCATAACCAAACCACGACGTTCATGTTCACCCCGCCCCAATGCCTTGTCACGGGACATTGTAAAGTATGGATAATATGCATTCATATGTGTTAGCGCGACTAACAGTGAAAGGGGGTGTCAACCCAAATAGTACTATTCATATGATCCACGGCTTATTGCTAAGCTAATGGTTATAGTTGTCCGGGGAATTTTTGTTGATTTGTGACAATTGTTGGTCTAACTCATGTAACACATATTGTTGTCATGTACATATGTTGATCTGTAGCATGTTTCTCCCCCGAAGTTTCAAAACAGTAAAACAGTAAAAGGGGCCACGAAACTCACTTGATATCTTGATATGAGGTCTAGCAAAGCAATAAAAGTAACTACTGTTCTGACAAAAGTGCCCTATAACGTCAATGACATCTTAAGTTGTGTGTACTCGGTTGTTATACAAGTCGGGTACCCATTATTGTGAACCACATCAAGTTGTGTAGACCATGTTTCATGTATAAGAAGTTTGTTCTAAAAATGTTTCATGAATCCATGTGTAATGTGTAATCAATTATTCTAACACTAGATAACATAATAGATTACATATAAGTGAAACAATGTGCGCATAATAGAAGCTTGATTACTTAAACGCATAACAATCAACTTATCAATGCTAGTTGGGGCCGATCCTAATGATCAAAGGGTCTAAGCTTGGGTTCACAATACGGGCCGATGGAACTTAAGAAAATAAGCGATTAGAACTTACCTTTGTACTAGCTAGTAGGAAGGGGAAAACTTGTAGACTCGAGGCTTCCTATTGCTCGAATATCTACTCGAGAAGGTGCCTTTCGGCCGATGATTATAAAGAGAGAGCGGGAGGTGATTTTTTGAGTGGTGTGGTGCAAGAATGAAGTGTTCATCCAAGCCTTCTTATATAGAGGTAATTATACGTGATCAAGTACTCTTGGAAGTGTAATTTTGAAGAGTACATGCTAGTTTAGTGTAAGATGAGTTGTATACACCTTGTTTTTGGTTGTATGCATTCTCTTGATTACCCATAGGCTTGGCCGATTGAGATTAGTCATGGAAGTGGTATGTAGTCTTGTGTAGAGGTGTGATCTAAGTGTGTGCTTGGTCTAAATGGGGTAAGTTAGTGTCAAGACTAGGTAGTAGGTTTGTGCAAGATGATAGTGATGTTTCATGCTTCTTGGCCGATTATCATTGGTTAGTTATAAGGGGTATGGTCGACTAATGTAGAAGGAGATTAGGAGTATTGTTTTGTTGCCTATTTTGGTGAAATGTCATGGTTTCCACATGTTCTTTTGTTGGTTAGTTTAGTTAGCCGCAAAGTGTAAAGGTTTAGGTGTTATAGGCATGAGTTGACAACCAAATCTATGGTTCTACTTCTTGGGAACTAGCGGCCGACTTTTGGACAAGATAGATCAAATCTTGGTGATTGTTTGCTATGAAAATGATAGGTAGCCTTGTCTCTAGTGAGTTGATTGGTTGGCATAGATATAAAAGGAATAGGTAGCTATCTAGGATCATGAAGTGGTGAGTAGTTGTTTCCATTTTGGTGTAAATTAGTTAGTTTTGTCTCTAATGGCATGCATGCTACCATTTGTCTTTATTTGGATGTGGATTTAGCCGTTTCATGCATGAGGATATGGACTTGATTTAGTCACATGTCTAATACATTCTAGGTAGTGTGTCATGCATGAGAATTGGTTTAGGAAATGGTTAAGGCCTATAATGGTATAATGTAGGCTTAGTTGTAGTTTTGTCAAACATTGGAAGGTTCCATTTTGTCTTATGCTTAATCCAATCAAAATTAAGCAAGTGTGCGTGTGTGTATAGGCATGTGAGATCTAGTGGATTAGTAGCTTGAGTTGTCATTATCTCTAGTGTATAAGATTTTTTCTTATCTATAATACACACATGTTTATATATATCTATATATACGCATACATATGTGTGTGTATACAAGTTCATTGTCTTGTCCCTATCAACAATATATAATCACATGGTAATATAGATATAAATATATACATTGTATTTAGCCTATCATACATGTGTGTGAAATGTGTAAATGTATAATATTGAACTAAATATTTATTCTACACATGTGTATTTGCTTAAAAACAATATAGTTTTAGTCTTATAAAATCCATACGTTTTTTTTCCATGGTATTCGGTTAGAGTTTATTTTCACATAACCATTCACATAGTGAGGTGCACCGACACACTTATTCTAATCACATAATGAAGCAAACCAGTTAATTGTACGGACTCGACTAGTGAATTTGGCGGGTGTCACATTGATCTTTTCTTCGGGGGTAACTCCTTGTCTCTCCACATATTCTTGCTTCTCTTTCTGCCTTCTTCGTTTGTTTCATCGATCTCAACCACTAGTTCTCTTCCTTCATACTTAAGATGATACCACTCTAGTATCTCCAAGTATCTTATGTAGGCCTTTCTTATTGTTAACACAATCTCATCTCTTGGTGTCAACTTCGGCATTCCTTGACCATATCCCATAACTATTGCAACCACTGCCCAATTCTCGTCTCTAGTTACCTTATGATAACCACCGAATCTTTGCACAACCATATACAATTCCAATAGACTAATCGGATAGCCTTTGGTATCAAGTGGTGGAATATGTGTAAGCGAAAGATTTTGACTAAAACAGGATTAATTGATCATACAAGTTACAAAACCAGGTGCGGAAACCCTAGCTTTGAACAAACTGATAAAAACTCAAATCAAAACACAATCAATATCATTTTCAAAGCTTTTCATAGATTAACTTGTTCATAAACTTGATTACAATGACACTTTGGTTAATCTAGATCAATTACAGACACTCTCAAACAAACCTGGAACCTGACCTCAAAACACACACAACTAATAACTCTCTATCCATTACAAAAACACAAAATCTATTTATAATGTCTGCACATTCGCCCAGTTGATGTGGTCGAATGTGGAAGAGTTCCACATTCGCCCACTTTATGGTACGAATCTACATCTTCAGTCAAGTCCCATTACACCTTCGCCCATTTGCTCTCTACCTTCGCCCATTTAAGCTTACCTTCGACCAGTCAGTTTCCACCTTCAATCCATCAGCACTCTAACATATGTTAACATCCAATCACTAGAAGCAAAACGCATCTACAAACTCCCCCTCGACTATTGATTGGATTGTCTTCTGTCTTCGTCCATGGCTTTGTTTAACAACTTAATTCTGAGCTGTTTCTTCTGCTCTTTGGTCATTACAGGCTCTAACTTTCTCTTCACCGGTTTCGACACATTTGCCATCTTCACCATCTTGCCAAGTTTGTTATCCAAATTACTCCCCGCATTAATATCATATGCAAAGCAAATTCCAACCACTTGAGTATACTTCTTTGCTTGATCAGCGTCTTTCGGCTCAAAATAAATCGGATTATAGAAAAGCATGATGATGTCTTAAAAAGTACAGTTAATCAACCACATAGGATCAAATACATGAACATGCTTGTATTTGTCCTTCCCGTCTCTCAACACTATCACTGCTTCAGCCTTCCTCCAATCATAATACCAGAAAATAAAATCAGCACTGAAATGTTGTGGCATGGGCATCAAAGGTATTTTCCTCATCACTTCAGGTGCCTTGTATATCAAAGTAACCCGCTTCAGCTTGGTTTTAGGATCAATATTCCTATGAACTTTCCTTCGGGGATATTGTGGCTTGAATCTATTCCATCTCGTTCTACTTTCCCAAACCAGCTTGTCTGCACACCAACCGACATGTGTACCGTTCACTGAAGCACCTGACATAGGGAATCTGCATAAATCTCTGACCGCCCAGTACGGTAGAGTTAACAAATCAATGAATCTGTTAAAGTACAAGATCCCTGTTTCCCATTTAGCAGCTATACACTTCAGCCTGCCCAAATATGTCCACCCAAGAGCTCTGCCTTTGAACTTGGCATTGTGAAATCTATAGAAATTTCCTTGAGCTTCAGGCTTCGGTCGATTTTCATCCATTTCTCTTAATTTCTTCAAATAACTCTTCAATTCATCAGATTGATTTGAAGACTCTTGCTTATCAGCACCAAACACCTTCTCTACAAACTCTGCACTTCTTTGCTTTGCCTTATTCTTCGCTGAAATGTTTGGTGTCTCAGTAAAATCAGGAAATATCTCATCTTCATCAGTTTGTCTGAAGTACTGTGGAAATTCTTCATGCGTTATGTCTTCAACTTCCACTTCATCAAGCTCAGGAGTATTCTTGTCATCTGAGTGACTTCCAATATCGTTTTCAGAAATATCTGGAATCGACTCATCTACAATAAACTCCTCAAATGTTTTCCCTACTCTCTGTGCAAGTCCATCCAGAATTTCCTTTGCCACAGAAGCAGGTACTTCACCTTCTTCAAGATCAGGATCGTTGTATTCCAATTCATATCTCATGTCATCTGTTTGGAATATCTCAGCAAAACATCCTGTGAACTCAATAGTCCATTCTCTTCTTTCCAACATATCTATATATACTTGTTTAGCATCATCTGTTAAAGATCTCACCTTTTCATTCCAGAAGATACTCTCATCTGAATCAACATTCTCACCTTTCTTCTTCTTCGAACTTGATTCTCCAGCATTCTTCTTTTTAGGTGTTCTCTCTTCAAACGTAAACTTTGACGTATCATCTCCTCCATCATTATCATCATCACTACTACTATCATCCTCTTTCTGACTCCCAGACCCTTCTGCATCATCATCATCATCATTCTTATCATTCTCATCATCACTTTTCTCTGACTCTTCATCATCCTCATCATCATCTTTTTCTTTGTCCGATTCAGACGGTTCAAAGTCAACTTGCTCTTCTTCTTTATCTTCATCTTCTTCTCCCTCCTTCAACTTGGGTGCAACATTGTACAAATTATCAATCAAATCACTAAGGCGTTTGTTCTCAGCCTTTAGTTCTTTGTTGTCTTCTTTGATCAACTTTAGCCAGTTCTTGTTTCTTGAACATTTACCCTCAAGCTTTTTATTCTTTGCTTCAAGCTTCTTAACCTTCTCGTTAATCTCATCTTGATTTGACTTAGAAGCTACCACTATCTGAAGCATCTTTTCTTCATTCTGCTTGAACTTGGCTATTTCAGCTTGTTGAGCCACTATCATCTTCATCATGTTATCCATTTTCTTGTTCACCTGCTTCATTACATCATCATCCACAGTGACCTTCTTAGATTTGGATCTAGATGGCTCAACTTCAACTTCCTTTTCTTTCTGAGGCTTTCTAAACATGTCAAGTACATTTCAAGTGCAACATTTAATTGATCAGCTGATAATGTCTCTGCCTCTTTAGATTTCTTTTGCTTTTTAGTGACTGGTGAAGACAGCTTCGATGATGTATCAGCATCGGGTACTCTTTTTCCCTTCAAAAGTTGTGCTAATTCTTTCTCTCTCAACTGCTTAGTACTTGTCTTCTTAGACATAGTCTTGTGCTTAGGCTTGGGCAAGTTTACTACCACAGTCTCTCCAGTATTCAACTCATCCATGTCAATGCCTAATCCTTCATCTTCAACATTCAACGACTTCTTACTTTTCTCAGCTTCCTCAATTGATTTGTTTAAAGATTCAGACTCACCAACCATAGTGGCCTTACGTTTGGTGGTCCTAACATTCTCAGCATCAGAATCCCATCGTTCTTCTTCCTCAGTTTCTTCTGAATCCACTGATTCTTCATCCACCAAACCAGTACCTTTCTTAGCAGTTGTTTTCTTTCTCACCACCTGTTGCTTAGAGCTCCCTTGATCAGTCTTTCCCTTACCCTTCCGTTTGGCTCCGGGATTAACTACCTGTCTCTTCCTCTTAGTGCTTGCATCAACATACACCAAGGGATCATCATTATCAGAATCACTTTTGTCATGTCTTGCTTTGTTCTTGCCAGGATTAGCGTAATCCTGACTAGCCAAAGCTCCAAAGAGTCTCCTGTGAGGTGGCTTTTCATTGTCTGGCACACCCTTATACCCTTTCATTCTCACCAATGTACGAATGTTCATGTGATCTTGACCTAGGATCATAGTTGGATCCTTCTTCAATTCTGGATACTTGTGGTCAAAGATCATCATGAGAAACCTTGGATATAGCATGAATTGCTTCTTCTTCAAACCCTTTAACATTTCCAGCATATGATCCAGTATCATCCCAGACACGTTGAATGGTTTGTTGAGAGTCAACGCAACCATCAACGAGCTTAGACTTCTCCTCATCACATCATATCCACCGCTCACACATCCAAACACGTGGATTATGACATGTGCAAAATATTTGAATTGCACGCCCAGCTTTCCCTTATGTATGGAACCATCAGTAATCGCTCCTTTATACTTCATTCTGAGGAAACATGCTTTCTGTTCAGTCCAGGATAATTCTCTTGGATCTTCACTCACTTCAAACTTTATCTGGAGCGCTTCTCTAATGTCAGACTCTGTAATAAACATCTCCATGTCTTGTATCTTGCTCTTTATGATGGTCTGATTATCCCAGAAGTCATACTTTGCGTTCTTGTAGAAGTCTTCAATGATGTCTTTGTAAATGATAGTCGGAGTAGCTAAAGCATAGACAACTCTGCTCCTCTTCAAGAATTCAATGATACCAGTAAACTCTACATTCTTTTCAACATCGCCAAGATAAGCACAACAGTTGTGTGTTTTCTCAAACGGCCAGCTTATTGGTGTAGATGATTCAGCCTCTTGAACATTCTCTGGAACTGGATCTGTAACAATATTCTCCACTGGAGTCTCAATATTTTCAGTCTGGTCAGCCATCTGCACATCAAAATCAGAAACAAACGTCAAAATACAAAATCGACAAAAATTCAAAATTTTAAGAAATTTAAGTTCCACATTCGCCAGTTTTTATAAGGTCGAATGTGAATTTTTCTGGTCGAAGATGAAATTTACAAGTCGAATGTGAAAATGTTTTGAATGAAAATCACATTAGCACGTTTTGAAATTACTTTCGCCCAAAACTCTTCACCTTCGCCCGTTTTCTGGACCGAAGGTGAAACCTTAAACCCTAAAATTTCAAAAATTTTCTAAGTTTGTTTTTAACATGTAATTTTGATTAGGATGTCTTCTAAAATGGCCGATCAACACTCGCTCATCCTCAATTGTCCTTAATTTTCAATTTACATCGGTTTTAAAGAAGAATTAGGGTTAAACTGTTTTAACCGATCAATTAACCAATCAAACATTGTTAAAAACCTAATTCATTCAATCCTCTCCCCCTAAAACTGATGTTAATTGAAATGTTATCAAAAATAAACATTAACAAACACCCTAAGTCCTTGATTTCGAAAACCCTAGGTACGGTTACAAAAACAATGATTCTGATCTTGATATGGCTCTCCAATACCTGTGTTTTTGATATGGAAATGATCAGTAAAACACAAGGAATCAATCGCACAAGAAAAAGAAAGCAAAACAACAAGGTGTCCGGATCGAAAGAAAAATTTTGAAAAATTGTAATGAGGTTCGAATGTGAAGGCTGCTTATATATAGAGGTCACCTTCGCCCATTCTACCGGTCGAATGTGGGTCTGCTCCACCTTCGTCCCAAATTAATGACCCGAAGATGAAACTTTCACCCGAAGGTGAATTGTTGTTTTAAAAAGTCCACATTCGTCCAAGTGGAAATGGCCGAAAGTAAAGATTTTTCCACATTCGGCCCAATTAAGGGGCGAATGTAAAATGGAAAAATCTGAAAATTTTGCCAAATCACGAATTCGAATCCCGTTCAACATTTTTCAATCTGTTAAACTTCCAAAACTCATATTTTCACTTTTTGAATGATACAAAGCCCAGATGGTGTTATCAAACCTCAGAAATTGACCATCAAGCATCCCCGGTTATCAAAAATAAAGCAGAAATGCAAAAAATTTGGGTTTTCTGAAATTTTATCAAAACACACCTAAAATATTTTTGGATTTTGTATCTTTTTGACAATAAAAGTAAAATGCAACAAAGTAAAATACATCAAAGTAAATGAAAGCAGTAAACATTTTGTGATATCCGGTAAGAGGATCATATCAGTTTTCTGAGAAATCTGATCACAGCGTTGATCTATTTGATTAATATTATCATTAGAAACAATATGTGACACGACAATTGCTGATATTGTGGTCCACTTAAGCTCACATGCAGACAATTACGCAATGCTTTAAAATGATACGAGTTAGGTGTATTAGACTAACACATTGTGGTGCCCACACACATGACATACTCCCGTATCAAGTAATTGCACAAAGCTTCGTCGTAACGCGTGATTATGCCAGAGTTATCCGTAAAATTACAAAGTATATAGCACAGAGGTGTACAGGTCAGCAAACGAATGCAGCAGAGTAACATGTGCATATACACTAGGTTGAGGCTGATATTAACCACAGATTTGCATCAGAAAGTCAATACGATGTAATAATGATCTTTGATCAATAAAACATAAAGTTCCTCAATTCGGTAACTTTCGGTTTTGGCAATTAAGCTCTTTTTGCAAATATTCTGATGAAACTAGGTCCGTAAATCAATACGACAAAAGTTTAATCAGAATATCCCGGATAACCATAACATAACGACCCGAAACCTCAGATTTTGGCAATCCTATCAAACGAAATTACGGTACTAAGACCATATGCCCATGAGGTGTTCAACCACGAACGCGTAGTTTGTTATGTTTGTATCACTAATGCACGCAATATTTAGTCTACGAAGCCTATCAGCATATCACACGTAGTCAACATACGCCTCATTATACTATACAAATCTTTAGCCTGTGTCAGATCCCCACTGATGTACTATCATTTCCTCTTTTTATCCAGGAAATCATTTTGGTTTTTCTAATTTTTAGATCTTTTGAATTTTCAATGTTTTTGGTTTTTCTGATAAAATGACTCCCCCTAAAATAAAGAACATATTTTTGGGTTTTTAATTTTTCTGAAAAACAAAACAAAAATTTGAAAGAAACAATCCACTCGAAAGCATCAACTTCTTTGAGGATTAAACAATCCCCTTGAAAGCATCAACTTCTTTGAGGATTATGATAGAAAAGAGAAATTCCCAATTAGCAAAATATTAAAAACTAAAACTAAAAAGCGATAAACCGAGGTGCCGATTAGTCCTGTTTTTCTTTTATATTGTTTACTTTTAAAAGATATTCAAAGCGGGATCTGTCAAAAGCTTTTGTAAACAAATCTGCACGTTGGTAGTCAGTATGGATTTTTACCATATCTATCAATTCCTTAGCGTAACAATCACGGATAAAATGATATTTGATCCGGATATGTTTCGCCTTAGAATGATTTTCAGTATTTTTAGTTAATGCAATTGCGGCTTCGTTGTCACAGTGTATAGGGGTTTTAAGAAACTGCAAACCGTAATCCACCATCTGCTGTTGGATCCAGAGTACTTGCGAACAGCAACTCGAGGCTGCAATGTACTCAGCTTCACAGGTAGACAGCACCACGGAAGTCTGTTTCTTGCACTGCCAGGTAATTAACCTGCTCCCTAAAAACTGGCAACCAGCTGTAGTAGATTTGCTATCTTTGTCACAGCCGCCCCAATCTGCATCACTAAAAGCAATAAAATCAAAATCATCATCATTAGGGTACCAAAGTCCTTTTGAGGGACAACCCTTCAGATATCTAAGGATACGCTTGACCGCCGTCAGATGACTTTGTTTCGGCTTCGATTGATAGCGAGCACAGAGACACGTTGCATACATAATATCTGGTCGAGACGCCGTCAGATACATCAGAGATCCGATGATTGCTCTGTATGTAAATGGGCCCGTCAGCTCCCCCTTAGCGTCCACTCCAATCCCGTGATTGGGTTGAATCGGGGTATCCATCGGCTTAGAGTCCTCCATCTGGAACCGGCTCAAGATGTCGGATACGTATTTTGTCTGGTGAATGAAGATCCCTTCGGGTCTTTGGTCCACCTGCAAGCCTAGGAAAAACTGCATCTCCCCCATTGCGCTCATTTCGAACTTTTCTTGCATGACAGTTTCGAATTCCCTGCATAAAAGCTCGTTAGTTGAACCAAAAATTATATCATCAACGTAAATCTGCACTAGAAGCAAATCATCTCCCGTCTTCTTCGTGAAGAGAGTGCAATCGACGAGGCCGCGCTTAAATCCTTTGGAGATGAGGTATGTACTTAGCTCCTCGTACCACTGTCTCGGAGCCTGGTGCAAACCATATAGAGCTTTGTTCAGCACGTAGACCTTATCCCGGTGGATTGGGTCCTCAAAGCCTGGTGGCTGCCCGACATAAACCTCTTCCTTGACTTTCCCGTATAGAAATGCGCTCTTAACGTCCATTTGATAAACTTTGAATTTCTTGTATGAAGCAAACGCAAGGAACATCCGAATAGCTTCAATCCGTGCTACTGGTGCATAGATTTCGTTATAATCAATCCCTTCGATTTGATGGAAACCCTGCACGACCAATCTGGCTTTGTTACGAACAATAACCCCACGATCATCCTTCTTGCACTTAAACACCCATTTAGTGCCTATTTTCTTCCTTCCCGGTGGCAAATCCGTGAGCGTCCAAACCCCCAATTTCTGGAATTATAATAACTCCTCCTGCATAGCTTCAACCCAGGCATCTTCATTCAAAGCGTCCTTGTATGTCCTTGGCTCTACCTGCGACACATAACACGCAAACGACCAATCATTTTGACTACCAGATTTTTGAATTTTGGCATATAATGCTAAAGCACCAAAACTCTCTGGCGAGTTAACGCTTCTCAGCTGCCCTCTGGTCATAACACCACTTCCAAGATCACCGATAACTTGCTCCAGCGGGTGAATACGATGAATCCGAGATTCCGGATAATCAGGTACAGTAACTCCCGTCTGAACAGTCAAATTTTCTACAGTATCCAGATCATGACCCATGTTTGATGATGAAGCAACATCTGGAGTTGGAGTTGGGTTCACTGGCATTGCCTCTGGTTCTTCTGCATGTTCAAGAATGACTTCTTCAAATTGTTCAACTTCAGATTCTGAAGAGTCTAATGAAGTCGAAGCCTCTTGAAACACTTCTTCCTCTTGTATAGGAGCATTGGTATCATTAGAAGCTGGTAGGGGGTTCACGGTGATTGGACGCACCAATGATGAAGTCGTCGCGTTTTCACACTCGTAAAGTAATCTGATAACAGCTTCTTCAACCAAGTTATCTAGATTGAATGATTCAAAGAAATCTTTGTAATCAAACATCCAATCAGGACCCGTGCCTTGCAAATTTTGAGTATATCGTTGAACTTCCACGTTAGCCCAATCCTCCACTTGACGAGTTCTCTTGTTGAATACCCGTTTGAGCGGGGTTGCATATCCAACAAAGTATCCCTCCTCAGCTTTAGGACTAAACTTCTCACTTGGATTCAACATCGTGCATGGCGCCCCAAAAGGTTCTAGATACTCTAAGTTTGGCTTTCGTCGGTGTAACAGTTCATAAGATGTTTTACCAAACTTCTTCACTGTTAGAACCCGATTTAGTGTATAATTTGCTGCATAGATTGCCTCGTTCCAGAACATTACTGGAAGATTTGAATCAGCAAGCATTGTTCTAGCCGCTTCAATTAGAGTCCTATTCTTTCGTTCAGCAACACCGTTCTGTTGTGGGGTGTACGGAGCCGAATATTCATGATGTATCCCTTTGCTTTCACAAAGTTCATCCATCTTGGCATTTTTGAACTCCGTCCCATTGTCACTCCGAATTCTCTTTATCTTCACATTGTAGAGATTCTCCAATCGAGTGAACAGAACTTTCAGGTTGTTAAAGGTGTCACTTTTGTTCTGCGAACACATCACCCATGAAAATCTTGAGTAGTCATCAGTGACAACTAAACAATAAAGCTCTCCAAGATGACTTTTGCGCTTGACCGGTCCGAATAGATCCATGTGCAATCGCTCAAGTGGCATCTCTACAGAGTTGACTTTCTTCACTTTGTGGGACTGTTTGTGTTGCTTTCCCTTCTTACAACTTACACACTTGTCATTCAGATGGAAATGTTTCACGTTTACTCCATCGACAAGCCCATTTTTCACAAGTTGGTTCATTTTTCTCAGATGAATGTGCCCCATTCTTCGGTGCCACATTATCGATTCTTTCTCAGTCGCTTTGGATAGAAAACATGTTATTTGCCCCTGTGATGTCATCGCCTTGGACATATCAAGAATATAGAGATTGTTGACGCGAGGTGCCATCAACATTATCCACTCCTTAGGAATTTTGAAGCCCGGTTTGAGAATATAGCAGGATTTGTCATCAAAATGCACAGAAAATTGTTTATCACATATTTGACTGACACTCAACAGATTATAATCAATCTGCTTCACATAAGATATCCGCTCAAAGCTCACTATCCCATTACTCACGCTCCCCTCCATTGTGATATATCCACCTTTATTTCCAGCGAATGCGACATACCCTCCATTGATGTTCTTCACGTCGAACAACAACGCTAGATCCCCTGTCATGTGGCCTGAAGCTCCACTATCAACAATCCAAAGACTGCTAATAGGGCCAGCTGAAGCTCCCTGCACACAAATAATAAATCATTTAGTTCTTTCGGGGGACCCAAGCCTGAGTCTTGGGTCTTTGAACATCAGCTTTCAAAGAAACATTCTCATTAACATTTTCAACAACTTTTTGTTTTGGATCAATCTTTTTCTGATTGTTCAAAACAGTTTCATTTTTCTCATTGACCTTAGAAGTAGAGGCTCCTGGAGTACCATTGGGTGACCAAGATTGTTCAGACCTTTTAAGGATGCGAATCTGAGATTTTGGATTCTCAGTCGGTTTCTGAACATTGTTAACAAACGTAACTTTCTTGGTTACCTTATCTGATTTAACAGACTTAGGTCCAACATTTGATTTGACAATCGGTTTTAGTGGAACCTTTTGCCTGTCAATTGTTGCGTTCACCACAGGCTTCCTCCATGATTGTTCCATAGCAATCCGATTTCTTTGATCATATTGAATTGGACGATTGTTCCTCATTTGATGAAAATTGTTTTGATTATAAAACTGTTGTTGTTGAGGAACAACTCGTCTGTGTGGTGGAACATAATGATCAATCGGTTTTCTCATGGAATTTCTCACTTCAACCTCGTGCTTTTTATGCCTTACATATGGACACTGAGCAAGTAAATGCCCTCGTTCCCCACATTTAAAGCATGCATGGTACTCTTCAAAAACATTTGGAGCATTTGGTTGACCAAATGATCTAACAGGATATTGATCATTGTACTGTTGATTCCTCAAACTCTCAGGGAGTGGCCCTTTTGAGTAAGTAGGCTCACGAAAACCATTAGCTCTGTTATTGGGTCGAATGAACTCTGTGACATGGACCTTTGGTTCTTGAGGAACATCCAAATACAATTTCTTTAAAATTGCTGGTGGAATCTCATTTGTTCTCTCATGTTTTGGGAACCAAATGGTGCTTTCTTGCCAAATCTTTTCTATTTTAGCATAGTTAGCATTTTTGATTGGAAATTCCTCATCAGAGATGATTTTATCGGATCCTTCCATCCGATAGAACACCTTGACAGGTTTGTCACATGGTTCATTCTTAACATCTTTATTCTCAAGGTCCTTTTTAATCACATTCTTTTCAGACTTTTTCTCACGATGAGCATTTGCCATCGGATGCACATGTTGAGATGATGAATCTGGTTCAGTAGTAATGATGTGATTTTCTATTGGAATTTCACATGCATTAACAGTTTGAACATTACCAGTATCATCACTCTCTGAGTCTGAATCCACACTCTCAGCAATAACACCCTCATCATTCAAGCCTAAAATCGGTCTCACATCGGAATGAGGATCACCAATACTCGAGGTATTAGATTCAATTTCCGATGATGAATCTGATTTTACCGAGCTCTCCGGTGTAACTTGGTGACAATTATGATTTTCAAAAAGCACCGGAGATGGCACAGACTTGTAATTAGTGGTTTGATCATCTATGATGTGGTCTACCACATAAGCAATGTGCTTATAACTTTCCAACTTTTTGTTTACTTTCTCAGCAAAGCATTTTATGGCTGCCATTTCCAACTTGGTATTTTCAATTTCATTGATATAGTTGTTAATTGCCAATTGTTTTAATGATAAAGTGTTTTTCAAGTCAGAAATGTCCTTTTTGTAGCCATCTAATACCTTGTTGAAAGCATTCAACTCTTTGCGAGTAGATTGACTGTTCATGATAGCACTATCACGTTGAACACGGAGTTGTTTATTCTCCTCAGTCAATCTATCACATGTACCACAATATTTATCACTTTTAATATCAGTGCTACACTCAGAACTTACAGGTTTTGGCGGATCAGTCATGGCCATCAATGCGAAATGAGCTTCCTTTCCAGTAAAGAATTTAGAATAGTCAATCTTGGTGAAAGCATCATCAGCAATGCACGACTTCCTCGTCATCAGAAAATCCGCTTCTGCTAGCAACTGATCAATGTCATCATCAAGTGATGTAACACTTGCTTCCGTATCCGATTCACTGTCTGAATCAGAATAAACCGATTCACACTCCTCAGGAACATCGGAAACCGTATCAATCACCACTCCAGAATTAGCTTCCTCAACCTTAACCTCAACAGGTTCAGTCTCCACATCCATTTCAGCCTCAGACTCATCACTTTCACACTCAGTTTCTTTCTTTTCATCCACCGTCACCGACTCTTCAATATCAACCTTGCAAGCAACGCAAGCCACATTGCCACCAGTAGTAATTTCCTCCACTCCTATTTGCAATCCCGACCAATCAAACCTTTCATCTTGTTGAGTCACCAATGCTTGATTCTGACTCGTGTTCTGTTGTGTCTCATTCGGTGTAGTGATCGGTATAACTGTTCGGTTAGTGTTGTTAGGAGATTGGTTTTGGTTCTGGTTTGATGTGTTAGGTTGTCTGTTTTGGTTGTTGTTAGAGTTATTTTGACGGTTTTGATAATTGTTGTTGTTTTGGTAAGAAACTTGGTTTTGGTTTTGTTGTTGACGATTCTGGTAGCTTGCATTGAATGGATTTCTATTACCTTGTTTTGGTGGCTGGGTGCATTCTCGTTTAAAGTGACCTTTTCCTCCACAGTTAAAACAAGTAACTTTCTCCTTGTTGAACCCGTAGGTTGTGTTAGGAGAAGTTCCCAAATCTGTTCTACCTGTCTTTTCAATAAACTCCGTTGCTCTTCTTATAATACTTGCAAAAGCCCATTGGATATCAATGAGTTCCATATCTTCCTTGTCGATCTGTGCATAGTCTTCATTGGTTAAGTTGTTATTCCCAATTTGACTAGCAACTAATCCGTTGTAAGATGAAACCATTGCTGAGACTAGTGCAATATGTTGCTGAGCAACTTCCACTGTCACATTGCCCAAGTTAGAAGTCTCCAAAACCACTTGTTGTTGATTAGGTTGAGTAACTTGGTTCATTTGTTGTTGAGATTGGCTAGCAGTATAGAAAGCTGCTTGTTGCATTGGGGAGAATGGTGGAACGTAGGAATTGTTGTATTGTTGTTGTGGTGGTGGTTGTGTATATGATGGTTGTGAGTAGGATGAAGTTTGTGCCATGTAATTGATGGTAGGTTTTGGTGATTCCATAACATTGGAAATGCAAGCAACATGTGGTGCAACTACTCCTCCTGAACTTGAGTTACTCACAGAAACTGAAGTGCCTCCAAAGTATAAGCTAGGATTCTGAGGAACCTGTGCTCTTCTAGCTTTTCTCTTCTCTTCCATTTCCTTGTTTTCTAGCTTCTGAATAAACTCTTGAATAGTAAGGTGGTAGAGCATCTGCAAACTTATCCACCAAATTCTTCATAGGAATCTGTATACCATAACTTGACAATTCAGTTAGCAAATGACTATATCTAGGAGTTAATTCTTTTAAAGTTTCATTTCCAATATAAGAAAAATTCTCAAACTCCTTTCTCAATTCATCCATCCTCAAACTTCTAGTCTTCTCATTCCCATCATGCCTCCTCTTAAGCACATCCCACAATTGCTTAGACGTTGTACAAGTCCCAAATTGATGCAATAGATCATTTGTGATTGCCTGAGTCAATTGGGAAAAGGCTTTCTTTTCCACAGCAAACTTCTTTTTCTCTTCCTCAGTCATGCTCTCCAATGGAACTGGTTCACCTGTATTCTCCAAAATTGGTGCTGTGTAACCTTTAGCAATCATACTCCATGCCTCTGCTCCCTCCACTCCCATGCCTTCCAAGTGAATCTTGAACTTGTTCTGCCACTGATTGTATTCTTGTATCTCCATAAGCTTCGGTGGCCGATTCCCGCTACCTGAAGACAAATCATTAATCAGTGTGGAAATAGCATTTGTAGTTTGAGTGTTTACCACCGCTACTGCTACTCCCCAGTAGTCAGGTTGTGGTGCTGGAGGTGCTACGCTTTGAGGCATCGAGCTCGTCATCGCCATGTAGTTAATCGGTTGCGAAGACTGTGTGCTCGTCTTTTGTGCTGCCACCGTCCATGGGTCCATCACTTGCTGTTGTGGTTGTGTCGTTGCTGGTCTCGGAGTAGTCGGAAAATTCCACATGATCACGAACTTCGAAAAATTCAACACTTAGAAAATTTTCCAAAACTAGTTTCTAGGTTCGCCCAATACTCTCACTTTCGTCCCTTTTGATGCAGGTTCGCCCAAAAGTATCACTCGAAGGTAAAAACTCACCAGAATGTAAAAACACACTAACACAAATCCACGTTCGCCCAGAAAATCTCAGGTTCGACCGTTTCTAATCTACGTTCGCCCGCCCGACCAATCTGATGTGGAAAATGTGACCCGAAAGTGAAAACTTCAACAAAAACTTTTCAGGTTCGCCCAAAAATACCTAGGTTCGACCAGAAATGACTCAGGTTCGACCAAAACAGTCCAGGTTCGCCCACTATGTTCCAGGTTCGCCCATTTCAGGTTTGAAAAACGGTTACACTTTGAAAAACGGTTATTTTGATCTCTGATTTTCAAAAGTTTGTGGATTTGAATGATCTTAATCAGGTTATGATTCGGAATTGATTTGGAACAACTTTAATTCTTGGAATTTTGAATTTTAACCACAAAATCAACTTCAAATCAATCAAAAACACTCAAAAACCATTTTCATTCAAAAACAGATGTATTTTGATCAAAATTAGGTCCAAATCAGCTCTGAGTTTATCAAATTTGTTGTTGTATGATCCGTATGGCTCTGATACCACTTTGTAAGCGAAAGATTTTGACTAAAACAGGATTAATTGATCATACAAGTTACAAAACCAGGTGCGGAAACCCTAGCTTTGAACAAACTGATAAAAACTCAAATCAAAACACAATCAATATCATTTTCAAAGCTTTTCATAGATTAACTTGTTCATAAACTTGATTACAATGACACTTTGGTTAATCTAGATCAATTACAGACACTCTCAAACAAACCTGGAACCTGACCTCAAAACACACACAACTAATAACTCTCTATCCATTACAAAAACACAAAATCTATTTATAATGTCTGCACATTCGCCCAGTTGATGTGGTCGAATGTGGAAGAGTTCCACATTCGCCCACTTTATGGTACGAATCTACATCTTCAGTCAAGTCCCATTACACCTTCGCCCATTTGCTCTCTACCTTCGCCCATTTAAGCTTACCTTCGACCAGTCAGTTTCCACCTTCAATCCATCAGCACTCTAACATATGTTAACATCCAATCACTAGTCGCAAAACGCATCTACAATATGGGCGTTTATTCTAATCTTCATAAAGTCCTTCATGAACCATTCTACTATATTCTCGAATTCAATCTCGAATTTTCTCTTGAATCTTTGAAGCATCGTGCCAACATGAATTAAATCCATGAACACTATGCAATCTTGCAATTTCGATTCTTGTGTGGGATACATAATCATTGCTTTCTCCGTAAACCTTTCGTCTCTTCTTTATATTCTAAAATGGAGAATTTCTCGAAATGCCTGAATAGAGATGCTCTTTCAACATCCTCTTCGGTCATATAATTTGCATAATAATCATCATCAAACAAACCTTTACCTTTGTCGACATGCGCCTTGTAATCGCCCTTTGTTTCACTATAGCCCTCTTGGTCTTTGTTCGGACATTTGAATGTGAAGTGTTCTTCTCCTCTGCAAATTCTACATGTAATCATCTTGACCTTTTTAATTTCTTTCGGTTTCTCCACAACTGGTTTGTAGATGTGGCACACATCACCATCATACTCAATCTTGAAGCCTTCTTGCATCAATCTTACAATACTCAACACATTTTTTCTAAGAGTGAGGATATAATATACCGAATCCACTTTGTGTGCTTGTCCTCCACTCGTGATCACCACGGACCCTTTGCCTCTAAAATTCTCCCTTCTATAACAATTTGTACATTCTTCTTTACCAAACGACTAGATTAGGCTTGTGAAAATCGATCTTTTTTGACAACCATGTTCTTTCCTTGTTGTACTTGCATACCATACATCAATCCATCTTTGATTGTTGGTTCCTTTGACCATAAATTCTGTTTTGCCAATTTTCTTTGGACCATCTGTTCTAAAATGAAAAGGTTCTTTACACTTACTACAACACATTGTGATCGGATAATCAGGCACTTCTTTTTCTTCCTTTATCTGCCAATCATTTTCTTCTTGAACCTTTTCTTTCATAATTTCCTTTTTCTTCGAAGATGTTGAACCAATATGGACAATTTCCCAATTACAACTATTGAATAGTGGCAAGAAGGTATCGAACACAGGGAATTTGTGGAAAATGTGTAGATTCTAGCTTTGTTAATTAACTAAAATTAAACTACTTAACAAAAAGTAAATGATTAAGATTTTTGATTGTTTTAAGTTGAACTAAAATAACGACTAATTATCAATTTACACTAAAGAGCGTTTCTTCAAATTATGAGATAATGACCATTCAAGGATCCGGTTTCTCTAAACACTTGTGTAAAAGTTCCAACTAGAAAGAGTTACATAGACATAACTCATGTAAAAACAATTGTTGTGATAAAAGGGAACAAAGTACTCGGATTATATTAACGCGAGGTTGTTTCCCGATGACCAATTAATCAATAACCAACCCAAATCCTTCCCGTAATATCTTGATTGTTAACAACACCAAGAACGTACGCTTGAGACTAGAAATTGGTTAATTAATCAACACGCTACAAACAATTATTCAAACATCATAATAATCAAGCAAGAATACTAAAATTATCATTCTAGAAATTCAAGGAAACATACACAAGAGTTTGAGAAAAACCTTCACCAAGAATGATCACCAAAAGTTTTAGCCTAGCATAGTTGGGTGAATCATCATAACCTTCAAGGAATTGTTCATAAGAATCAAAAACATAAACCAAATGATTAGAATTGTTCTCCAATGATTCCAAGCAGCCAAAATCGCCCAAAAACTTGTCTAGAAACGTTCACAAGTGAAAGATACCCAAAAGACACCATAAAATCGTATTTAATAGTGGGAGTTACAACTTGGTGCAGGAGCCACCGTACCTTACGGTGGCCACCACCGTAAGGTACGGTGGGTATTAAAAAGTGACGCTGGGTAGAGACTGAACAACGGTAGATTTTTTTGGTGTCTGTTGCCACCGTACCTTACGGTGGCTACCGTAAGGTACGGTGGAGCCCTTTAAAAACTTCAATTTTTCTTTCATGCACTCCACCTCGTTCCGATCCGTTCCGGTCCGATCCAAAGCTCGTATTTCTTCGTTTTAAGCTCCTTTATGCACCTGCAACCAAAGTACCCGTAGTCACCCAATTCCAAGAAATAACATGATCAAATGCGGATAATTTAAGCATTTTATCATAGTAAAGGGTTGTTCCTTGAACCACCCGAAACATCCCCACACTTAACCGTTGCTTGTCCCAAGCAATACATCAAAATCAATTTCCCACAAAAACGATCATTTTAACTCAAGCATCAACATGTAATACTTTTATTAACCTATCCTCAACACCCAAATCAACACAAGCATGTACCTGTTCAGAAAAATTACAAGCACACAATTCCATTCCATCTTTCTCATATTCATGTGGATTGCATCCCTTAATGATATCTGCCATAAAACATTCTTCAACACCGGAATCATTAGAATTGTTAGTAAAAACATTTAAACTCATTTTCCGGTTTCCAAATGTCATATCGACCGTGCCAAATCTACAATGAATTACCGCATGCGCGGTATTAAAAAATGGACGACCCAATATAACATTTTGTTGTTGTTTTGAATCTGCCGATGAGTAATCCAATACCAAAAAATCAACCGGGTAATAAAATTCATCAATTTTAACAATGACATTTTGAACCATCCCACGTGGTAACTTATGAGACAAATCGGCTAAAACAACCGTTGTTTCCACCCTAGCTAATGGACCAAAGTCATATTGATCATACAACCGACCCGGTAAAATGCTCACCCCGGCTCCAAGATCTAGCAATGCCTTTGCCATTTGAAAATTACCAACTTGAATATTTATTAATGGCGTGCCCGGATCTTGGAGCTTAGGAGGAAGCTCCCCATTTAAAACTGCACTCACTTGACCGGTAACATTTACCCGCTTAGGCATTTTTTTCTTTTGTTGCCTCTTTTGTGTACACAATTCTTTCAAAAATTTAGCATAGGCGGGTACTTGTTTTATTGCATCAAGTAAATTAAGATTTATTTTTACTTGTTTAAACATGTCTCACATTTCTTCTTTTTGGGGACCTCTTGATGCAATAAAATTTTTCTTACCCGGGTCAAGTAAAGCCGATGGAAATGGAACTTGACTCGGCTCATTTTCCACTTTTTCATTTTTTTGATTTTCACTCACTTCCGGTTTTTTAACATTTACTTCTTTTTGTAAAACCGGTGGAGCTTCATCATTTTCACTTTCATCACCCGTAACATCCTCAACTACCCCCTCAACAAAACCCGGTGACAAATTAGCTTTAAATTCTTTACCACTTCTTAACACACTCACTTGATTAACATTAACATTATTACCTCGTGAAGAGCCATGTGACGGATTTACCTGAGTATCACTAGGAAGCTTTCCTTTACCTTTCTTCAATTCCGCCACATCAGTTGCTAATTGGCCCATTTGGGTTGTCAATGCTTGAATGCTTTTGTCACGAACCTCATCCTTTTGTATCCGAGCTTCATCAAGTTGGTTTCTCTTTTGCATGTCTTGTTGCATAGCTCTAAGCATCTCCATGACTTCATTTCCGCTCGATGAATCCTGACCCGAATTCCTTTGACCAGTTTGAGCTTGCCCTTGGTATCCACTGTTGTATCCACCTCTATAATTTCCTTGATTGTATTGTTGACGAGGTACATAATTACCTTGAGCAGCTTGAAAATTCGGATTGGATTGATTTGATGCATTTCCATACCGAAAATTTGGATGATTTCGTAACCCGGGGTGGTATACATTGGAGTTCATATCATAATTTCTACCACCCCCTTGAATGGCATTTACCTCTTCCGTTTGTTTGTCCGTCATTCACCACCACTTGACAAACCTCTGCCGTGTGGCCTATTTCTTGACAATTGTTACAAACATTGTACAATTGATTGGAAGATTGTGCATTACCACTTTCTACCCCATGTACTTGCGGTCTTTGAATTACATGCCTTGCTCGTCTCGATGATTGAGCCTTTCTTTTCGAAGTTACCGCCATTTGCTCTAAAAATGCCCAATCGTCTTGCTCATAATTTGTACCAAAAGTACCATTTGTAATAGACATTATATCACGAGCATCCTCCGAACTCAACCCTTCATGGAAAGCATTCAATAATTCCCACAGTTGTATACCATGGTGAGGACAATTTCTTAACATCATATTAAACCTTTCAAATGCTTCATGAAACATCTCCCTCGATTGTTGTTGAAAGCTTCTCAACCCTCTCCTCGCATCATTAGTCTTTTGAGAGCTATAGAATTCATCTAGGAATATCTGTTGCATGTCGGCCCATGTAAAGATAGATGTGGATGGTAAAGTGTGAAACCATCTTTTTGCCTTATCTTCCAATGAAAATTGGAAAAGAACCAACTTCACATCATCTGCAGAAAAACCTTGTCCCCCAATAGTGTTGCAAATAGAATCATATGTCTCCAAATGAAAATAAGGCTCTTCCGTTGCTAGCCCCTTGAATTTTGGTAGACTTTGGAGTGCGGTTGTTCTAACTTCAAAAGTTCTTCCATTTGCATTTTGAGGAATCACTATTGGTGATGGATTATTAGTGATAATTGGCCGAAAATGCGCTTCAATTCCCCGTACAACATCACGGTGGAGTCTTCTAGGTGCTCCCAATGGCGCTCTTGGTTGACCCATTTGTCCTTGCATTGGCCCTTGTGGTGCAAATTGTTGTTGATGCTGATTTTGGTGCATAGGTGGTTGTTGAATCAGCCTCTGATTTTGAGCTTGCATGTTTGGAGGCCGCATTTGGTTAAGTGGTGTAGGACGTTGCAAGTGCAATCCTTGCGGTCTAACATGTTGCACACCAACCGGTAGTCTTACCGGGTCTTGAAATGATAAAAGTGGTTGACTTACTTGACCCGTTTGAGCTTGAGATCCCACAAATGCACCATCACCTCCATAATAATACCCCTCTTCATTATACCCACTAAACTCTTCTTCATCATACACATCATCATACACATCTCTTTGAAATCTAGAATTTTGGCCACCTAAAAAAGATGAGTAGTAAAAACCCGATTGGTTAGGTGGTTGGTAAGTAGATGTGGTGTAGACAATTGTTGAACCTTGTCCTTGTGGTTGTGGAATAGTAGAAGATGATTGACCTGCAGTTGGGAAAAAAATGGGAAAATGGTGGTATGGTGTTTGACGGACTAAAAGTAAGGTTTGGTTCAACTTGAGTGGAACTCGGTTGGGTGGTATGGATTGGTGTAGCAGGGTTGTTGGAAAGGTTAGGAATTGTGGTGTTGGGTGAAAGTTGTGAAGAAGTAGGCATGAATGATGAGGTCGTTTGACCCGTTGCTGGTATGTGAGAGTCTTGCATTATGTTTGTTGGTGTAAACGGTGAAGTAGGTGAATCAATGATTCTGTTCCTTCTTATCAACACTCGGTTCTGTCTCAATGTCCTTTCAATCTCCGGATCAAACAATAATGGTGATGACTCGTGAGAGCCTCTAGTATGCATACACCTGCAGTACCTGCACACTAAACACAACCAGTGTAAACCCGAAAATAACAAAACAAAACTAAAAGATTAACACACGTTGCGCACTACTCCCCGGCAACGGCGCCAAAATTTGACGTGCTTGTCGTGGTACACGTAAAATTTCCCAATTACAACTATTGAATACTGGCAAGAAGATATCGAACACAGGGAGTTTGTGGAAAATGTGTAGATTCTAGCTTTGTTAATTAACTAAAATTAAACTACTTAACAAAAAGTAAATGATTAAGATTTTTGATTGTTTTAAGTTGAACTAAAATAACGACTAATTATCGATTTACACTAAAGAGCGTTTCTTCAAATTATGAGATAATGACCATTCAAGGATCCGGTTTCTCTAAACACTTGTGTAAAAGTTCCAACTAGAAAGAGTTACATAGACATAACTCATGTAAAAACAATTGTTGTGATAAAAGGGAACAAAGTACTTGGATTATATTAACGCGAGGTTGTTTCCCGATGACCAATTAATCAATAACCAACCCAAATCCTTCCCGTAATATCTCGATTTTTAACAACACCAAGAACGTACGCTTGAGACTAGAAATTGGTAAATTAATCAACACGCTACAAACAATTATTCAAACATTATAATAATCAAGCAAGAATACTAAAATTATCATTCTAGAAATTTAAGGAAACATACACAAGAGTTTGAGAAAAACCTTCACCAAAAATGATCACCAAAAGTTTTAGCCTAGCATAGTTGGGTGAATCATCATAACCTTCAAGGAATTGTTCATAAGAATCAAAAACATAAACCAAATGATTAGAATTGTTCTCCAATGATTCCAAGCAGCCAAAATCACCCAAAAACTTGTCTAGAAACGTTCACAAGTGAAAGATACCCAAAAGACACCATAAAATCGTATTTAATAGTGGGAGTTACAACTTGGTGCAGGAGCCATCGTACCTTACGGTGGCCACCGTAAGGTACGGTGGGTATTGAAAAAGTGACGCTAGGTAGAGACTGAACAACGGTAGATTTTTTTGGTGTCTGTTGCCACCGTACCTTACGGTGGCTACCGTAAGGTACGGTGGAGCCCTTTAAAAACTTCAATTTTTCTTTCATGCACTCCACCTCGTTCCGATCCGTTCCGGTCCGATCCAAAGCTCGTATTTCTTCGTTTTAAGCTCCTTTATGCACCTGCAACCAAAGTACCCGTAGTCACCCAATTCCAAGCAATAACATGATCAAATGCGGATAATTTAAGCGTTTTATCATAGTAAAGGGTTGTTCCTTGAACCACCCGTCAGTGAGTTCACGAGTTTTCTATATGATGGACATGTAATCCAAAAACCGACTAAATCATTGCGTAGTTAGGGCAATAATCAGTATGTGATCTGACATGAGTCCATAACCAAACCTTGACATGTTGTGCCTTGCCCATTGTACACTAAAGACAATGAAATAATGTGAAATACAAGCACTCTTTTGATATCTGTCATCCGGTCAGAGCGACTGACCAAGAGTGAGGGTGTCAACCCAATAGATCTATCCCGGTGTTTCATGGCTAAGTCCATAGCTAATGGTTATGGTATGATGTATGACACGAGGGCTTAATGGATCCTGAACCGTAATGTCTCATGTTCACATAATAGTCATGTATTGTAACTGAAAACTTTAAGCATGTTTTCCCCCGGAAAAAATGTAAAAACTGTAAAAAGGGCCGTGAATACTCACTTGGTGTCTGGATACTAGCACTGAACTGATCCTGATGCTGTGTGTTTGGTCTGAGATGCCCTAGGTTCATATAAAGGCACCTTAAGTCTATGTTTGGTTCTAACTACCATGCAACTGTCACCCGACTGTAACACCCATGGACTAGGGGCTTCTGTACCACTATCCACGTGTGTCACACACTATATGTGTCATAAAATGTTCGTGTTATCGTTTAAATGATGTTGTTTAGTCTGTTTTTGGGTAAAACAAGTACTTTGTCTTACTAAATGTTACCAAGTGTTATGTTTGTCACATTTATGTAAGCCTAGGGTGGCATATGGACACATTTTTGGATATACTTGTATAAAAAACGACTTATTTAGGTGTTTGCCTTTATATACATACTCGCATACCATTTGTTTTCAAGAAAACTCTTGTGTTAAGCTTGTTAACACATGTTTTTATTACTCTTAACACATGCTTATAAATCTAACCATGTTGTATGTCGTGAAATTAAGTGAAATATGTTATTCTTGGGCAGGGTCTTGGCCTCATACATGCACACATTCATCTACATGTATGTGTGTGTGCACGTTTATGTCCATATACATGTCCTAAGGTGTATATAATCGCATATAGGTGATTTTGTATGTACAAGGTATAGTATTGAACTCTTATCATAAAAATTAAGTGTCTAAGTTAATTTATCTTGAAAGATTACTTGTTGAGAGAGTTTGCGAGTGTGTGTGTGCTTCGGGTGACCATTACATGTAACCGAAATGCATAAGGAAAGGAAAATGGTTCGGATGTGATACCTCACGCGTATATGTCCGAAAATATAAAAGAAATTAAGCTAATTCCCTTCCAACAAGGCTTCTAGATGTTAGATGACCACTTGGGACTCCTAGGTGGTGGTGATGCTAGATCGAAACAAACCCCTTGTGGGTCTTGGGGCTTCGGCCAAAGGGTGAACAAAGGAAAGAGAGGAGAGTTCAAGTGTTAGTGAGTTGTGATGAGTTGTAGTGTGATCCAAATGTGTTCTAATGCTTCTATTTATAACCGGGTTTGGGGAAGGAAGCAATGGTTTCATTGGTACACAAATGTGGAAGGTCAAATGCATGCTTTCATGGAGTGCATTCAACTAGGAGCCTTGTAAGTGTAAAGAGTTGACTTGGAGGCTTTGGTTTGATATGTAGGGGTGGTGTAGCGGCCGCAATATCATGGGGAAGGGGAATTTCCTTTGTGGCAAGGTTGACAAGGTGTGGAGGCTCATGCATTTCATGTTCTTACCATGTTAGTACAAGAAGATGACTAGTGTTCTTGTTTGGTTGTGTGCACACTCTTGGGGCCAAAAATCATGGGGAAATGGACATGATTGTTTAGGCAAGTTGACCAATGTTGGATGATCATGGAATTTATGTTGTTACTAGGTTAGTATAAGTCTAGGAACTTGGGATATGGAGTTGTGTGTGGATGTATATATGCGTGTATATGTATGCATGTGGGTATGTATGTATAGTGTATGTGTGACACCCGGCAAATTCCGGTTAACAACGCTGTCTAGATTAAAGTCTACCTTAGCGAGTCACGCGTATATTATACTTAACTGGGTTAGTTGAGTCGTGTTATGGTTCGGGAACTGTTAGTTTAGTATAGAGGATCATTAGATGTCAGTCCTTAACCAAGTGTACAAGGGGTGACGATTCGTAGAATCGTCAGAGCATAGGGAACATACAAGTCTCGAGTCCCGGTAATTGGTGAACGAGTGTGAATGTGTTTGTTTGCAAGTATTATGTGTTTACAATCATTATGTGAATTGTCGGTATGTGAAAATGTGTTAACATATGTTAAAACGGAGTTTAACGCGCCAAATACGCTGAACCAGACCCTATAGGCGATTAGCAGCTGTAATCGTCTATAGGGAAGGCGAGTAGGGTTTCCCTTTGGGCGAGTAGGCCCTAATCGCCTATACTATAGGCGATTAGGAGCCCTATTCGCCTGATGCTGCTGCGTACTCGCCTGTAACATACCTGACGACTAAAAACGACTATAAATACAATACTTGACCTCCTAAACTTCATTATAACAACCCTAGTCGTCCCACAACTCGTCCCAACGCACACACAACCTCTGGAACACGATTTTGGATCAAAATACACGATTTCAAGCCTATAAACTCATGATTTGCATACCGCACGACCCTAATCGCCTATAGTATAGGCGATTAGCCTTCCTAAATGCCTGTTGACCCACATAATCACTAGTTGACTTTTCCTAATCGCCTGTACTGCTGCTGTAAGTGTAATTTAGCATTTCGGGACCCGATTTGACACCTAGGAACATGCTAGGAACCCCGTAACATACCTAGTAACTTGGTAACATGTGCTCGGACTTATTTATGTGATACTTGAACTACGTGCTACAACTTGTTGGACTTTAACGTATGTTAAGTGTGATTGCATGATTGTATGTTTGAGAGTGCAAGTATAACACGGGGAGTCTCGGGTCACCAATGGGATGTCGATTCTTGTACATTGGGTTAATTTAACAGTCACAGTGTTTTCAAACGAACTTGGTTATGGTCTGGACATCTAGGGACTAACTAACCTACGGGTTATTAGTCTAAGTACTTGTAACTGTCATATGTTAGGTCGCCGCTTTACGGGGCTAGCATAGCTTGCTGATCTTATTCGTATTTCGAAGTAACGCAACCTAAGGTGAGTTTACGGCCCCTCTTTTAACTGGTTTCACTTTTTGGGGGAGAAAACATGTGTTAAATTTATGTTTTGGTAACAACTGTCATACTATGGGTTTCTATGGTTTACTATACGATCTTTGGAAGTCCGGGAGAAACCATGAGTGTGCGGGTTAGCACAACGGGGAAATGTGAATAGATCTATTGGGAGTGACCAACCCGCTCGTCGGCTTGGAGGGTCGGCGAGTGCATATTGTCTCAAACAGGAACAGGTTTACTATTCGGGCACGACATCTGGTTTACGAGTTAGTAATGGTTTTCCAATCGTAGAAGTAATAAAACATACGCCTAGCTAGCGTAGTTGGTTTACAAATTGATATAGTATGGACAGGTTGAACTTGATACTTTGATTACAAAACCTGTGAACTCACCAGCATTTTTGTGCTGACGTAACTCTTACATGTTTTTCTCAGGTCGCTAAGGTAGCACTACGGAACTAGGGCGCACGCGTCTGCACGGCGTCTAGTTAGGATTGCATGGTTTTCGAACATTGAATAATTTGGTTTACTTTTGGATTATGTTTTGAGAATAAGCTTCCGCTGTATTTGGGGATTTTAAACTATGTTTTTGAAATTGCATATGTTCATTTAGATTTGTTTACTGTGATCGTTGACTTGGATCCTGGTTTGTCATGCGCCTCGTGGTAAAACTCCGCAAGTGGATTTTGAGGGTGTGACAGATTGGTATCAGAGCCAATGGTTATAGTGAACTAGGACTGCATGTAGAGTCTAGTCTATAGCCGAGTCGCACACACTAGACGATCACATAGTACTAAACATTATGGTGGATTACGTATGGCCTTGTCGGGGTGTCTCTAAATCATCTGACCTTCCTATGTTACATCATCCGTTCTATCTTAGGTCGGGTTACTTGCTTCTAGGCAGTGTGGTATATTGGGGTAAATCGTGTACTCTTGAGATTTGTCCAAGACTCGGACATCTCCCTTTCATACTCCAATAGAAACACTTGCCATAAACTACCGTAGCATTACGGTATATAGCTAAGAGTCCATGTTCGGTGATTTGAACTTTGAATTAGGGGAACACTTGGAGGACCATGTAGAACGGTTTATCATTTTGGGTGCACACAAAATCATAAACCGAAATGCATGACAGCCCTAGTGAGCTCTGGGTTTGAATGGATAGTCCTGGGTTGGTTCTAGCTTTAATCTTGTGAACGCTAGTGGTTACCATTAGCTGTGAAACTAAAATTTTCTCGTCCTTTCTGTCAGAATCATGTCTGGAGTACGAGGAGGACGTGGAGGTGGCCGCGCTGGTGGGCGTGGTGGTGGTCGTGGTGGTGGTGGTCGTGGAGGTGTAAACCTAACACAGGAAGATCTGAACAACTTACTGCAAGCTGCCTTTCAGTTAGGGCACAATGGTGGTAGTAAGTTGACTTATTCACTTTTGCCTCATTGGTGAACCTTGTTTACATCCTTCGTGGTTTCTCATGCGTTTCATTTCAGGTGGTCCTGTTAACCCACCCCCACCTATGTGTACCTACAAGATGTTTCAGGACTGTAAGCCCCAGGAATTCTCTGGCACTGAGGGTGCGGTGAGCTTGCTCAGGTGGCTGGAAAAGGTGGAGTCAGTGTTTCTGATGTGCAACTGTCTCCCAGAGGATCGAGTCAAGTATGCTGCTGCGTTATTCCAGGATGTTGCTTTGACATGGTGGAACAATATCACCCAGAATATGGGTATAGGGGAGGCTTATGCTATGCCTTGGGAAAATTTTGTTCAATTACTGAAGCGAGAGTACTGTCCAAGGGAAGAAGTTCAGAAGCTAGAGCACGAGGTGTGGAACCTTAAGATGACCGGGTCAGATATTTAAAAGTATACGGTAAGGCGTAATGAGTTGGCAGTGCTGTGTCCTGATCTACATGTGCCAGAATACAGGAGGATTGAACACTATATCTCGGGGCTAGTACCAGAGATCGCAGGATTGGTGGCTGCGGGGAATCTTCCTACATACTCAGAGGTGGTTCGATCGGCTCACAGGATGACAAATTTGAAGGTGAATGAGGGTATCTTGCCTGCTAAGGGTTCGACTGTCAAGGCCTCGGAGAATAACAAGCGTAAATGGGATAATGAGGGGAAAGGATCTGTGCCAGCACCAACACAACAGGGTAAGAGATTCGATAGCGGGGGTTCTTCTTCTTCTGGTACCAAACCGGGTGGTTATGCGGGGAGATTACCTAAGTGCAACAAATGTGGGCGTCATCATCAGGGGGACTGCGACCGTAATCGTTGCCATCGCTGTCAGCGACTTGGGCATTTTGCTAAAGATTGTCGGGCGACACTTCCATCGACCCAGGCCCCAATTACTAACTCGGCTCCTACTGCTCAAGGAACTACGGGGAAACAGGGTTGTTACAACTGTGGGGAGACTGGGCATTACAAGAAGGAGTGCCCGAAACTGAAGCAGGGCGGGGATGTGAGGGATAGAAACGATAACGGAACAACGGGGGCGGTGGCAGGAATGCACGTGCCTTCGTCATTGGAGACGCAGAGGCTAGGCAGGATCCTGACACAGTTACCGGTACGTTCCTTCTCAATAATCGCTCTGTTAGTGTTTTATTTGATTCCGGTGCCGATAAAAGTTTTATATCTATGGAAGTTAGTCGACTGCTAGATATAGTACCCGTACCATTAGAGGCTAAGTATGTAATTGAGTTGGCTGACGGTAAAAAGATTGAAGCTACTTGTATCCTTCGGGAGTGTCAACTAGAGTTGTCGGGTTTGTCGTTCCCTATCGACCTTATGCCGGTACCTTTGGGTAGTTTTGACGTTGTTGTAGGCATGGATTGGTTGTCTTTGTATCGCGCTGAGATCGTTTGTTACGACAAGATTATTCGGATTCCCCTCCCTGATGGAGAATTCCTTTCTGTGTACGGTATCAAGGGCGGTGCTCCGCTAAATCTCATCTCCAGCATGAAAGCCCTTAAGTATCTTCGAAAGGGTTATTCGGCCGTTTTAGCACTTTTATCTGTTTCCCCTACCGATGAGAAGAAGATCGACGATATTCCTGTTGTACGCGAGTTTCCTGATGTATTTCCCGATGACTTATCTGGTCTTCCTCCCCATCGTCAGGTTGAGTTCAGTATTGATCTTGTACCGGGAGCTGCTCTTATTGCTCGGGCCCCCTACCGTCTTGCACCTCCCGAGATGCAGGAATTGTCCAGTCAGTTACAGGAACTCTTGGACAAGGGTTTCATTAGACCAAGTTCTTCCCCTTGGGGAGCCCCGATTCTGTTCGTTAAGAAGAAAGATGGAAGTTTTCGGCTGTGTGTGGATTACAGAGAGTTGAACAAAGTGACCATCAAGAACCGTTATCCTCTTCCACGTATTGATGATCTATTCGACCAACTCCAGGGTTCTAGCTACTACTCTAAGATTGATTTGAGGTCCGGTTATCACCAGTTGCGCGTAAGGGAAGCTGACGTTGCAAAGACTGCCTTCCGTACACGTTATGGCCATTTTGAGTTCTTGGTCATGCCTTTCGGTCTCACAAACGCACCGGCGGTTTTCATGGATTTGATGAACCGTGTTTGCAAACCATATCTTGACAAGTTCGTCATCGTGTTTATTGATGACATCCTGATTTACTCCAAGAACAAGACCGAACACGAGGAACACCTGCGTTTGGTTTTGGAACTTTTGCGACGGGAACAACTTTACGCTAAGTTCTCAAAGTGTGACTTTTGGTTACGCGAAGTCCAGTTCCTAGGACATGTGGTTAATGAACTAGGAATTCATGTCGATCCAGCTAAGATCGAAGCGATCAAGGACTGGGAAGCACCAAAGACGCCAACTAAGGTGCGGCAATTCCTAGGCCTTGCGGGCTATTATCGTCGTTTCATTAAGGGGTTCTCGAAGATCGCTCAACCCCTCACCACTCTTACTCAGAAGGATAGGAAATTCGCCTGGGGTGAACCACAAGAGTCGGCATTTCAAGAACTGAAGTCTAAACTTTGTTCTGCTCCTATTTTGTCCTTGCCTGAAGGCCCTGATGATTTCGTTGTTTACTGTGATGCTTCTATTCATGGTCTTGGTTGCGTGTTGATGCAACGCGAGAAAGTGATTGCGTATGCTTCTCGTCAACTCAAGGTGCACGAGAGGAACTACACCACCCATGACTTGGAGTTGGTGCAGTGGTTTTCGCGTTGAAAATTTGGAGACATTACTTGTACGGTACCAAATGCACCATCTACACCGATCACAAGAGTCTTCAACATATTTTCGACCAACAACATTTGAATATACGACAGCGTCGTTGGATTGAACTCCTGAACGACTATGATTGCGCCATTAAGTACCATCCTGGCAAGGCGAATGTAGTAGCAGACGCCTTGAGCAGGAAGGAATCAATTAATCCTCGTCGCGTTCGGGCGTTGCAGCTCACCATTCATTCCTCTCTACCTGATCAACTCCGTTCTGCTCAGTTAGAAGCTTTGAAGGAGGAAAACCTTAAAGCTGAGACTATGCACGGTGCCGACAAGCACCTCGAGCGAAGGCCTGATGGCCTGCACTACTTCGCAGAACGCATATGGGTTCCTTTATTTGGGGGACTTCGGGAGCTTGTTTTAGATGAGGCTCACAAGTCCCGGTATTCTATTCATCCTGGTTCGGATAAGATGTACCAAGATCTGAAAGTGCTTTACTGGTGGCCAAACATGAGGTCGGATATAGCCTCATACGTGAGCAAATGCTTGACCTGTGCTAAGGTCAAGGTGGAATACCAGAAACCGTCGGGTCTCTTGCAACAACCTGAAATTCCGGAGTGGAAATGGGAACGGATTACAATGGATTTTTGTCACGCAACTACCTAAGTCACCAAGCGGGAATGATAAGATATGGGTGATTGTTGATCGGTTGACGAAATCAGCCCATTTTCTCGCTATTAAGGAGACCGACACCATGGATCGTTTGGCTCGTCTTTATCTGAAGGAAGTTGTTTCTAAGCACGGGTGCCGTTTCTATTATTTCGGATCGTGACTCCCATTTTACTTCTCACTTCTGGAAGTCTTTGCACAAGGCTTTGGGTACCCAGCTAGACATGAGTACAGCTTATCACCCACAGACTGATGGTCAGAGTGAACGCACGATTCAAACCTTAGAGGACATGCTGCGGGCACGTGCGATCGATTTTGGCAAAGTTTGGGAAGCTCACCTACCGTTAGTAGAATTCTCTTACAACAACAGTTACCACACGAGCATCAAGGCAGCTCCGTTCGAGGCACTGTACGGGCGGAAATGCCGATCTCCTCTTTGTTGGGCTGAGGTGGGTGAGAGTCAACTCACTGGGCCTGAGCTAGTGTACGAAACTTCGGAAAAGATCGTACAGATTCGTAACCGGTTGGCAGCGGCACGGGATCGGCAAAAGAGTTATGCCGATCAGCGTCGCAAGCCATTGGAATTCCAAGTTGATGACAAAGTACTTCTGAAAGTTTCACCGTGGAAGGGCGTTATACGCTTTGGGAAGCGTGGCAAACTCAACCCTCGGTATGTCGGCCCATTTACAATCCTGGTACGGATTGGACCGGTGGCATATCGTCTTGATTTACCGACGGAGCTCGGCAACGTACATAACGTCTTCCATGTATCCAACTTAAAGAAGTGTCTGGCTGACGAGTCTCTTATTGTTCCACTGGAAGAGATCAAGGTTGATGATCGTCTTCGGATTGTGGAGGAACCTGTGGAGATTCTTGATTACAAGATTCGTAGCCTACGTCATAGCAAGATTCGCATTGTTAAGGTTTGCTGGAACTCGAACCGGGGACCAGAGTACACCCGGCAAATTCCGGTTAACAACGCTGTCTAGATTAAAGTCTACCTTAGCGAGTCACGCGTATATTATACTTAACTGGGTTAGTTGAGTCGTGTTATGGTTTGGGAACTGTTAGTTTAGTATAGAGGATCATTAGATGTCAGTCCTTAACCAAGTGTACAAGGGGTGACGATTCGTAGAATCGTCAGAGCATAGGGAACATACAAGTCTCGAGTCCCGGGAATTGGTGAACGAGTGTGAATGTGTTTGTTTGAAAGTATTATGTGTTTACAATCATTATGTGAATTGTCGGTATGTGAAAATGTGTTAACATATGTTAAAACGGAGTTTAACGCGCCAAATACGCTGAACCAGACCCTATAGGCGATTAGCAGCTGTAATAGCCTATAGGGAAGGCGAGTAGGTTTCCCTTTGGGCGAGTAGGCCCTATTCGCCTATACTATAGGCGATTAGGAGCCCTATTCGCCTGATGCTGCTGCGTACTCGCCTGTAACATACCTGACGACTAAAAACGACTATAAATACAATACTTGACCTCCTAAACTTCATTATAACAACCCTAGTCGTCCCACAACTCGTCCCAACACACACACAACCTCTGGAACACGATTTTGGATCAAAATACACGATTTCAAGCCTATTACATCAATATATTATAAACCTAAGGTGTGGTTTTCATTCATACAACCTTTAATAATGTTTTTATTGAATCCCTAATGGTCCAAACCTGTTTATAAAACGTATGTGTCTTCTGAAATTCGTTAATAATCATTGTTAATTGTATTCTAGCTATTATGCATGTTGTATGTGTGTTTATAATTAAAAGATAGGGTTTTTGTGATTCAAGAAGGATTGTTAGCATGATATTAAGGTAGTTACAGATTGATGATGATAGCATGTTGATGAGATCTGAGTGATTGTTCATTAGGGTTACGGTTATGCATGTTAATGTGATGTTTCATGCTATGTGTATTGTTTTTGGGATACATGGTTGCATGCAGGGCTGATAGAACGAGGTTAAACGAAGGATTTTGATTGAAAAATGTTTGATATGGTTGTTTGATTGATATTTGATGTTTACACACGTTTGGATTTGATTTGGAGTGTTAAACGCGCGAAAAACGGACCTGCTGGGCTATAGGCGATTAGCAATCCTAATCGCCTATGCTATAGGCGATTAGGAGGCTATTCGCCTGATGGGAACCCTAATCGCCTATATTATAGGCGAATAGGGGTCTAAATGCCTTTACTTCATGCATTTACGATCCTAATTGCTAGTTAAGCCCTGAATTGCATGCCTTACGACGTAATCGCCTATAAACTCATGATTTGCATACCGCACGACCCTAATCGCCTATAGTATAGGCGATTAGCCTTCCTAAATGCCTGTTGACCCACATAATCACTAGTTAACTTTTCCTAATCGCCTGTACTGCTGCTGTAAGTGTAATTTAGCATTTCGGGACCCGATTTGACACCTAGGAACATGCTAGGAACCCCGTAACATACCTAGTAACTTGGTAACATGTGCTCGGACTTATTTATGTGATACTTGAACTACGTGCTACAACTTGTTGGACTTTAACGTATGTTAAGTGTGATTGCATGATTGTATGTTGAGAGTGCAAGTATAACACGGGGAGTCTCGGGTCACCAATGGGATGTCGAGTCTTGTACATTGGGTTAATTTAACAGTCACAGTGTTTTCAAACGAACTTGGTTATGGTCTGGACATCTAGGGACTAACTAACCTACGGGTTATTAGTCTAAGTACTTGTAACTGTCATATCTTAGGTCGCCGCTTTACGGGGCTAGCATAGCTTGCTGATCTTATTCGTATTTCGAAGTAACGCAACCTAAGGTGAGTTTACGGCCCCTCTTTTAACTGGTTTCACTTTTTGGGGGAGAAAACAGTGTGTTAAATTTATGTTTTGGTAACAACTGTCATACTATGGGTTTCTATGGTTTACTATACGATCTTTGGAAGTCCCGGGGGAAACCATGAGTGTGCGGGTTAGCACAACGGGGAAATGTGAATAGATCTATTGGGAGTGACCAACCCCGCTCGTCGGCTTGGAGGGTCGGCGAGTGCATATTGTCTCAAACAGGAACAGGTTTACTATTCGGGCACGACATCTGGTTTACGAGTTAGTAATGGTTTTCCAATCGTAGAAGTAATAAAACATACGCCTAGCTAGCGTACTTGGTTTACAAATTGATATAGTATGGACAGGTTGAACTTGATACTTTGATTACAAAACCTGTGAACTCACCAGCATTTTTGTGCTGACGTAACTCTTACATGTTTTTCTCAGGTCGCTAAGGTAGCACTACGGAACTAGGGCGCACGCGTCTGCACGGCGTCTAGTTAGGATTGCATGGTTTTCGAACATTGAATAATTTGGTTTACTTTTGGATTATGTTTTGAGAATAAGCTTCCGCTGTATTTGGGGATTTTAAACTATGTTTTTGAAATTGCATATGTTCATTTAGATTTGTTTACTGTGATCGTTGACTTGGATCCTGGTTTGTCATGCGCCTCGCGGTAAAACTCCGCAAGTGGATTTTGAGGGTGTGACAGTATGTATAGTGTAGGCTAATACTATGTCCAAAGTCAACCTATCTTGCTTTTCTTGGGAATGTATGGGCCGCAAATTTGGCCTAGGGAATGACAAAAGCTAGTATTTCATGGTTTAAAGGTGGTTCCTACCAATCCACCAAGAAACCCAATAAATTTTATAACATGAATTACAAGGATATAACCTTCTCACAAGGATTTTGCTTAACACACACAATTTAACATGTATTATGGTTTCCTCATACTAGAGTAACCTTTAGAAGCCTTCAATTTACATTTTTATAACAACCCATGATTTTCATCATAACCAAGCATGAACATACCATCAAAATTAGTGAAATAAAAGGTTACATTGGTGTGTATTATGCTTGGATGATTTGTTTTAGGGCTAATGCAATCAAAAGCCCTTTGATTTCACCTTGATTTAGGCTTGTTCTTGAGTTCTTTAGGGTTTGGTGTGTGTGTGTGTGTGTTATGAACGTATTTGGGTTATGGAGTTGATCTCCATCTTTTTTTTTTTATTTTTTTTTATAAATGTTTAACCAAACTCAAGTTTGGTTACTTGACAAGTTAGCCCTTTCATCTTTTGGATTTTGGTTAACTTATGCTAACCCGCTTAGTTTTATAAAACCCTTTATATTGTTAGTCACCTATCATGACAAACGAGGTTAATTTCCAACTATTGTTTATCCGGGATTATTTAGTATTGTAAATTGGGATTTTAGCCGGTTATTACCCTTATTAGCGTTAACGCTAATTATCCAATTTGGGGGTGTTACATTAGATATTCCATTTCCTTACCTGGAAACAATGATTGCATACTTATTCACAAACCTCTAAATAGTAACCGAAGCTTAGTGTTCAAACGTACAATGATTATTCATAAGAACTGTATAATGAATAATGGGGCGCTAATGCTATACGTGACATTGAAGATGTTTCATATTCGTATAAAATGAGAAAAACTCACCGATTGCGTAATTACAATAATAATCTCATTTCTTATTAGTATATGAGAACAATAAACATTCCAAGTAAAGAACCTCCTATATTAAACAGTAAATGTACAGATACACTTAAAATGGGTCACTTTTATAGTATATGTTTACTGCACGCATCGGGTTAGCTTGACACCAAACACTTTTTTATCATTCTTTATAAATAATTAATGCATCAAGTATGAATACATAAGCAACATAATTACAACGAGTAATGGAAACAAATAATCCCAACTATTGCTTTTTGGCCGATAATGGTCCCAACTACGAAAATAACCACTAGCGGTCGACATATTGGCCACCAACCGGACCCAAACTAACTGAGGCTAACTCTGTTAGTGTGATGCTGACGTGGCATGCTTAGGTGGCAAAATGATCCTACGTGGCATCCTAGGTGTAAAATGATCCTACGTGGCATGCCACGTCAGCATCACACTAACGGAGTTAGCCTCAGTTAGTTTGGGTCCGTTGGTGACCAATATGTCGACCGCTAGTGGTTATTTTCGTAGTTGGGACCATTATCGACCAAAGAGCAATAGTTTGGGATTATTTATTTCCATTACTCCTAATTACAAAAACATTCTAGATCTTTGAATAACAACAATATAGGAGGTAAGTTGCATTAAAAATAGGCTATTGACGATAGGGATGACAATCAAACCGAACCCGATGGATAAACCCGAAACCCGACACATTTGGGACGGGTTTGGCGTCGGGTAATAGGGTATGGGTCTGGTTATGGGATTAGTTTTTATTTTTTTCGCGGTTTGGGACTTGATGATATACCCGTTTACCCGGCCCGATTACCCGATAAAGTATACCCATTTACCCGATTAGATACCCAATATGTTTTCTTATATATCTTTTTAAATACGTATGCATAATATATCTTATTGTCCATCTAGATTACCATCGTGTGCTAGAAATTACCAAAAAATAGTGTATACTTTTTGTTATCTATGTCTTAGAGTTTTTTATATGAGCTAAGTATTTTATATTCATACATTGTAATCATTTACACGTATATTAAATAATTCTAAATGTAATTGGTTAGTAGTTATCTAATAGATACCCGACCGGTTTATGGTCAGATATACCCGATGGGTAAGTTTTCCAAATTAATGGGTTTACCGAAACCCGCGGGTATACCCGACACCCTATGGGTAATTTCCCGACATAAACCTGACGTGTTTTGGGACGGGTTTGGGACAAGCATATCTAATCGGGTATGGGGTTGGGATTACCTAAACCCGTCCAAACCCGACCATTGTCATCCCTAATTAACGACCTTTAACCATTCCACCCATTTAAAACAAAACATAACCCAAATCAACCTATATAAAATAATCGGGTCAAATAAAAAAACTTCGATCATTAAAAACACGTTGTATAGTTTTCCTCAAATTTTACTTAGAAACTAAAAGAAAAAACATAGATACTCACCATCTAGATTGATTTGAATTAGCATGATTTTTCGGTTGATTTATTAATCCACCTGTCCATTCCTGTTTTTGCGGTCATTACTCCAGATTGAGTCTCAACTATGGCGACTGTAAAATCAGCAACCTTCACATCCTACCAACAAAATTATATTTTTAAGGAAGACATGCAATCTAACATAGTCATAAAAAAAACATAGAGAAAATGAAACCCAAACAAATGCTTAGCAACTCTTACTTCATGTTCATCCATCTGAAGATTGACAATTTTAAAGTGCTGGTAAATAAAAATATTATTTTGGTGCAGGTAGCTCATGCTTTTGGATATGATATAATTTTGAAGTCCTGGTGAATAATTATCCTCCTATATAGCACTTTGGCTCCCACTCCCACTTTAGCTATACCGTCGAAAAGATGAGAAATTAGAGCAAAATAAAAGACATTTTTAGATTATTCTTGAAATTTTTGTCAAATTGAACATCAAATAGTTGAGCATTTGGTAATGCTGCTACTCAAGTACATTTCATACCCAAGACCCAAACTAAATATCATCATTTTAGTAATGTTGTTAAAGGGTTATCCTGTTGTTTGCAAAGCCTAAAGCCTAGAAGAAAGTGTGTTAACAATTAAGCACACTTCACACTTTCTTGATCAATTTAGTCAACCAGAATACCAGCACCGAATCAACAAACATACAACTGCCATAATCAGAATTGAAACAATTTCCACACGAAAAAACATATAAAAGTCACCAATCAATTAGCTTTTAAAATTCCCTAATTTATCCAATCCTGGCCATAAGCTCTACTACCAAACAACCGGATAGCTATACTTGTTGGAAAAATGATAGTGGAAATTGATTTTTCACTAATTTTGGAAATAAATAAATATATTTATATAAGTGTTATATAAATAATTTTTTTCCGGGTTTGTGTACTATATTGTGAGAGTATCACAACGAACCAAACCACGTCCAAAATAGAGTTAAGATGAATGAGATATCAAAGCTTGAAAGTTGTAGGTTGGAACAACCAAAGATAAGAAAATGGATTAAGTTTTGTCCCACATTGGTGGGATGACAAAACATGAGGTAATTTATAAAGAGGAGCACTCCTTGTATATTGTTTAGTTTGAGCCAAATACTAGTGGGGACCCTAACCCCCACTCGCAAGCGTGGTGTGGGCGATGGGTGCTTTGATGGCGCACTTTGCACTTCGCACACTCGCATCGACGCGAGCCGCTTGAGGGAGCGTCTTGGTCATCGCGTTGACGTAAACCGTAACTAAGAGTGGCGTCTGTGCGAAGTTGTCACCCGCGGATGACATGGCGATTCGCGTGGGACATGCGCGCGCAATGTGACACCCGGCATGTTCGGCTTAAACATAATAGTAACATCTAAGTCTACCTTAGCGAGAAACGTTTATAAACAAACTTAACTGGGTTAGTTGAGTCGGGTCAGATTAGGATTGTCCAGGTTCAATGATCTGGAGGATCATTGGGAGTCATTTTGGGGAATACACTAGTACGGGTTCCGTTGTTGGTGACATTACATGAACTAATTAAGTATATGTGTAGATTATGGGTCGTGTGGTGGATTGTATACTTATACTTGCTTAAACAATGTACAAATGATTATACGTGCCTAAATATGCTAAGTATAGACTATTGGATGCATGCTTATGTGTTAAGATGTGTTAGAATGCGTTAAACACGACAAACTGGAAATCTGGAAAAAGTTAACATGTGTTAAAAAGTGCTGTTAACATGTGTTAAAAAGTGCTGATGACCTGAAAGTGGAAAGTGGGCGAATGTGGAAATGGAACTTGAGAAAGTGGGCGAATGTAGAAACAAAGTGGGCGAATGTGGAAAGATTCCACATTCGACCATTACAAAGGGGCGAATGTGGAAAAAGTTCCACATTCGACCATATAAAAGGGGCGAACCTGGACCTGGTATAAATACCATACTTAGTCATTTTTCATCATTTCACAAACCCTAAACGCCTCTAAACACTCTCTATCAACTATTATCATTGGGGAAGGAGTTTTTGAGCTTGTTTTTCATAACCTAACTCTCTAAATCATTACAAGTGAAGATCTAAGGTGTGTTCTTCATTTCAAATCCTTTTTAAACAATTTTAACTTGTTTTCATCTAAACCCCAAGGGTCCAGATCTGATATCAACATGTTTTATGGGTAAAAACCTTCCTAATATCTTTCTAAATAAAACCTATTCATAAACAATGAGTTTTCATACAAATTAACATGTGTTAATGTGGTATTAAGCATTGTTTGATGATTACTTGCTATGTAGATGACATGACAACAACCTAGGACTGTTATTAATGGAGAGTTATGATTGAAACATGTTACAATTGATTGTTGATGGGTTTTGTCGATTAAAGGAATTTTTAGTTAGATTTAGGGCTTGTTTTTGGATGGTAATGATAGAGTTATGATAGGGGTTCTTGTTCATGATGATTTAAGTATGAGGAGCTGATGATTGATTAAATTCAGAAAGTTTCCTAATTGGGTAATGATTTCATGCATGATGATGTGACATCTCCATAATTTACTATTTTAGGAAACTTGTAAAAACGGATAGATTTTGGGGTAAAATCGGTAGGGTTTCGTAGAAATATGTTAATGATGCTTGACTGCTGTAACTCATGATGTTTCGTGATGTTTTCGGATGCTTTCGACGCGTTTTTGGGAAAATCTAACAGCAGGGGCGAACCTGGAATACCTTCGACCAGTCTAACGGTCGAAGGTGGATCTCCAAGGGTCGAACCTGGAACTGAGGGGCGAAGGTGGAAAAAAAAGGGGCGAAGGTGGGAGTTTAAAACCACCTTCGACCACTCAAAGCCACGTTCGACCCTACGATAACAGAAATGAGATTTTTGATACAAACTAAGTGTTTTATGCTTGAACCTTGCGTGTAATCTGTGTGTACTTGATTAGTTAGGGTAATGGGTCACCAACGGGATGTCGGGTCGGTCTAGTGTGTCGGTTAAACATGTAAACACGTTTTAAAACATACTTGGTTATGATCTGGACAATCGGGGACTAGATAACCTTATGGTTATTAGTCGGAGCACTTATGTGAACATTTTGATAGATCTCCGGTAGAGGGATTATCAAGGGCTAAACATCTTTACTTATATTTGAAGAACGCTACTTAAGGTGAGTTCATGGCCCCACTTCTACTGCTTAACTTTTGGGGGAGAAAACATGCGCTAAACAGTTTTGGTAACATATGTCATACTATGGTTTTAACTTTATATTGCTATACGATCTTTTGGAAAGTCCCGGGGGAAACCATGAATGTGCGGGTTTGCACAACGGGGGAAATGTGGATAGATCTATTGGGCGTGACCTGCCCCACTCGTCGGCTTGGAGGGCCGGGCGGGTGCATATTGTCTCGAACGGGAACATTATCGTGCTGAACATTTCGGGCTGCTAAACATGCTAAACATTGCTAAACGTGTCCAGTAATGGTTTCGAATCGTAGTAGTAATAAAACATACGCCTAGCTAGCGTACTTGGTAGCATTGATATAGTATGGACATGGTAACACTTGGATAACATTTTTGAACAAACCTGTGAACTCACCAGCATTATATGTTGACGTCTTTTGGCATGTTTTTCTCAGGTCGCTAAGGTAGCAACAACTGGATCTAGGCGCACGAGTCGGCACGGGCGTCTAGGGTTTAGAGCATGGTCTTCATTAAACATTTGAACTGTGTCTTTTGGGTTGTAAACATTTAAAGCTTCCGCTACAGTTTATGTTTTTATAACTATATCTATTGAGTATTGTGTTATGCATATAGTGTTGTTTATTGTGACCGTTGACTTGAATCCTGGTTTGTCATGCGCCTCGCGGTAAAACCCCGCAAGTGGAATTTGAGGGTGTGACAGATTGGTATTAGAGCCAGGTTTATAGTGAACTAGGACTGCATTTAGAGTCTAGTCTATAGCCGAGTCGCACACACTAGACGGTCACATACTTGAGTCGGTTTGAAACATGTACTAACTTTGTCGGGGTGTCCTTACATCATCATCGCACTTCTCTGTTACATCATCCGATCTTACTCTTGGCTTTATACACTCTTATGTTCTTCTTCGGGGTTTGAATGAGAAGGAGTTGACTCGTTGGTTATTGCACGGCAGTGTCGTACGTTGGGGTAGTCTTACGTACTCTCGGGGTCTGTCCAGGATTCGGACATCTCCCTTTCATACCCCAATAGACGCACTTGCTTGCACATTATCTTGTGCACTTATGCTTGTGATAGCATGATACTAGATGCCGATATTCAGCGACTTGAGTTCAAGCTGCGGGAAAGCCTGGAGGACCATGTAGAGCAGTTTATCATTTCGGGTGCACACGAAATCATAAACTGAAATGCATGAGAATCCAAGTGGACTCTGAACTTGGATGCATAGTCCTGGATTGGGTCTAGACATGACCTTTCTATCTACTAGTGGTTGACACTAGCAGTGAATCTAAATCTCTCGATTTCTGATTTGTCAGATCATGTCGGGCGCACGTGGTGGTGGACGTCGTGGTGGTGGTCGTGGCGGCGGTGGCCGTGGTGGCGGTCGTGGTAACATCAACATGACCCAGGCAGAGCTGAACAACTTGCTTCAACAGCAAGTGAACATAGCCTTGGCTGCTTTCCAGGCTGGGCACAATGCTCTGGGTGGTAAGTTGGTTCTTACCTGCCTTGTTTCATTCTTGGGTGTCATGTTTCCTTTGTGGTTTACCTTTGTGTCGTGTTTCAGGTGCTGCTGTCAACCCACCTCCATCCCAGTGTTCCTACAAGAAGTTTAGGGACTGCCAGCCCCATAACTTCGCAGAGACGAAGGGCAGAGGGACTGCTCCGATGGTTGGAGAAGGTTGAATCTGTTTTCTTGATGTGTAACTGTCCTGTTGAGGACCGGGTCAAGTATGCCACTGCGACATTGAGGGTCCTGCTTTGTCATGGTGGAATGCTACTACGCAGAACATGGGCTTGGGGGAAGCTCATGCTATGCTTTGGGCGGATTTTGTTCGGCTACTGAAGGGCGAGTACTGTCCCAGGGAGGAAGTGCAGAAGTTGGAGCATGAAGTCTGGAACTACAAGATGGTGGGGTCCGAGATTGAGGAGTATACCGTGCGACGCAATGAGTTGGCGGTGTTGTGTCCTGACATGCACACACCTGAGTACCGTAGGATTGAGCATTACATCTCTGGGTTGGTGCCGGAGATTGCTGGGTTAGTAGCTGCTGGGAACCTACCCACACTGGCTGAGGTCGTCGTTCTGCACACAAGATGACCAACATGAAGATTTTGGAGGGTGTTTTACCTCCCAAGGGTTCGACTGTGAAGGGTTCTGAAGGCAACAAGAGGAAATGGGAGAACGTGGGTAAGAGTGCAGTGCCGGCGCCGTCTCAACCGGCCAAGAAGTTTGATGGATCTGGGTCGTCTTCAGCGCAGAAGACAGGTGGATACGTTGGGAAGCATCCCAAGTGTAACAAGTGTGGCTTTCACCATTCTGGGAATTGTGATCGGGCTCGTTGTCATCGGTGCCATCAGTTGGGGCACCATGCTAAGGATTGCAAGGTGGCGCTCACCCCCCAACCCAGACTCCTGCGGCTACTCCTGCTCCTGCTGTTCAGGGGACTCAGGGGAGGCAGGGGTGTTACAACTGTGGTGACACGGGACATTTCAAGCGTGATTGTCCCAAACTGAAGCAGGGCGATAACGGGAGGGGCGGGAGGGAACGGTAACGGGAATGGCGGCGGAGGCAGGACTGCGCGTGCTTTCGTCATTGGGTCTGCGGAGGCTAGGCAGGATCCAGACACAGTTACCGGTTACGTTCCTTCTCAACAATCGCTATGTTTCTGTTTTATTTGATTCTGGTGCCGATAAGAGCTTCGTATCTGTGCATGTTAGTCAGTTGCTAGATGTAGTACCCACACCTTTAGAGGCTAAGTACTTGATAGAATTGGCTAACGGTAAGAACATCGAGGCGACTCATATCCTTAGGGAGTGTCACTTGGAATGTCGGGTCTGTCATTCCCCATTGACCTTATGCCTGTACCTCTGGGTAGTTTCGATGTCGTTGTGGGCATGGATTGGTTATCGTTGTATCGCGCAGAGATTATTTGCTTTGACAAGGTTATTCGGATCCCTCTCCCCGATGGAGAGATTCTTTCGGTCCACGGCGAGAAAAGCAGTGCTCCGCTGAGTATCATTTCCAGCATGAAAGCCCGTAAGTATCTTCGAAAGGGCTGTTCGGCCATTCTGGCACTTGTTAACGTTTCTACTGACGATGAGAAGAAGATCGAGGATATTCCGGTGGTTCGTGACTTTTCTGATGTGTTTCCTGATGATTTGCCTGGTCTTCCTCCCCATCGTCAGGTTGAGTTTGGTATTGATCTCGCTCCGGGCGCAGCTCCTATTGCCCGAGCTCCGTATCGTCTTGCACCTCCTGAGATGCAAGAGTTATCCAGCCAGTTACAGGAACTCTTGGAAAAGGGTTTCATTCGACCGAGCTCGTCCCCGTGGGGAGCTCCTATTTTGTTTGTGAAGAAGAAGGATGGGAGCCTTCGTATGTGTATTGATTACCGTGAGCTGAACAAAGTGACCATCAAGAATCGTTATCCTCTCCCTCGCATTGATGATCTCTTTGACCAGCTTCAGGGCTCCAGCTACTACTCGAAGATTGACTTGCGATCCGGTTACCACCAGTTGCGCGTCAGGGAAGCTGACATCCAGAAGACTGCTTTTCGCACTCGTTATGGCCATTTTGAGTTCTTGGTCATGCCTTTCGGTCTCACTAATGCACCGGCGGTGTTCATGGATTTGATGAACCGCGTTTGTAAACCGTACCTCGATAAGTTCGTCATCGTGTTCATTGATGACATTCTGATTTATTCCAAGAACAAGGCAGATCATGAGGAACATCTGCGGTTGGTCTTGGAACTTTTGAGACGGGAGCAGTTGTATGCTAAGTTCTCAAAGTGTGATTTTTGGTTGCGGGAAGTTCAATTCCTAGGGCATGTGGTGAATGAACTGGGAATTCATGTCAATTCCTAGGGCATGTGGTAAAGACTGGGAAGCACCAAAGACGCCATCTGAGGTGCGGCAATTCCTAGGTCTTGCAGGTTACTACCGGCGTTTTATCGAGGGATTTTCGAAGATCGCTCAACCCCTCACCGCTCTCACCCAGAAGGATCGAAAGTTCGACTGGGACGAACCACAGGAATCAGCATTTCAGATGCTGAAGCTTAAACTATGTTCTGCTCCTATCTTAGCCTTACCCGAAGGAACGGATGATTTCGTTGTGTACTGTGATGCTTCGATTCGGGGTCTCGGTTGCGTGTTAATGCAAACGTGGGAAGGTTATCGCTTATGCTTCTCGTCAACTCAAGGTTCACAAGAAGAACTATACTACTCACGACTTGGAGCTGGGTGCAGTAGTATTTGCGTTGAAAATCTGGAGGCATTACTTGTACGGTACCAAGTGTGAAGTATACACCGATCACAAGAGTCTCCAGCATATTTTCGACCAGAAGGTGTTAAACATGCGGCAGCGTCGTTGGGTTGAACTCTTGAACGATTACGACTGTGCGATCAAATACCATCCTGGCAAGGCAAACGTTGTGGCGGATGCCTTGAGCAGGAAGGAGTCGGCAAAGCCTCGGCGTGTCCGAGCCTTGCAGCTTACCATTCATTCCTCCTTGCCTGACCGGATCCGTTCGGCTCAGGTGGATGCCTTAAAGGAGGAAAACCTTAAGGCCGAAACGATGCACAGTGCGGACAAACACCTTGAGCTTAGGTCTGATGGCCTACACTACTTCGCTGGGCGTGTTTGGGTTCCTTTACTCGGGGGATTACAGGAGCTTGTCTTGGACGAGGCTCACAAATCCCGGTATTCTATTCACCCAGGCTCCGATAAGATGTATCAGGATCTGAAGATACTTTATTGGTGGCCGAACATGAAGGCCGATATAGCCTCCTATGTGAGCAAATGCTTGACCTGTGCTAAAGTCAAGGTGGAGTATCAGAAGCCGTCTGGTCTCCTACAGCAACCTGAGATTCCAGAATGGAAGTGGGAGCGAATCACGATGGATTTCGTCACCAAACTACCGAGATCACCAAGTGGTTGTGACATGATTTGGGTGATCGTCGACCGATTGACGAAATCGGCACACTTCATACCTATTAAGGAAACGGATGGACTCGAGCGACTGGCTCTATCATTTCTGATCGTGACTCCCGCTTTGCTTCGCGTTTCTGGAAGGCTCTTCATAAGGCCTTGGGTACTCAGCTGGATATGAGTACGGCTTATCATCCGCAAACTGACGGTCAGAGTGAGCGGACGATACAAACACTGGAGGACATGCTGCGGGCATGTGTCATCGATTTTGGCAAGGGTTGGGAGACTCACCTGCCGTTGGTGGAGTTCTCCTACAACAACAGTTACCACTCCAGTATCGGGGGCAGCTCCGTTCGAAGCTCTGTATGGACGGAAATGCCGATCTCCCTTGTGTTGGGCCGAGGTGGGCGAGAGCCAGCTCACTGGCCCGGAACTGGTGTACGAAACTTCGGAGAAAATCGTACAGATCCGTAACCGTTTGGCAGCTGCACAGGATCGTCAGAAGAGCTATGCCGATCGCCGTCGCAAACCACTAGAGTTCCAGGTTGGGGACAAGGTGCTTCTGAAAGTTTCACCATGGAAGGGCGTCATACGCTTTGGAAAGTGTGGCAAGCTTAACCCTCGTTACATCGGACCGTTCGCAATCCTGGAACGGATTGGGCCAGTGGCGTACAGACTTGACTTACCGACGGAGCTCGGTAATGTTCATAACGTCTTCCATGTGTCAAACTTAAGGAAGTGTTTGGCTGACGAATCTCTTGTTGTACCACTGGAAGAGATCAAGGTTGATGATCGTCTTCGCATTGTGGAGGAACCGTGGAGATTCTGGATTACAAGATTCGTAGCCTTCGGCGGAGTAAAATCCGCATCGTTAAAGTTCGTTGGAACTCGGATCGTGGACCGGAGTTCACGTGGGAACGAGAAGACCAGATGAAGGCTAAGTACCCTCATCTCTTTCCGAAGCGCGCGTTCGAGTCCAGGCATGTTACTACTGAAGCAGAGTGAATCTCGGGGCGAGATTCTCTTTCAAAGTGGGGATGATGTGACAACCGGTAACTTTTCTTTTCGTTTTCTTCCTTTTCGTCTGTTTCATTTTTGGGCTTCGTGCAATTTTCGGGACGAAAATTCTTTCAACGTGGGGATGATGTGACACCCGGCATGTTCGGCTTAAACATAATAGTAACATCTAAGTCTACCTTAGCGAGAAACGTTTATAAACAAACTTAACTGGGTTAGTTGAGTCGGGTCAGATTAGGATTGTCCAGGGTTCAATGATCTGGAGGATCATTGGGAGTCATTTTGGGAATACACTAGTACCGGGTTCCGTTGTTGGTGACATTACATGAACTAATTAAGTATATGTGTAGATTATGGGTCGTGTGGTGGATTGTATACTTATACTTGCTTAAACAATGTACAAATGATTATACGTGCCTAAATATGCTAAGTATAGACTATTGGATGCATGCTTATGTGTTAAGATGTGTTAGAATGCGTTAAACACGACAAACTGGAAATCTGGAAATCTGGAAAAAGTTAACATGTGTTAAAAAGTGCTGTTAACATGTGTTAAAAAAGTGCTGATGACCTGAAAGTGGAAAGTGGGCGAATGTGGAAATGGAACTTGAGAAAGTGGGCGAATGTAGAAACAAAGTGGGCGAATGTGGAAAGATTCCACATTCGACCATTACAAAGGGGCGAATGTGGAAAAAGTTCCACATTCGACCATATAAAAGGGGCGAACCTGGACCTGGTATAAATACCATACTTAGTCATTTTTCATCATTTCACAAACCCTAAACGCCTCTAAACACTCTCTATCAACTATTATCATTGGGGAAGGAGTTTTTGAGCTTGTTTTTCATAACCTAACTCTCTAAATCATTACAAGTGAAGATCTAAGGTGTGTTCTTCATTTCAAATCCTTTTTAAACAATTTTAACTTGTTTTCATCTAAACCCCAAGGGTCCAGATCTGATATCAACATGTTTTATGGGTAAAAACCTTCCTAATATCTTTCTAAATAAAACCTATTCATAAACAATGAGTTTTCATACAATTTAACATGTGTTAATGTGGTATTAAGCATTGTTTGATGATTACTTGCTATGTAGATGACATGACAACAACCTAGGACTGTTATTAATGGAGAGTTATGATTGAAACATGTTACAATTGATTGTTGATGGTGTTTTGTCGATTAAAGGAATTTTTAGTTAGATTTAGGGCTTGTTTTTGGATGGTAATGATAGAGTTATGATAGGGGTTTCTTGTTCATGATGATTTAAGTATGAGGAGCTGATGATTGATTAAATTCAGAAAGTTTCCTAATTGGGTAATGATTTCATGCATGATGATGTGACATCTCCATAATTTACTATTTTAGGAAACTTGTAAAAACGGATAGATTTTGGGGTAAAATCGGTAGGGTTTCGTAGGAATATGTTAATGATGCTTGACTGCTGTAACTCATGATGTTTCGTGATGTTTTCGGATGCTTTCGACGCGTTTTTGGGAAAATCTAACAGCAGGGGCGAACCTGGAATACCTTCGACCAGTCTAACGGTCGAAGGTGGATCTCCAAGGGTCGAACCTGGAACTGAGGGGGCGAAGGTGGAAAAAAAAAGGGGCGAAGGTGGGAGTTTAAACCACCTTCGACCACTCAAAGCCACGTTCGACCCTACGATAACAGAAATGAGATTTTTGATACAAACTAAGTGTTTTATGCTTGAACCTTGCGTGTAATCTGTGTGTACTTGATTAGTTAGGGTAATGGGTCACCAACGGGATGTCGGGTCGGTCTAGTGTGTCGGTTAAACATGTAAACACGTTTTAAAACATACTTGGTTATGATCTGGACAATCGGGGACTAGATAACCTTATGGTTATTAGTCGGAGCACTTATGTGAACATTTTGATAGATCTCCGTAGAGGGATTATCAAGGGCTAAACATCTTTACTTATATTTGAAGAACGCTACTTAAGGTGAGTTCATGGCCCCACTTCTACTGCGTTAACTTTTGGGGGAGAAAACATGCGCTAAACAGTTTTGGTAACATATGTCATACTATGGTTTTAACTTTATATTGCTATACGATCTTTTGGAAAGTCCGGGGGAAACCATGAATGTGCGGGTTTGCACAACGGGGGAAATGTGGATAGATCTATTGGGCGTGACCTGCCCCACTCGTCGGCTTGGAGGGCCGGGCGGGTGCATATTGTCTCGAACGGGAACATTATCGTGCTGAACATTTCGGGCTGCTAAACATGCTAAACATTGCTAAACGTGTCCAGTAATGGTTTCCAATCGTAGTAGTAATAAAACATACGCCTAGCTAGCGTACTTGGTAGCATTGATATAGTATGGACATGGTAACACTTGGATAACATTTTTGAACAAACCTGTGAACTCACCAGCATTATATGTTGACGTCTTTTGGCATGTTTTTCTCAGGTCGCTAAGGTAGCAACAACTGGATCTAGGCGCACGAGTCGGCACGGGCGTCTAGGGTTTAGAGCATGGTCTTCATTAAACATTTGAACTGTGTCTTTTGGGTTGTAAACATTTAAAGCTTCCGCTACAGTTTATGTTTTTATAACTATATCTTTTGAGTATTGTGTTATGCATATAGTGTTGTTTATTGTGACCGTTGACTTGAATCCTGGTTTGTCATGCGCCTCGCGGTAAAACCCCGCAAGTGGAATTTGAGGGTGTGACACGCAAGATCAGGTAGCGTCCTAATATACGTCCTGACGTAAACCATACATGTCCGCGTGGCGGATTGCAAGCGAAGGGGTCTGGAGTTCGCGCAGCGTCCTGGTATGCGTTAGTAGGGCGCGCGAGCACAGTTAGCTGTTAACGTGACGCGCAGATTAGTGAACTAGTACGGTTACTTAGACCTGGTCAAAATGACTGTTTCGACTCAGTCATTATGATTAAGGATTTTATTAATTACAAGTTTAATGACTTGTTTATGAATATAATAGAATGCAATAATGTTTCAATTATTGTGAAGAGATTCATATATGAACGTTGGGATAATATATAGAGTTGGAAAAAACTCTTAAATATACAAGTGAAATGATTAATCTACCAATTTAGTCAAACTATAAGGATAAAGGCATTTAATGAGCTAATCTACCAACTAATTAAACAATGATGAAGCTATTATTTACACTATTATACTATTTTTTTGAACGGCCAACGAATCAATTTTCGAGCACTCTCGGGCACCGTTTTGACGAATTAAGTACTCGAGAGTACCCGGGCCACCAATTGCCACCAATTCCCGGGAAAACCCGACCACTCACCCGCCCGAAGGCACGATAGTGAAATAGTCGGTAAAACCGGTCGAGATCATGACTCGAACCAAAGCCAATGGTCGGGTCATCCCTCATTTCCCCTCCACCAATGTCCTCCAAATGTAGCTAATGAGAATTGAACCCAAGCCTCCCATAGGAAACTTTAGGCCCTTAACCAGCTGGGGTACAAGTGTTGGACACACTATTATACTATTATTTATTATTATTATTTATTATTTATATTACTATACTTTTTCTTTACTATTATTAATAACTAGATTGACCCCCTGCGCTTCGCGGCAGACCAACCGTATTACATTTTTGCGCATTTTTCAAGTTGCAGTATCATAAAGTTTTTGGTGCATAGGAAAGGCTAAAGTGAGGCATACAACAGTTGTAATGGTAGTTGTAGTTTCTATTAAGTTAATCATGTCATAATCTGGTTACCTAAGTCGCTCGGTGTCGCTGTTTGTGCCTGTGAAAGTTGAATCAAATATTTGAGTTATATTTCTAAAATGAAACATGTAGCTAATATAACACAACATGTTCAAAGTTACGTAGTTCTCATCACCAATTTAACATCAGGAAGTTAGGAACTTCAAAGAAAATAAATTACAGGAACCTCAATCAAAATAAACTAAAAGACAAATTTTAAAGTTCATACATTTGTACATTAAGTATTTGAATTCTATGTTTCGAACTAATTGTTCAAAAGTCAAATATCTCTACAACGAATATTTAAGTTTCAGGTTTCAACTATAAACAAAAATCTAACCTGAGCTCAAAATAAATTAACCATATTCCATTCCAATTTAAATAATGATCTATGAATTCAAAAGCGTATATTATGAAAGAATAGAAAGCAAAAGAACATACAATTGATTTAGAGAAATTTGTTCTTACTCGCTAAGTACTTGTAGGAAGCTCCCTTTTTGATTCATGATGCTCTGCACAGCCTAATAACAAACGCAACCCCAAAATTTAGATAAAAATGGTATGTTCTTACCGAATGCTTGAGGTTTGGTGATCACATTATGATGCATCAGTTTGGTATTGGCTGCGATGAAAACATGATCACCCAATTCTGCGTTAAGCTCTTCAACCAGTTAGACAACTTGTGGTTCAGACAACCTGGCAGCAGCCTGAAGTTCTGCAACACATTCACCATTTGAACTGTGTAGGGCTATCTCTACTTGTGGGCGACCCATTAGAATAGCCCTTCTAAGTGGCGATTTCTTATACGACTCAAAACATGATACGAAAATGCTCATTTTTCGAGGTGACTACCGAACTTGCTCAAAGATTGTGCCATTGTGGAAAAGTATATATAACCAATGTGAATTAAAAAGTATTATGGTGACTCTGAGGTGTAAGATGATCACATTACACTGATGCGATTCATCTTATAAATTAATCATGTTCCCACTTCTTATCAATTCATTACGACTTATGATGTAGATTCCCATTTTCCATTTTAGTTCACACATAAATAAGGCCTAAAAGTGATGTATAAATAAGTTTCAGCACACTTATAATTGGTACTAAACGAATTAAGATGATTAAAACAATAAGTACTTAATGTACAATAAAGCAAACATGAGAGTAACTTACCCTTTTCGCCAATTTCGTAGATTTATTGACCACTCGAGTCGACTCGTTGACCACCACCTAAGTCAACAATGTAGGAATTCGTCATATCAACAAACCATTCTCAACATACATACTGTAAATCAGAATTAGTGAAACCAAAGTAGTAGAATGACGTTAGCCTGAGCAGCAGTGTTGCGGAAATGGTGGCGATTCGTGAGCAACAGTTTCAAATACAATCATACTTGAAAATCCTATCTCAACTCACTTGTAATGTCAAATCAAACAAATACGTAATGGTAACCCTAAAATAAACACTTGGTTAGAGCACTAAATATTCAAACGAATTCAATGATACACAAGTTTGATGACATTTCAATATCTCACACACAAAGTTAGGAAAGAAGCTAAAACTTTATAGTTGTCAATTACCTCCAAAGATAGCCACTTTTGGGACAATGCTTAGGAATTCATTAACTGTTCCAAAACATAAGAGCATAGATTATAGTAAAACAAAGTTACTCACGACTAAGAAAACAAATCACAATATATGCACACATAGCTTTACAATGACGAATCAAAAGGTAAAAAAAGCATTTATAGCGAGGCTGCATAGAGACCCCAACTTTTACAAAGACAAAAAAGTGCAAACCGTGACAAACATAGACTGAAACAATGCTTTAATAAGCACATGAATAATGGAGTCATGCGACGTTTTACTCTTTTTGAACTTGCAATGAGACAGTCCAATGGATTCAGTCATAACCACTACAAGAGCACAGTGTATGGAACAAAGATACTCAATGAGACAACCAAATGAATTAAATAGTAGCCTCTACAAGCACAATAGGTGAATGGCTGACTTTCGACTCTCCCATAGGTTGACTTAGGGTTTGTTTTCACACTTAAATCATTACAGGTGGACCTTCAATGGGTGGATTATGATGCAAATGCAAATGAAAGACAATCCACAGATTATTAATTTAGGCAAGCCAAAAAAAGGTAGAAATCATACCTCAATAAATCGCCATTGAACAAATGTACAATGTTGCGATATTTAAGTAATTACCTTCATTAGCTGAGACAATAAGGAGAAAGTTAGATAACTCATAATTGAAAGGCGTGTGAAATAGATTTAATAAGATAGTGAAAATGTGTTGAAGTTAGTACATACCCATCTAATGCTTTGGCCGCCACCATTTCCTAAAACTTCTGCTACAAACTCTTATAAGGATCCTTGGTCAGGTTTTCCACTGTTTCGAGTAATTTATGAGGAATCCCATGATTGACCGAGTAAAAACAAAACGATATAAAAGTTTTATGTATTAATTTATCACTTTCTATATGGCAAAAAGCAGCATATGTTAAGCTAATGTTCAAACCAATAAGGTAAAGGGCCTCTTACCAGCTTCCTTGATGTAGAGGGTCTACAAACATTTGATCACGGAGTTGATCTCATTTCTTTAAGTTTCATATAGCCTACAAATTATAAAAGCAATTTTAAAGAAAACATTGAAATCTCTATGAATTTGATCCATTCAAAACTCACCAACTAAAGTCTAGGTCTTGATTTGGATATCGTCTCCAACTTTCAGCTACTAATCAAGGTTGCTGAAATACGCCAAAGATGTGTTGTTCATGACATCTTGGCTTTAAATCTCCTAATAATGGAACCGTACAAAGTCATTGATAAAATAATTTTTTTATCTTTTAAAAACCAAGTCGATGGAAGTGAATTTTATCAAACAAACCTAAAAGAAAAAGAATGCAGATGTGAACCGAAGTCTGCTTATTCAAGGCCGCTGCACATTACCTTAATCGACCAATTGTTCCGTTATTACTCCAATATGCAGCTTGTAGATCCTAACATTCCACTGAAGTTAAATTTGAAATGAAAATTATTAGCTTTAAAAATAGAAAATCCAACAATAGTAAGAATTTAATAATAGCCTCTGTTGTTTAACCAGCCCTACATCCTTGCCGAAGCCACCCTGAACCGGCTCCCTCCACAACGTAGCGCCGATTGTTTACTGAACCGAACCAGATAAGAAGAGATTGAGGTGAAGATGAATATTAGGAAATCATATATTAGTAACTTCAAATCAGAACCAGGAACGTACCTTCAAGGCAATATATGAAAACAACTTTGGGGTTTTCCGAGATCGGCTTTGGAGTCAAACACTTTGGGATGGATGGCAAATATATAACCGGAAAGCATGTAATCAGAAAACACAAGTGAAGCTAAAAACGTTCAAATCCGAAAGCATGTAAATGCAAGAGAAAGAGTATTAGTTTGGTACCTTGTTGTGAGGTTGTAGATGAGATGGTAGGTAAAATATGATGAATATTTGATGATTGATGAAAGCTTTGATACAAAGGGGAAGAAAGAAAAGATGGAAGAAAGAAGAGGTGGAAGGTCAGTAAAAAGGAACACGTTGTCCTAGAAGATGACACATATGACACACAGACTTATTAAACTACCCCTGCTTCACATCGCAAAATTACAAAAATGCCATAATTACTGTTTATCTTTAGTTGTCAATTATATATACTAGTAATATGCCCCCGCGCGTTGCGGCGCGAGAACATGGCATTCTTGAATTAAGAAGTACAAAATTGCCGTGGTTACATATAATTTTGTCAAGGTTTTTTATCTTGATAAAGAAGTTAGCGTTAGCTTCCTTTGTATTTGCTGATGCCAAAATATGTTGCCTGTTGTGTTGACAATTTTGCCAAGGAACCTAAAATATTAACGCAAAAACCATTAGCATAGAGCATTTGAAAAAACAAAATGTGACAAAAAGAAATGCGGGTATGCAACCTATAAGGTAAAATGTGAATAAGCATCCCAAGGCGAGAAAAAAAACGACATAAAAGAAACCGAATGGATTACCAGGTTAACAATATACACATCTAACAACTACTATATTCTTTTATGAAACCATTAAACATATGAAATAAGACCTGTATACATAAACGAATACAATAACTTATACGCATTATCAATATAATAAAGATGTAAGATTTTATTTCACAACAGTTCTTGTAGGTGATGTTATTTACAGTATATAACTTGAATGCGGAATTGAGCATTCAAACAACCTAAAAAAGGATGAAAAAAACACGGATATGCAATAAGCCAAAATGTAAATTAGCATTCCAAGGTGATAGAGACCGGGCTAACAATAAACATATCCGATTCATTAAGTTCAAAAATCAAAAGAGTATGCTCTTAGTTAGTTGATAAATGTAACACGAAAAAACTCTACCCGTATGAGTTATGGACGCATAAAAAAGGATAGGAATAACTTCTCAAGCGAGGAAAAAAAGCGCACTCAATGTCGTAAATTGCCACAAAAGTTTGAAGAGGCTGTCAAAAGGCACATAGGCAAACAAACAGCCTAAAAGACAATCTTTCGAAATATTAACCGCAAAACTACTTACCTACTGGATGGTTGTAAGCTAGCACACGAATATTCAAGGAATTAGCCGCCACACTACCTAATTAACGGTTACCAAGCTTCCAAGAAATTAGCTACTACCAATGAAAATATACCTTAAACATAACTATGGTAACACTCCTCTGTTTCTGCATCTTTGAAATTAACTTGTGAGTGCTTGATGAAAATCTACAGCATCAATGTTTAGAAGAATACCAAACATATTCCTTGAAGATCAAATTATCTAGAAGTCCTAATATCATAATCATTTGGATTGACCTATGAGTGCATGGTAGAATCATAATGATCTGCTTATTTCATAAAACATATTCATTAACCAAACCATGTAATTTTCTTTCTAAAAAGTTACTTTTATAGTTTTTCTTTAAAAATTGGTCTAACTGCTACTTAGCACGAACAACAAACTACAAAAAAAAAACTACATATTTTCTATTGCACAGATCACATATTTACAAATCTATTAGGATCGATATAGAACTAAAATTATTAAACTTTCTACAGCAAGTTGTCCAAGTGACATCCAACCATATATTTTTCTTCAACATAAAACATATACACAAACATCATTTTAATTATATGAATCAATGTGTAGTATCAACAAAAGCATGTTGACCTCAAAATCAGAAATTTAAAAATGAATCTCCTAACATCAAAATGACGACGTGGTGTGTAATGAGGACTTTAATCATTAAATGTATATTATGTAAGGCATGATTTGAGGTGAGAAGTCATGCTACTCTACAGATGTTATGTATTGAATTCAAATTGATGAACATCAGGAGGTTAATAACATGATTGTCACTCATAAACACCTAACGCAAGGTTCATGATGAGATAATGGACTCACCAGGTTAGCCTCTTCAATATTTTCCAGTTGTTTACAACCTTTATTCACATGGGAACTGAAATTAAACAAAGAATATGTTAAACTAACACTGAATCATGAACAATTTTATCTTTAACAAATGCAATTAAAGGATTCAAACATGGAACTTCTTCACAGTTGAGCACATACGTACGAATGAAAGAACAAAAAAACCAATTGCATCTACCGAATTAATTCAATAGTTTAGCACAAATCCGAAAACGTAGACAATAAAATAATGTAAGATCGATTGTCACGAACTTAGCGAGTTAGCGATGTCATGCGAGTGATGAATAGCAGCGGGATCTATGTTTACGGTTCATTTGTAAAACCCTAAAACTAAAGTGAATAAACAAACACGAAAAGGAAACGTAGATAAAAGAATAAAACCGCAACAAAAAAAAAAACTCACCTATGGGAGAAAGCATTCAAATCTCCACCACCATCATTGTAAAAAAATACCCTTAGCCGTTGCGCCTCTTTGATGGTCTACCATCATCATCATCATTGTCGCCATTAATATAGTTGCCAGAACTCTAATCGTCAACCTGCACTCAAATCTCCGCCGACATCATTGTAAAAAAACCACTCCATCGAGGTTATCGCTGGCAAGGCTGGTGGTAATGTCCCTTTCTCTCTCTCCAAATGGTTCCTCTTTTAATGAGAAGTGAGTGGGGTTGTGTGTATTCGGATAAAGGGATCACGCGTCCAAGGAGGCTTCAAACAACAAACCCTGCAATAACACATGTACATGATGCTTCTTTGACTTGTACTAATTGCAATAGTTGGTTTACACTCACATATTGAACTTGGTAAATATAGTATGAATAATGTGAAAGGAAAACATTCATTTGACTATTAACAACATGAAGAAATTCAAGTGAAATCAACCTAACAAAACATGAACATCAAAACAACACATTAAAATGCGATAAACACAAAAAAGTGAAAGTATTTATGCTGACTTACTGATAAACACGGTGGTCCATTCCAAGCCCAATGTAATCAACACGCCTGATCCCATCCATGTCTGGCATATGAAAAACACTTAGAATATCATACCCACTTTTGTACTCCCTAAACAATGATAAACCAATCTTAGCCCTATTTCATATAATCACTGCAAATTAATAAACAAAAATTCAACACCAAACGCATAAAAATAATTCAATCTAAAACCAAAAACCTTTCAAACAAATAAGGGGTCAATGTTAGCCCTAATTTTGTGATTAGGGCAAAAAAATAAAATTAGCCCTAATTTTGATGATTAATGAGTTCATCTTTTCCCATCTTAAATTTGGTCAGATTAGTGGTCAACATATGATAGCATTTAAAAAATTACCTGTAATCTATACTACTTGACGATCGTAGTGTTTGGCGGGACGATGAGCAAAAGCCATTTGTGAATACGGAAGAAAGCAGGTTGTGGCATGGTTAGACGCCAAAGAATCTCAAGTGGCAGCTCTGGAAATCAAAATAAAAAAAACGAAGCAATAGGTGAGCAGAGAAAAGATTAAGAGTAAAGGGTGAAGATCAGGAGTATAAGATTTGAAAAAACACAAAAAACATGTACCAGGGAGGGAGATGTGGACCTTTGTAACACCCCAACGATGGCGGAATCATCGAGGTGCCACGTAGTGACGATTGTTCAAAAGCTCATGGTACTAAAATGTAAATATTATTGAATAATCCAAAATTGTCTTACATGGAAATGGAAAATACAAAGTCTTAATTGAAATGTAAATAATGAAATAACTGATTAAAGTAATGCACTAAGTATCTCTTGTTAAAGCACTAGATCAAACTGCACCTGAAACATGTACAAAATAGATTTGGTCAACATTATGAATTTGTTGGTGAGCATCCTAGTTTTTGATATATATAGTAGGTTAAAAAGTTATACAATTCAAGTGCAAGCTACTGTGCAAATATGTAAACTATGTATCATACAAATGAGCGAAATCAACCCTGTGACTGTATAATGTACTGTATGAACTGTAGTGTACTTATCCAATAAATGGATAATAACTTAACAATGGCCACGGATTCTCCGTGAAAAGGGGGGAGAATCAATCTAGGCGGGTTGTCAATCCAAATAGCGCTATCAATGTTAAGGTCGGCTTGTACCATGTTAATGATTTCACTAAGTACAAATGTAATCCACATGTATTGTCTAAGCATAAAGCACGTTGTAAGCAATGCACATAGTACTAGAATTGTATTGTAAAAAAATGTAAACTTGTATTTGAAATTGTAATAGTGTACATGTAACACCCCGAAAATGTATATAAAAGCAAAAAGGGGATAGGAAGTACTCACAGTTCACGTAATAACTTGAAATTGGACTTGGACAACGAAATATGAATTGAGATTACTCTCAAATGATCAACCTAAAGTATTCGATAATGTGTAAGGGAAATAACTCTAGGATATATGTATTTTAGGGCTTCGAATTGGGGATAAACGTTTATTTGATTAATAAACAAATTGTTTATTAAATATAGGAAATTTAATAAATAAATAAATAAAGTCTCTTTGTAAAATCTTAAGTTGAATATAATCATAACATAAGGTTTTCAGTATGAAAATAATTTTTATAAAATTATTTTCTTGAAAATAGAATATTTAATTAAATTATTTCAAAATTGTCAAAATATGACTTTAATATCTAAAAATATTAAAATCAAAGAATTTCTGAATAAAATAAAAATGTATTTCTGTTCCAAATGATAGAAATAATTTATGTAAAATTTTGGTACAAAAATATTAAAAATTGGATTTATTATGATTTAATTATGATTAAAACTAACAAAAATTGATTAAAAATATTAATAAATGATTTTTCAGAAATAAAAATCATTTCTAAAAAGCTTAATGTTATAAAAACTTAAAATAATTTTTGTGGAAATTAATAAGATCGTTTTGATATTTTTTATAGATTTTTATAAATAAAATGGAATAAACTTGATTTATTTATTATATATATTAAATAAATAAATTTTTGAAAACTACAAATTGTAGGTGAAGCATTTATATCAGATTAACTAAAAGTAATTTTTTAGAATTTATAAAATGATTTTGATAATTAAAAACGAATTTATAAATTTAAATGTATTATATATAAGTATTTTTTTTGTTTAAAAGAATAAATGGGAAAAAGGGACAAAAGGAGCCATGCCGGGACTCGAACCCGGGTGGCTCGTGTACAAAGGCACCAGACACAACCACTTGGTCCAGACCAGTGTTGTGTTTTGTTTTAGTTCAATTAATATATATACATATAAAAATCGTGTT